>CM046879.1:488705038-489182123 GCA_025667525.1 Glebionis coronaria | reverse complement strand
ATATATATATATATATATATATATATATATATATATATATATATATATATATATATATATATATATATACATATATATATATATATATATATGTATATATATATATATATATATATATATATATATATATATATATATATATATATATATATATTGTGACAACCCAAACACGAGGTCATTTATTTAATATTATATAATATTATTTTTATGAATAATTTTGAATTTTTTGATGAGTTGAATGAAATGACGATTGATGGTTTTATTTAAAACCGACGTTGGAGGTCTTATTTTTATCTTTTTACTAATAGCGAGGATTATTAGTGACCACGATAACGACAGATGCCCGAGATTTTATGTTTTATCATTTGTTGTCTCGATATTTATATTTTTGACGTTTTTATTTTAAGTTCGTATTAAGTCGAACTGGGATCATATTATCATCATATTTTGAGTGCGTTTTAACTTTTGAAAAGTATTTTACGAAACCCGAGCCTCGTAAAAATTTTCAAAATTGACAATTTACATTTTCCACCCTTACAACTATTTAATTGCAATTTGGACCAAAACTATCACAAATTGGCAAAACAAGTCCCTCCACCCCACTATAAATAGATTTTCCACTTAGGAAAAACACATAGAATGCATGTGTAAAAAAAATTTCTTTCTCTCTCTTGTTCTAAGCAAAATCGTACACCCCCCCCCCCCCTAATCAAATCTATTTGATTTTCAAAATTTAGCTTGAATCAAGCTAAAACAATTAAAGTCCCATCTCTAAAATTCAATGGTGATTCTAATGGAGTAATTTTCTTCAAGATGCAAGAACATTTTTTTTTCGTATGATCCATGAAGGTTTGATTCATTTTTATGCTTGTATGTTGTTGTTATTATTATTATATACATATTTTCATTATTGCATGTTTGAAATTTGAGTGGGTAAATTTTTGTATGATCATTTAAATGTGTTATGGGTTAGTTATGTTGTTGGTAATAATATTAGGGTGATATTAGGCATATGAGAATGATTAAAATGTGGTGAAAAATTAATTTTGAATGATTTTTAAAAGTATATTTTTAAACAGATTATTAAACTTAATTTTCTGAAAATATGAGTTTGAGTTTGACATGAACTAATTAGATATTGTTGTACAGGATGTTTTTAGCTTCGTTTTGGTCTAAGGTAGGGCTTCTAGCTCCAAACGAGCGAAAAGTTACGTTAGTTTGGTTATTCGTGTACCAGGAGACGAGTATCGTCACAATATATAATTGTTGTCGATATTTGGATCGAATCTCGGGGACTATAAAATGGATTTTTAAAATGATTCATGGACTAATTTTGAAGGATAAGTATGATGATGTTGAGTTATTTTTAAAGTTGAGTGTCGGTTTTGTAACCGGAGAAAAATAAATGGTTTAAAAGACTATATGAGTCGTTGACGTAAAACTGTCCGGTTTTTGTAGTTTAAAGATGTGTCAGGCAGGGAACTTTAAAATTAAAATCTTTTGATGGGATTTTAACAGGTCTTTCTATATATAGTAAGTGAGGTCTCTGATTAGTATCATAAATATTTGATATGTTTAAGTGGGGTAAATGAGCTCGTACATTTGGTGTGTACGGTAGATTTTTATCGAAAGAATTAACTAATAAAGTAAACATATAGAATGAAGTAAAAGGGTCACTTGAAATATTTTCATTCTGGGTTGGGTGTGATTTTATGATTTTGAGTTTGATGTTAGTAAGTATGGATTTTATTCGAGTTTATTATTGATGAACGCGCCTTATTTGATAGGTTGCGGTTTTTGTGTTTATCAGGCATCAACTATCGTCGAAGATCGTCTTACTACTGCTATTACTCTAGGTGTGTCTTGATATGAGCTAATTTAGTCATATCATTTGTATCTAAAAACGAGCTTAAATTGCATAAAACACATGAATATATCATTGTATGTGTATATTTTCTTGTTTCGTGTATGTAGGTACCAAGTTCGCGAAAACCGGTAAAACTGACACAAGTTTGATGAAAAGATCGAGGAAGCCAAAAACAAGTTCGATTTTAGCAGATTTAATCATTTATGAAGATTTTAGGCCAAGTGGGTCTCACATTTGGGAATTGGGCCCAAAAGCCCAATAAAGCAGCAAGTAATATTCATTTTTGAGAAATCAGCCCAAAAGGCCCAAAATACATCTAAAAGGGACGGATTGATTTTATGGGCTACAAGCCCATAACTTTTCACTAGCAATTAAATTTGGGACGTGTCATGGGCTTTAAAACCTATTTGGTTAAAAAACAAAGGAACGAGTTTATATATCTTTTGGTTAAAATTATTAAACATATTTTAACCACACACGTTTTCTTTCGATATAACCAAGGTATCCATTTTCTTCCTCACCTCCAAAATAACCAGAGTCCTCTTTCCCTTCCCTAACCTTAGTTAATTGAATTGGGTGTTTTCTATCTAAGGCGCGTGAATTTACACACGACCTTAATTAATTACCCCCGCTTTCTGGAGCTTGAAGATGGATGCTTAATGTGACGTGGCATCATATAACTGGATGTGACAGCAAAAATTCACCATTCCACCAATGAAAACATGCCACCTCAACTTGGAAGTAGCACAAGAAGCACAGATGCGTGCTAGAGTGGCGATTCGTGTGACTATATACCCTTATCAACCGTAGGATGTAAACAGAAAAGAGAGACCAGGAAGAGATGCTTTATCAACGGTGAAGATCTACTCCTCCTCATCAACAAAATCAATCCCTCACCCCCTCTCCTTCCCTATAAAAAACCCCCATTATTTTTAGTAATGTATCCCTTTTCTTGCTTGTAGTGTTATAATGTTTAAATTAGATTAGACTTGTAATTTTCTTTTAAAATAATGTAATTCTATTTTGATTTAATGAAATACTAATTTTAATCTTCAAGTTTCGCATTTAATATTTTTAATCTTACTGTTCTTGCAATTTAATCTAAATAAATCATTATAACTGAATATTATTTGGATTAGCTAAAGTAATAGCTAATTTAAGTGATAAAGTGAGATTTGGGAAAAATTACTTAAATCACTGTTTAAGTAATATAAATAAAAGTAAGCAGTTTGTTCGATTGAGGAGTCTAGTTCGAGCCATGAATGGTGACTCGAATGGTGTTTGATTCGACGAGGATGATGTCGTTTAGTTTTTAAGACAGCTCAGTGCTGCGCTTCTTCACAAAGCTTTCTTCAAAAGGTTTTACTTCTTATTTTAATTTAAGTAATTTAAGTTTAAGATGTTTTATGTTGTGTTATTTTACTGTTAGTAAATCTGTGATAATGTGCTAAAAAGTTTAGTTTAATTGATACGTTGTTAGTTGACTGTTACTTGAGTTTTGGATAACCTGCTTGGCTGTTTAAGTACTCTGATGAGTGTAATATGGATGTTTAGCTTAATAGTTGCCTTATTTTCGAGTTAAATAGGCGCTTGTTTAGATATCTGATATATTAGAATTTGAGTATGCAAGTCTCTTGTTGACTTTAATCTGATTTATTTATCTGCTTAAGGATTTGGTTCTTATTTGTTCAGATTGCTATAATATGGTTTGATTTTAGTTTGATAGTTGGGCTTTTGAATTTGCTTTTGTCTGATTATTTGAGTTAGCTGTTAAGTAATATGCTTAATTCTGGTTGTGACTGCTAAATGATTTGGTTGATGAGATGGTAATATCTGTTTATCAGCTAAGTCTGATATAACTTGTTTAATTTGACTTGCTAATTTCTAGCCTTTATTGTTTAGTTATTTTAGTTTGATTTCACTAGCCAAAATCTTTCTAGTTGCGTTTAGGTTTATTTAGTTGTGACCTCACGTTTGGATTGAGTTATCTACTTATAAGTGCTTGTTGGTCTTATGTTCCTGCTGAACTGATTTAACTCCTTGTGCTGATCATTTTTGTTTAAAAATGCTAAGTTTTGAGTGTTTGAGATCATGTTGTTTGGATCTGTATTTTGCTCTATCTGTAATCTCAGTTTCTAGAGTTTATGTTTGTTTTGAATGATTGCTGAATGATTCTAATCTTTAGCTGATTTAATTGTTAATTTGTTCAGCTTTTGTTTTATCTTGTTTGCTGTTAAAGATTATTTTTTTTTGCTTTGTTTGAGTTGAATTATAAGTTCTATGTGGCTATCAGATTCAATTAATCTGATAAGCTCATAAGCTGATTTACTTATCAGTTTCCAAAGATATTGTGATAAGATCATTCCTATGATCTTGATTTTAATTTCATTGTCAAAAAAAAATAATTACCACAAATTATGTCTCCAAAGAGATTCGAACCCATGACCTCCTGGTCATGGGCCAAGCACCTTAACCATCTAAGCTAATTGCTCCTTTGAGTTCATTTTCAGTCAAGTTAATTAATATAGTAATTCCTTTTAGAGCTGTCAGTTTTTTAAAATATACTTAATCTTAATTTTAAAATAGTTTTATTTTTAATTTACTTATATAAAGTTTCTGTTCTAGATTACTTTTCTAAATGTTTTAATTTAGAAATATATTTAGTTTTTAAATAATTAGATTTTAATAAAGTTTGTTTTTAAATAAATTAAATTTGATTAATTTTTAGAAGTAATATAGTTTTTAATAGATTTAAAAATAGTGTAAAAGTTATCTTAATTAAATAGATTAATTTTTAATAGATTTTTAAGTAGTTTTAATTTTTAAAATAGCTTTAATTTTTAAATAATTGTTTTTAGATTAAATGTATTCGGGGTAACGATTCATGCACTTTAGGATAAAATTAGGTTTAAATTGTTAGAATTAATTTTAGTTTAAAAAACCGACAACCAATTCAAATCAATTGTCCAAATCGAAACAAAACGTCTCAAATTCACTCGATCTTCGTGTACAACGAACTTGGTTCAACAACAAGTGTTTAATTAAATCCGTCTTTGGTAAAGTTTAGACTATTACTTTTCCTTAAAGGTAATTTTCAAATTTATCCTATAACGTATCTAATTATCACATACTATCACGATCACATCAAAAATTTTGGCGCCGCTGCAGGCGATCTTGTGTACGATTCGTTTCGTTTAGATTTGTTGATCGTTGATTTGAAGACCCTTTCCGTCCTCGGAAAGTTTTGTTATTTTTCTATTATTATAGTATGTATCGTTTTTCTCATTTTTTGTGATTAATATATTGTATTACGTAGAACAATAAATTTACCTACTTTCCAAATAAGACCTTAGTTGGGATTTCATCACCTAGCTATTGTATTCGAATCCAAAACGAAAATAAAAGGCAAAATAGATAAATACTAATAAGAAGTTTGAACTCGATTTATACAAACTATAAGGTGGGTATAAGGCGACGTGCTATAAAAGGCCGTCTAAGGAAAAAGGTTTTTAAGTGCTTTGTGCCACCTCGTTTCCCCGCTTGCTTGTGCGTATATTGAGAGGGACAACCGATTATTGGTTTGCCGACTCAAGTAGTATTAAATCTTATTTTTGTAGTTTACTTATTGAACCTCGAGACGTTTAGGTTTTCACCTATCGTTTCAAAGTCGACCGAGGGTAATTTACTTCCATAGTAGTTATCCTTATTCCTTGTTTTTTTTATCGATCATTTTTTATTGAGCAATACCAAATAAAAATACCAAAAATAATCTTTTTCTTGTCTAATTTCTTTTCTTTAATCCTCTAAATTCTCTCTTTGTAGTGTATGCAATTACGTTCTTCTCGACTTGTGATTGATTTTAATAGGCTTGAAAATATTCCTCGTAGAAATAGAAATCGTCAACAACGAATAGTGGAACCCGAGCTTCCAGCTATTGTTGTAGAGATGGCCGATAACCGAACAATGGAGGAATTGATCCGTGCACCCACTGAAGGGTATGGGGAAGCAATCGTTGTGCCGGCTATTTTGGCGGATCATTATGAGATTAAGACGGGTCTTTTATCGCTCATTCGTGCCGACCAATTTCGTGGCAATGAGACCGATAACCCGCATTCTCACATTCGGAATTCTCTTCGAATTACCTCGACTCTCAAGTTTAGAGATGTGCCGAATGACGCGATTAAGCTCATGATTTTTCCGTACTCGCTCGAGGGTAATGCTAAGATTTGGTATGAGAAAGAACCACCGGGTTCGATCTTAACATGGGATGATTTAGTATCTAAGTTCATGAATTATTTCTTTCCACCATCCAAAACAACACACTTTAAGAACGAGATCACTAGAATTGAAAAAAAGTGCATGAATCGTTTGGGGTTGCTTGGGAAAGATTTAAATATTTGTTAAGAAAATGTCCACAACACGGTTTCTCGGAATTGCATCAAATAAATACTTTTTATAATGGGATTAATATGATTGAACAAGATTCTTTAAATGCCGCCGCGGGTGGTAATCTTTTAAGAAAAACTCCGAGAGACGCGTGGGGTATAATTGAGAATAAGTCTAGAGCACAATATTCACGAAACACACCGGGTGTTTCCAATGTGAATTCTCTTAATCCCGAGATTGCTAGATTGGACTCTAAGATTGATAATGGATTCGCGACTTTGTTGAATGAGATTAGGAAGAATCCTCATGGACCGCTTAATATGGTTGAGAATGTTTGTGTATCATGTGGTGGAGCACATTCTAATTATGCTTGTTTAACCATGGGGTTTGATCAAGCTAGTGCTTTTGCCGCGACGAGAACTTATGGCTCCAACGGTCAAGTTCCTCATCAAAATCATGTTGCTCCACCGAGTTTTCCACCGGTTTAAAATAGGTACAATAATGGAAATGATGAGATGGCATTTATACATGATCTCATCGTTCTTTTCGGGCTTTAAATGCATTAAAATGTCATAAAATACCATATATATGCTTGTGTTTGTTTACTTGTGTATTTTAGGTATGGATATCGTGAAAAAGACAAAAGATCACAAGATACAAGGAAAAACGAACACGAGAAACGAAGCCGTGCAATGAACCGGGCCCTAATCATGGAATTTTCATCAAATACCCTTGAAGACTTGAAGACAATACAAGATTGGTCATCCAAGAATGAAGAAATGACAACTTAAAATCCTTGTATATTAATAATTACAAGTTTGGTCCCTTAAGTTTGTCAAAATTGCAAAAAGGTCCTTCAACTTTGAAGAAATGGCAAGATTGGTCCCTCAACAAATTCAAATTGCCAATTATGGTCCCTCATGAAGTTTAAGAGACATTGAAGACCTTTGAAGATCAACTTTGTCCAAGTTCAGCCCTTGAAATACTCAAAATAGCAAGAATAGTCCTTGGAAACATTTTGGAGAAAGTTTGTGCCAAAAGTGTCAATTGATGGAAGATATTAACAAAGGAAAGGAGATTTTAAGGCTGGAAATCTTTAAAGGCCAAAGAAACCAAAAACCAAGGACCAAAAGTGACAAATCTGGAACATTTTAAAAAATCTGGCGCCTAACACATTCCCCACCCCCAAATTCGGATCAAAGGAAGCACTATTCACCTTCTTACCACCCCAGATTTTACCCTCACTTTTACTTGGGTAAAACTCAATTAAACCTTCACACACTTAATTCACACACTCACAAACCTATCCCACTCCTAAAAACCTGCATCCCACTCATGTGCACCAAAACCCCAATTCCCCAATCCACCAATCACATCATTCCTTAGCCTCCAAGACTAGTGACGTGGCAAATTGAACGTCCAAGATGATATGCTTGCTCACAAAGCAAAATTTAAAGGCCAAGATCAAATGGACAGCTCATATGCACTCAAAATCACTCAAGGGCACATTTGGGATTTTCTATGTATTAGGGTTTTAGTTTTTTATGCTTCTAGGATGTTCTATAGACTCTATAAAAGGAGCTCACAACTTGTGTGAAGCCCTTGTTCCAGTTTCTAGTCTCTCACATGTAATTCCTTTTTAAAGAAATAAAAAGTTTGGTTTTTGAAATATTCAAGTGTAATTCCTTTTTTATTGTTTTTAAAAGTTTGTGTGTTGTGAGGAGATTGATTCTGAGTTCCACTTTTATTTGGTTAAGCAACTTTGATTTTCAAAGTTGTTTAAGGTTTTGAGATTTTGAGAGATTTTGGTAAAATCTTCTCAAAAGGTTTGGATGTTAAGAGGTTTTGATTAATTGATGTTATAGTGTTTTAAAACGTATTTAAAAAGGTTGGTTAAGGTTTTGAAAGTATTTTGGAAAGAAGAAAAAGGAAACATAAAAAATATATATTGTTATATTATTTTCTTGTTTTCTTTGTTTTGTGTTCAAATAGGTTGAAGGCTTGTTGATTTAGTTCAGCTCCAACCCGGGTTGGATTGGAGGAGGATTTTCATCCTCTAGGTTCTTGGATGTAAGAACCTAAGGTATCTCCCTTTTACCTTGAAAAAGTTCATAAAAATGCTTGTTACATGATTTTGCTTGATTGATTGATTAAGTGTGTTATAGATAGTGGATTTGTGCTCTCAAGTGTTGTTATGCATGTTTTGAGATATTGGAACAAGTTTGCATAGGGTTTGTAAGGTTTTTCTTTGTTAAAATTGGTTTTCAAAAAGTTAAAAGGGTGTTTGGCAACAGGTTTAAGCAGGGTACAATCATTGATTTGTGTTGCTAAAAGATGTTAGACAACTTGATTAAGGTTTGAGATAGATTGTTTTATTGTTGTGTAATCATTTGATCAAGTTTGGAGTGGATTTGGAGTGTTTAAAAGGTAAAAAGGGTGTTAAAAATCTGCATAGGTGTTGATTTGCTTGATTTGTGATGAACTTTGTGCATGATCTTTGATTGTTGATTTTTGATTCTTGTTGTTATTTGTGTATTACTTGACTCCTTGAGCTTCAATAAGCTCAAGGGTGCCCAATTGTCCAAAAGTAATCACCAAACAAAGCATCAAGCCAAGACCTCTTGGCATCACAAGTGCACAAGTGTGCACTTGTTTGGTTCATCAGCAGAAACAACCAGACTCGTCACACGAGTTGCGGCGCAACACTTCTAGTTGCGGCGCAACTTAGGTACCTGCAGATTTTGGTGATCTCGCAACACTAGTTGCGGCGCAAGGCAATAACGCTGCGGCGCAACTGAGTGACTTTTATCTTTTTTGTATTATTTTAATATTATTTTATTATTTAATTTTCAAAATTTTCTTTTTCTTTATTTTTTTCATTTTTCTTAAGTTCTATAGCATTAAATAGGACTATTTCCATTTTTAGATTATTTTTATCACTTTTAGATTTATTATTATTTTAAGTTTAATTAGTTTTTTTATTTATTTTAAATCATTTTTAGAGTTTTAAAAATAATTTTAATAGGTTTTAATTTTTAGAAAATTACTTTTAAGTCTTCTAATAATATAAGTTGAGTAATTATTCAATAAAATCATATTTTTGACATTGTTATTAATTAAATTTAATTTTAGGGCTTTAATTAGCATTTAAAATTAATGATTTAATTAATAAAAGGTTTTAAAATATCTTTATTGGATTTTTGTCTTTATTTATATTATTTTAGACTTGTTTTAGTCTTTTTAATCTTTTTCTTGATTTTGTTTTTGGTTTTAATAATTTTTAATTTTAGTAGTTTTTCTACGGTTTTACGTTTTCGTTTTTTTACGTCATAGTGTAATTTCTAAGAAACCGTCATTCATTCTCATCAATATTAATCTCAAATACATACAAGTTAATTCACAACACCATACCTCCTTGGGAAACGAATCTTTCATCTCTTTTTAAGTGATTGAGGGTCATTAGTGCACGGTTTTCCTAAACCGTCACTCGATACTTACCGCTCATATTTAGTTGCTTGTTTTTCCTAAAGCAAGTTATCTAAATTTACTAACAATCATTTTTTGGCGCCGCTGCCGGGGAGGTGTGTCGTGTCTTAATTTGGAAAATTTTGTTTTTGATATTATCCATAATAGTATTTGTGTTAAGTGGAACTCCCTTAACACGTATTATCGGTTTTCTCGGTTTTTCTTTGTGAATATTATTAATATATTGTATTAAGTATCACAACCAAAATACAATATCTCCAAAAGTGTGAAAACACAACCTTGATTCGGGATTTCATCACTCGATCATTGTATTCGAATCTCAAACAAAAAGAAAAGGCAAAAATAGATAAATACTTTCGAGAAGCTCGATTTTGAAAGATACGAACTATAAGGTGGGTATAAGGCGGGTATTATAAAATATACCCTAAGGAAAAAGGCTCTTAAGTGCTTCGCGCCGCCTCGTTTCCCCGCTTGCTTGTGAGTATTTTGAGGTTGAAGGCTAATCGAGGGTTTTGCCGCCCAAAGTATTAATACGTATACTATATTTGCTTGGTTTTCTTTGTGATTAAACCCTCGTGAACAATTTGGTTTTCACCAAAGTTCTAAAGTCATTCGAAGGCGTTCACTCCACGTGATCGTTTTCATTCCTTTGAGGCTTCTTTAATCAAGAGTTTGATTCGAGGAGAGATTTTGTAGATTGTTGTCTACGAAGATACACCAAAATCCAAAAAAATTAAATATCATCAAAAACACAAAAAAATTGAAAATCCACAAAACCACCAAAAAGAATCTTCTTTGCTTTCCCTCTATTTTCATAATTCTCTTCTTTCACCCTCTAAACGTTTAATTCTCGTAACACCGTTTATGTTGCATCATGTCTAATGATGAGGGATATTTCTCGTGTCCATATTGTGGAGGCCCACCCGATGGGGCTAATTGTTTTAATTGTGAAGTTTATGGAGGTCGAGAGGGTTATATCTATAACTCTCCTCCACGTGGTGATGGTGACAATTTTCAATCTAACGACCAAGGTCACCAACCACATTCGTCATTTGATTCGTCTTTTAATTGTGGTGAAAATCAAAATGAAGAAATGAGTCTAAATGAATCTTTTTGTGATTATATGAGCCGTCATAACAAACTTATAGAGTCACTTCAAGAACATGTGGTCGATCTCGATAAGTATTACAAAGAAAAATTGGAAGCCCAAGGGGAGACTTACAAAAAAATGGAACACGATTATGACACCCTTCTTGAAGAGCAACAACGTTTGTATGACCAAAATCAAGTGATGTGGAAAGAATGCATAGATAAAATTAATAATGATCACGCTAATGAGAGAGATAAACTTCTTTTAATGTTCGAGGGCTTAGTGGAAAAATTCAATTCTTTGTCTAAAAACACCAATCCTAATCCCGTAGGAGAGGTTCAAGTTACTTCGACTCCTAAGACTCGTACGTCTCGTATTGATCCATATCTCTCGAATTTTAGAGTCGTGCAACCATCGTCATCAAGTAAGAACGTAGAGGCAACGAAAACGTCATCCAACGAAGTTTTGAAAAAAGTTTGTGAAAATAAACCTAAGGAAAAACTCGTAGGATATTTGGGAGTTTTAAATCTTGTACCTTGTAAACCTAATTTTTCTAATGAAGATGAAATTATTGAGGATTTTCTAAATCAATATACACTTAATTTTGAAGAAATTCCAATAAATGATTTTAAAGAAGAAAAATGTGAAAAGGTTTTAAAGGAAATCGTTGAACCCACGTTGTTACAAGATGAACGACAATTAATTCCGAAGGGACGTGTTAGTAATTTTGCTAAAATGTTCGAGAACCCACGTTCGATCCCTTCGAAGGACAAAGTTGAAACCGTCAAGGCAAAATCGTCACGAGACGAGCCTTTTGCTCCTAATCCCACACCGTGTGAGATTTTGGATTTATCATGTGAGAAGTCCGCCGATGGCCTTGCTCACATTGATACGTTTTTCGATATCGAGGTCGACACGACAAAGGCAAAATCTTCAATCGAAGAGCCTTCTATTCCTAGTTTCACGACGGTTGAAGCTAGTGACTCGATTATCGACGATCTTATTGCTCAACCTCTTCCACGAGGAAGAGAAGACGTTTTTGATCCCGATGGAGATTTTTCCGAGATCAAACGTATTCTTGACAACCCGCCTTCGATTTTCGAGTTTGATGAAGACCATTACGTTAGCCCGGAGGGGGATATTTTTCTAATCGATTCATGTTTTAAAAAGTCAAATCCTCCTCCCACCTTCAAGATAAATGTGAAAAGTTTAAGTGTGCCTAGATTTATTTTAGAAACACCAAAAATTTTCAATTTAATCGACTTGGGTTTTCGTAATAATGAGTTAAAAATTGACAAAGGAAAAGATTTTACAAATGATTTGAAAATTTTTCCAACTCTAACTCCGTCATCACCTCGATTGATTGAATTTGCTACAAACGCGTCTACTCCTTTTGACGACGTTTTGTGTGGACCTAGTATGGGGGAAGCCCCACACTTCTCCACCGAGGACGAGATTTTTGACCCCGGTATCACGTTTAAGATAAAATCTCGGTCTTTCACCGAAGTAGTCACTAGAAAATCTTTCTACACTTACGGTGAGAGTTTACCTCGAGTAACTCGATTGTTTTACCCAACCAATGTCCCACCCTTCTACTTCTCATCTATTTTCTTCAAACTCTTTGAGTTTATGGCACATGTTGGAGTGGCGTTGATTTGTTTTTCCAATGGAAACGAGAACGCCATCTTCGACCCCGGTATTTTGCATCATCTAAGGACTTAGTCCTTTATACCGGTTGCTTTTTGGGCCTTGTTTATCATGTAAGCCCCGCCAAAAATTGACCACACCATGAATTTCCCTAAATGTTCACATTTTAAGGGGATCGAGTCGAGCTCATGACTCGGTAATCAAAAACGAGGTGCCTCGTGGGGGAGATCCCATGCTTATCTTTATGCTTATTATTCACTAATAAGGGGACTTGTACCCTTCCAACTCGTTGTCTCGTGGTTGTTTGTGATTGTGTTATCTAGATCATCATCATCGTCTACGATTGAAGACTCTCGTGTTCGTTTACGTGAGCCTCCATCGTTCGTTTGAAGAAGTTTTTCACGATTCCATGACATATCCTTTATTGTTCTAACAATTATCTTTTAGCATAATTAATAAACGGCTTTAGATATATTGTTGATCACCCTTTCCATGCTAGATCCTAAGCATTCGATTCTTCGTCTCTAGTATGGGGGTGCTCCACCTTTAGACTCGAAACATTGAGGACAATGTTTACTTTTAGTATGGGGGGGTGAATAGGTACTTGCTTTGCTACGCCCTCACGTTTTCCAATTTTCAATGTTTTGTTTTGCTAATAAGGCTAAAAATGGCCAAATTTTAAATTTTTTCTTAGTTTTCATAAGTGTTTTTAAGACACGAATGTATATTTTCCGATGGGTAGAATAAGAGTTAATTTTTGACTTGATGGGCATTTGGAGCCATTTACATTCCTTAACCCGCTCAATTCAAGTTTTGCTAGACTTTTATATAGGGAGCTTTAAAACGCGAAAGTCTTAATTCATTCGGGTTAAGAACAAGAACTTTTCGCAAGTTCCTATAATTGATTCTAGAAAGTCACTTATCAAGGGAACTATAAAACGCATTCTCTAAACTTGAAAAAGTCCAAGAAAGTGCAAGATCCTATAGGTGGCTTGAAAACCCAAAACTTTGATTTGATATAGTCTTAATGAAAGCTAATCCAAATTTGGCTTAATTTTGACTTGCATGGCTAAGTATTCACGAGTCTCTTTAATTAGAGGTCTTTAAATAGTGAAGAACGAGAAATGATAGAGTTAGACAAGTGATCATGCTAAACGTAGAACATGAAAGTGTTCTTTCAAAAACTCATATGTTTTTAATTGTGGCTTTTTCTTCCCATAAGATCAATGCATTAGGAATAAATCATAATTGCAATAAGTAAGGTCGTACGATTTGAAAGGTTACTTAGCCTCTAGCGCAAGATCGTTTAAAAGTTGCTCGGGGTTGAATAGAGTTCATAGCCAAGGCATAACTTATTGAAGCGGGACGCGAAGATTGGCGATCATCCAAAAAGGCCCTAACAAGGCATGAGGAGCTCTATTTTTGCTAAAGATCCAAAGATGATGTGAAGTATCATTGTTCCAAAATCAATATGAAGGATCGAGACACACGACGAGAAGCAATTACTCCCCTAAAGAATGGAGAAAGTCTATCCAAAAAGACCCTAACAAGGTATGAGGATAAATATATCCAAGTCCGAAAAGGAGGCGGATCGTTGTATATCAAAATCCAAAGTAAAGATTGAAGAAAAATGATGAAGTCGTGGTCCTATATGAAGAATCTCTCAAAAAAAACGTCAAGTGAAGAAATTCCAAATATATGAAGAGAAGACCATAATTTCGAGAACGTCTTCCCAAGATTTGAAGTATGAAGTACATGCCAAATATCGGTCCGAGAAAGGTCTCAAATCGTGAAACAAGTTATGCCAAGATATGAACTTAAGGAGATACACGAGAAGCCGTTTTAAAAGATTTTGTCCTTCGGCTAACTATTGATCAAATCGTGCTACTTTGCTTTCGGACTAATAACTACTCAAATAAGTCAATATGAATCACTTGTGATCCATGACAAATAGATAAAAAATGCTAGTAACCCATTTCCTTTTATAATAACTAGGATTGCGGGGAGAAAAAGTATTACACAATTTGGACGTATGAGTAGTGTTAGCATTGTGACTTGTACCAACAATGATCTTGTTTTTGCACTTAGCATGGAATGTATGACAATCAAGGATGACGAAGTTTACTCTAAGGGACATTGACTTGTTTCTATTCTTTGACCCTAAAAGTCACCTTTTGGTGATGAAAATCATACATTATGTCTTTTCACAATCTCGTAGTATGTTGCAAGTCTTTTACTCTTCAATAAAGGTTAATAAAATTGAACTTTGGTGATGCTTAGATACTTTATTCTTAGCATTGCGTGAGGGCACGGCAATGGCTTAGTATGGGGGAGTGATGAGATGGCATTTATACATGATCTCATCGTTCTTTTCGGGCTTTAAATGCATTAAAATGTCATAAAATACCATATATATGCTTGTGTTTGTTTACTTGTGTATTTTAGGTATGGATATCGTGAAAAAGACAAAAGATCACAAGATACAAGGAAAAACGAACACGAGAAACGAAGCCGTGCAATGAACCGGGCCCTAATCATGGAATTTTCATCAAATACCCTTGAAGACTTGAAGACAATACAAGATTGGTCATCCAAGAATGAAGAAATGACAACTTAAAATCCTTGTATATTAATAATTACAAGTTTGGTCCCTTAAGTTTGTCAAAATTGCAAAAAGGTCCTTCAACTTTGAAGAAATGGCAAGATTGGTCCCTCAACAAATTCAAATTGCCAATTATGGTCCCTCATGAAGTTTAAGAGACATTGAAGACCTTTGAAGATCAACTTTGTCCAAGTTCAGCCCTTGAAATACTCAAAATAGCAAGAATAGTCCTTGGAAACATTTTGGAGAAAGTTTGTGCCAAAAGTGTCAATTGATGGAAGATATTAACAAAGGAAAGGAGATTTTAAGGCTGGAAATCTTTAAAGGCCAAAGAAACCAAAAACCAAGGACCAAAAGTGACAAATCTGGAACATTTTAAAAAATCTGGCGCCTAACACATTCCCCACCCCCAAATTCGGATCAAAGGAAGCACTATTCACCTTCTTACCACCCCAGATTTTACCCTCACTTTTACTTGGGTAAAACTCAATTAAACCTTCACACACTTAATTCACACACTCACAAACCTATCCCACTCCTAAAAACCTGCATCCCACTCATGTGCACCAAAACCCCAATTCCCCAATCCACCAATCACATCATTCCTTAGCCTCCAAGACTAGTGACGTGGCAAATTGAACGTCCAAGATGATATGCTTGCTCACAAAGCAAAATTTAAAGGCCAAGATCAAATGGACAGCTCATATGCACTCAAAATCACTCAAGGGCACATTTGGGATTTTCTATGTATTAGGGTTTTAGTTTTTTATGCTTCTAGGATGTTCTATAGACTCTATAAAAGGAGCTCACAACTTGTGTGAAGCCCTTGTTCCAGTTTCTAGTCTCTCACATGTAATTCCTTTTTAAAGAAATAAAAAGTTTGGTTTTTGAAATATTCAAGTGTAATTCCTTTTTTATTGTTTTTAAAAGTTTGTGTGTTGTGAGGAGATTGATTCTGAGTTCCACTTTTATTTGGTTAAGCAACTTTGATTTTCAAAGTTGTTTAAGGTTTTGAGATTTTGAGAGATTTTGGTAAAATCTTCTCAAAAGGTTTGGATGTTAAGAGGTTTTGATTAATTGATGTTATAGTGTTTTAAAACGTATTTAAAAAGGTTGGTTAAGGTTTTGAAAGTATTTTGGAAAGAAGAAAAAGGAAACATAAAAAATATATATTGTTATATTATTTTCTTGTTTTCTTTGTTTTGTGTTCAAATAGGTTGAAGGCTTGTTGATTTAGTTCAGCTCCAACCCGGGTTGGATTGGAGGAGGATTTTCATCCTCTAGGTTCTTGGATGTAAGAACCTAAGGTATCTCCCTTTTACCTTGAAAAAGTTCATAAAAATGCTTGTTACATGATTTTGCTTGATTGATTGATTAAGTGTGTTATAGATAGTGGATTTGTGCTCTCAAGTGTTGTTATGCATGTTTTGAGATATTGGAACAAGTTTGCATAGGGTTTGTAAGGTTTTTCTTTGTTAAAATTGGTTTTCAAAAAGTTAAAAGGGTGTTTGGCAACAGGTTTAAGCAGGGTACAATCATTGATTTGTGTTGCTAAAAGATGTTAGACAACTTGATTAAGGTTTGAGATAGATTGTTTTATTGTTGTGTAATCATTTGATCAAGTTTGGAGTGGATTTGGAGTGTTTAAAAGGTAAAAAGGGTGTTAAAAATCTGCATAGGTGTTGATTTGCTTGATTTGTGATGAACTTTGTGCATGATCTTTGATTGTTGATTTTTGATTCTTGTTGTTATTTGTGTATTACTTGACTCCTTGAGCTTCAATAAGCTCAAGGGTGCCCAATTGTCCAAAAGTAATCACCAAACAAAGCATCAAGCCAAGACCTCTTGGCATCACAAGTGCACAAGTGTGCACTTGTTTGGTTCATCAGCAGAAACAACCAGACTCGTCACACGAGTTGCGGCGCAACACTTCTAGTTGCGGCGCAACTTAGGTACCTGCAGATTTTGGTGATCTCGCAACACTAGTTGCGGCGCAAGGCAATAACGCTGCGGCGCAACTGAGTGACTTTTATCTTTTTTGTATTATTTTAATATTATTTTATTATTTAATTTTCAAAATTTTCTTTTTCTTTATTTTTTTCATTTTTCTTAAGTTCTATAGCATTAAATAGGACTATTTCCATTTTTAGATTATTTTTATCACTTTTAGATTTATTATTATTTTAAGTTTAATTAGTTTTTTTATTTATTTTAAATCATTTTTAGAGTTTTAAAAATAATTTTAATAGGTTTTAATTTTTAGAAAATTACTTTTAAGTCTTCTAATAATATAAGTTGAGTAATTATTCAATAAAATCATATTTTTGACATTGTTATTAATTAAATTTAATTTTAGGGCTTTAATTAGCATTTAAAATTAATGATTTAATTAATAAAAGGTTTTAAAATATCTTTATTGGATTTTTGTCTTTATTTATATTATTTTAGACTTGTTTTAGTCTTTTTAATCTTTTTCTTGATTTTGTTTTTGGTTTTAATAATTTTTAATTTTAGTAGTTTTTCTACGGTTTTACGTTTTCGTTTTTTTACGTCATAGTGTAATTTCCAAGAAACCGTCATTCATTCTCATCAATATTAATCTCAAATACATACAAGTTAATTCACAACACCATACCTCCTTGGGAAACGAATCTTTCATCTCTTTTTAAGTGATTGAGGGTCATTAGTGCACGGTTTTCCTAAACCGTCACTCGATACTTACCGCTCATATTTAGTTGCTTGTTTTTCCTAAAGCAAGTTATCTAAATTTACTAACAATCAGGAAACAATGGGAATAATTTTAACCGTGGTAACCAAGGGAATTATAATCAAGGAAATGGGTTTAATGCTAATCAAAACAATCAAGGTTTTCAAAACAATAACCAAAATGATTTGTCAAGCTACATTAAAACGAATGAGGCAAATTTGAAAGCTTTTCAAAATAACATTCAAGGACAAATGGCAACTTTGAAAAATGAGTTTCAAAATACGATTAAGGAAAAATAATAAGATTGAGCTTAATCAACAAAGACTTGAACAAAACCAAAACCGTTTTGAGCAAAGATTAGAGCAAAGTCAAAATCGTATGCAACAAAGTTTGGAACAAGGTCAAAATAAATTGCTTTCGATGTTTGAATCTTTTATGACCAAACCTTCCTCTTCTTTGGGTGGCTAACTTAGAAACACCATTCCAAACCCGAAGGGTGAGATGAAAGCCATAACCACACGTAGTGGGAAAGCTTTAGACGGACCTTTGCCTCCATATGTGAGTACCTCTCCGGTGAGGGAAGTGGAGCAAGAACCCGAGGTGGTTAAAGAAAAGGAAATTCCTATTCCACCAAAGGTTGACCAATTGCCTATTCTGGAACCCGAGCTTCCGAAGACTAAACCCACACTACCCTACCCTTCGAGACTTAACCAAGAGAAGCTCCGTGAAAAGTCCAATGCTCAAATGACTACTTTTTTAGAGATGTTTAAGAATCTTTATATTAATGTTAGTTTCGCGGATGCATTTCTTTACATGCCTAAGTTTGCTTCGACTATTAAGAAATTGATGAACGATAAAGGGAAATTGGTTGAAGTGTCTACATCTTTAGATGCTAATTGTTTCGCGGTTCTTACACAAAAGCTTCCCAAAAAGCTTGGAGACCCGGGCAAGTTTTTGATACCATGTGATTTCCCTAATATGGAAGAATGCTTAGCATTAGCCGATCTTGGTGCTAGCATTAATTTGATGCCTCTTTCCGTGTGGAAAAGGTTATCACTTCCCGAGCTTACACCTACTAAGATGACTCTCGAGCTAGCGGATCGATCGACCGCCTTTCCAAAAGGTATAGCCGAAGATATGTTTGTCAAAGTAGGGAAACTCGTCTTTCCAACGGACTTTGTAGTTTGCGATTATCCCGAAGATTCTCGTGTACCACTTATTTTGGGAAGTTCGTTTTTTATGACGGCTAGTGCTTTAGTTGACATGAATGCGGGGAAATTGACTTTAAGAGTTGATGATGAAAATATCACGTTTGATATTGGTCATATCTCTAAATATTCTTCTAAGTATTACGAGGAATCAATTAATCAAATCGATGTGATTGATGTTGCTTGTGAAGAATATTCTCAAGAAGTGCTTGGATTCTCGGCTTCTTCTAAAAGTGGCAATCCCACTTCGTTGAATCCTATTATCTCTTTGGCTAAACCTCCACTCTCTCCATTTGAGGGAGGTGACTTTGTTCTTGAAGAGCTTGAGAATAATGGTTATTCAAAAATCGATAAGGAAATTGATGATTACCTTAGCACACCATTTGATCCTAGAGAGTTTGATTGTGAGAATTTTGATCCCGAGGGAGATATTGCGTTAATTGAAAAATTGTTGAATATGGATCCTTTTGAATCACCACCTATGGAATTAAAAGTTGTGAGTGAAAATGAAACTAAAGTGAAAACATCTATTGAGGAAGCACCCAAATTTGAACTTAAGGAACTTCCCACTCATTTGGAGTATGCTTTTCTTGAGGGAACGGATAAGTTACCGGTGATTATTGCTAAGGGATTAAAGGAAAATGAAAAGGATAAACTTATTAAAGTGCTTAAGAAACATAAACGGGCCATTGCATGGAAAATCTCCGACATTAAGGGTATAGATCCAAAATTTTGTACTCATAAAATTCTAATGGAGGATGATTATAAACCCGCTATCCAAAATCAAAGAAGGGTAAATCCAAAGATTCATGAGGTGATCAAAAAGGAAGTCACTAAACTTCTAGACGCCGGAATGATCTACCCTATCTCGGATAGTCCATGGGTTAGCCCCGTACATTGTGTTCCAAAGAAAGGAGGAATGACGATTGTTACTAATGAGGATAATTAATTGATTCCAACTAGACTTGTGACCGGTTGGCGTGTTTGTATTGACTATAGGAAGCTTAATGATGCCACTAGGAAGGATCATTTTCCATTACATTTTATGGATCAAATGTTAGAGAGACTAGCGGGGAATGAATTCTATTGCTTTTTGGATGGATTTTCCGGCTATTTCCAAATTCCCATTGACCATCGTGATCAAGAAAAGACCACATTCACTTGTCCTTATGGAACATTTGCTTATTGTCGAATGCCTTTTGGACTATGCAATGCTCTGGGGACGTTCCAAAGGTGTATGATGGCCATTTTCCATGATATGATCGAGAAAACCATGGAAGTCTTCATGGATGACTTTTCGGTTTTTGGGGAATCTTTCACTTCATGTCTCTCTAACCTTGAAAGAATGTTGCAACATTGTGAGGAAACAAATCTTGTGCTTAATTATGAAAATTGTCACTTCATGTGCAAAGATGGAATTGTGTTAGGACATAAGATTTCTAAGGCCGGTATTGAGGTTGATAGGGCTAAAATCGACGTGATTGCCATATTACCTCCACCCACCACCGTTAAGGGAGTTAGGAGTTTTCTCGGCCATGCCGGCTTCTATAGACGTTTTATACAAAACTTCTCTAAGATAGCTCGGCCTATGACCCATCTTTTGGAAAAAGAGACTCCTTTCATCTTTCGGATGAGTGTATTCAAGCCTTTGAGATGCTTAAAAGGAAATTAACCGAATCTCCAATCTTGGTTGCTCCGGAATGGGACCTACCTTTTGAGATTATGTGTGATGTTAGTGATTATGCGGTAGGTGCGGTTTTGGGGCAACGTAAGTCAAAACATTTCTTACCTATACACTATGCTAGTAAGACTATGACGGATGCTCAAACAAAGTACACTACAACAGAAAAGGAGTGACTTACCGTTGTGTATGCTTTTGAAAAGTTTAGACCATATCTCGTCTTGTCTCAAACCATAGTGTATACGAACCACTCGGCTATCAAATATCTTCTTAATAAACAAGATGCTAAGCCGAGGTTGCTCTGGTGGATTCTCCTCCTTCAAGAATTTAATGTCAAAATTATAGACAAAAAAGGAGCTGAGAATCTCGCGGCCGATCATTTATCTCGACTTGAGAATCCTCACCAAAGCGATCGAGAGAACAAGGAAATCAATGAAGCATTTCCTCTCGAGACGCTTGGTATGATTGCTTTTCGTGGTGATGATAGTACCCCATGGTTTGCGGACATCGCAAATTACCATGCGGGGAAGTTTGTGGTTAAGGGTATGTCGTCCCAACAAAAAAGGAAGTTTTTCAAGGATATATCCTATTACTTTTGGGAAGACCCCTATTTGTTTCGTGTGTGCGCGGATCAAGTGATTCGTAGGTGCGTGTTCGGCAAAGAAGCTCAAGATATCCTTAAATTTTATCATGAGGGACCCATCGGAGGACATCATGGTGCTAACGCCACCACGAAGAAAGTCTTTGATGCCGGCTTCTTTTGGCCTTCCATATATCGTGATGCCCAAGACTTGATCAAGACTTGTGATGCTTGTCAACGTCAATGAAAGAACTCACAAAGGGATGAAATTCCTCAAAACATTATCCAAGTTTGTGAAATCTTTGACATGTGGGGATCGATTTTATGGGGCCATTTCCATCTTCGAAAGGAAATAAGTATATTCTCGTAGCCGTGGATTATTTGTCTAAATGGGTCGAAGCTAAGGCTTTGCCCACGAATGATGCTCGAGTTGTGGTGAACTTTTTGAAACAACTCTTTGCTAGGTTTGGAACTCCGCGGGCTATTATAAGTGATCGTGGGACCCATTTTTGTAATGAACAATTTGAAAAAGTTCTAAAGAAATATGGTGTCACTCATCTACTTTCTACGGCTTATCACCCTCAAACGAGTGGTCAAGTGGAGGTTTCAAACCGAGCTCTTAAAAGGATTTTGGAGTGTTCTATTGGAGAAAATCGCACTTCATGGTCGGATAAATTGGACGATGCATTGTGGGCTTTCTGTACGCCTTACAAGACGCCAATTGGTTGTACACCATTTAGGTTGGTCTACGGAAGAGCATGCCACTTGCCAATTGAACTCGAACATAAGGCGTATTAGGCTCTTAAGTATTGTAACTTTGATTTGAGGACCGCGGGTGATCATTGTAAGGTTCAATTGAATGAACTAAGTGAATTAAGGGATCAAGCTTATGAAAATTCTTTGATATATAAAGAGAAGACTAAGAGGATTCATGACTCTAAGATCAAAAACCATATTTTCAATGTTGGTAATCAAGTCCTCTTATTCAACTCTAGACTTAAGATTTTCTCAGGCAAGCTTAAATCCCGTTGGTCCGGACCATTCATCATTGCACAAGTTTTCCCTTATGGCACCGTTGAGCTAGCTCAAAAAGACGGGCCTAACTTTAAGGTGAATGGTCATCGTGTGAAACACTACTTTGGAGGGGACATACATACGTAGGTTGTCCTGGATCTTCAAACTTTCCCTAAGGACCAATGAATGCGGGGATCGAGTCGAGCTCATAACTCGGTTAACAAAAACGAGGTGCCTTGTGTGGGAGCCCATACATTCTATCTTCTTTCTATTTTCTAACACTAATAAGGCTTGATCTTTCAAGCTCGTGCTCTATTTTGCTGTGTTGTGAATCTTAGGTATTACCCTAATCATTGAAGACTCTCGTGTTCGGTTTTTGCCGGTCCACTTGATCTTCCATTATTTGAATGCCAAAAAGGGGCACACTCTTTATCCTTTGATTTTTATCGACTAACGTTTTATCTTGAGGCATAATTAATAAATGGCTTATAGATTTGCGTACTCTTTCCATGTTAGGATTTTGCATTAGACTCTTCGTGTTTTAGCAAGGGGATGTTACTCTTGAGCTAAGAAACATTAGGGACAATGTTTGGTTTTAGCATGGGAGAGTCAATCGATATAATCGCTTGCAATTGCTTTTGTCGTGTCCAAACTTATTTGTTTTTCTCATTTTTCAATAAAATTTTAAATTTTTAGTGTTATTTTTAAGTTTTAATAAAGAAAATAAGTGCTTTTGACACGAATGTAGGCTTTCCGTTGGTGAAAATCAAAATAGTTTTTGACTCGACTTGGTTTTTACCTTAGCTTTTCCTTAACGTATTTGAATTAAGTTTTGCTAGGCTTTTATATAGGGAGCTTTAAAATGCGAAAGTCTTAATTCATATGGGTTAAGAACAAGAACTTTTCGCAAGTTCCTATAATTGATCCTAGAAAGTCGTTTATCAAGGGAACTTTAAAACGCAAATTCTAAAACTTGAAAAAGTATAAGAAGATGCAAGATCCTATAGATGACTTAAAAACCCAAAACTTTGATTTAATAGGCTAAGTATCCATTAATTTCACATTTTTGGAATTTTACAATATGAAGAACAAGAGATAATAGAGTTCAATCATAAGTTTCTAAAATTAATTCTTCTTTGTGCAAGTGTTTTTGTGTTTGACTTAATCTCCTCGTATTTACTTTCCACGCTTGAATGATAATTGCTTAATAAATGAAGTTTTTAGCGGTCTAGGCTTGATATCTTAACTCGTAACTCCTTCTTTTTCTTCCCTTGTAATTAAAGTGAAAACACATTAAGGGTGTCAGCGTCATGGACTTTTGATCATGGGATTGCGGAAATTTGGCTTATTATAAATATCATATTAATAAAGAAGAATAAATAAAAACATGTTCTCTAGGAGCCTTCGGGTGGGAGTCATGTAGCACTAACCTTGTCATTAGAGCCTTAGGGTGTATGGCAAGGGGACATGTTGAATAAAAATTGCTTCATCATCATGAGCCATAAGGTGGGATGGTGAATGTCAATTCCCTTATTTTTATCCAAGGAGCTTTCGGGTGTGGATTTTAAATAAGGAGCACAATTGCATCTTAAAGAGCCACAAGGTGATATGATGTAGTTGTTGCTAACTCCATTAATAAGGTCATAATTGACTTTGGAGGTTTTATTGTTGCTTTTAAGTAGACCTATTAGCCAAATTTCGGGTCCGGGGATTTATCCCTTAATCGTGTTAAGTTATCCTTGATGTGGGCTTTCTTTAGTGACAACGGTTTTTGAAGTCGAGGTTAGGTTTTGAGTGTTGTGTTTACACCGTTATTGTCTTTATTTTTGGACTAATAAATATCAAATAAAGTCAAATGAGCCTTTGGGTGAATGACAAATAAAATCTAGAGATACAATTAGGAATAATAGGAGATTGAGTTTAACACAAATTACTTGTATGAGTTGGTTTAATTTTGGGGCTTATGATTGACAATGATCTTGTTTTTACACTTGGCATGGAAAAGTGAAAAGTCGGGGACGATGAATCTATTTGAGTTTAATGATCCTAAAGTTATTTTTCAAATAATGAAAGCAATACATTATGTCTTTGCAAAATAAATTGTCAAAAGTTAAATAATGGTGTAGATAGTGTTTTATTTTATCATTACGTGAGGACACGACAATTGCTTAGCAAGGGGAGTTTGATATGAGCTAATTTAGTCATATCATTTGTATCTAAAAATGAGCTTAAATTGCATAAAACACATGAATATATCCTTGTATGTGTATATTTTCTTGTTTCGTGTGTGTAGGTACCAAGTTCACGAAAACCGGTAAAACCGACACAAGTTTGATGAAAAGATCGAGGAAGCCAAAAACAAGTTCGATTTTAGCAGATTTAATCATTTATGAAGATTTTGGGCCAAGTGGGTCCCACATTTGGGAATTGGGCCCAAAAGCCCAATAAGGCAGCAAGTAATATTCATTTTGAGAAATCAGCCCAAAAGGCCCAAAATACATCTAAAAGGGACGGATTGATTTTATGGGCTATAAGCCCATAACTTTTCACTAGCAATTAAATTTGGGACGTGTCATGGGCTTTAGAACCCATTTGGTTAAAAAACAAAGGAACGAGTTTATATATCTTTTGGTCAAAATTATTAAACATATTTAAACCACACACGTTTACTTTCGATATAACCAAGGTATCCACTTTCTTCCTCACCTCCAAAATAACCAGAGTCCTCTTTCCCTTCCCTAACCCTAGTTAATTGAATTGGGGGTTTTCTATCTAAGGCGCATGAATTTACATGCGACCTTAATTAATTACCCCCTCTTTCCGGAGCTTGAAGATGGATGCTTAATGTGACGTGGCATCATATAACTGGATATGAAAACAAAAATTCACCCTCCACCAATGAAAACATGCCACCTCATCTTGGAAGTAGCACAAGAAGCACAGATGCGTGCCAAAGTGGCGATCCGTGTGACTATATGCCCTTATCAACCGTAGGATGTAAACAGAAAAGAGAGAAAAGGAAGAGATGCTTCATCAACGGTCAAGATCTACTCCTCTTCATCAACAAACTCAATCCCTCACCACTCTCCTTCCCTATAAACCCCTCATTATTTTCAGAAATGTATCCCTTTTCTTACTTGTAGTGTTATAATGTTTAAATTAATTTAGACTTGTAATTTTCTTTTAAAATAATGTAATTCTATCTTGATTTAATGAAATATTAGTTTTAATCTTCAAGTTTTGCATTTAATATTTTTAATCTTACTGTTCTTGCAATTTAATCTGAATAAATCATTATAACTGAATATTATTTGGATTAGCTAAAGTAATAGCTTATTTAAGTGATAAAGTGAGATTTGGGAAAAAATTACTTAAATCACTGTTTAAGTAATATAAATAAAAGTAAGCTGTTTGGTTCGATTGAGGAGTCTAGTTCGAGCCATGAATGGTGACTCGAATGGTGTTTGATTCGACGAGGATGATGTCGTTTAGTTTTTAAGCCAGCTCAGCGCTGCGCTTCTTCACAAAGGTTTCTTCAAAAGGTTTTACTTCTTATTTTAATTTAAATAATTTAAGTTTAAGATGTTTTATGTTGTGTTATTTTATTGTTAGTAAATCTGTGATAATGTGCTAAAATTTTTAGTTTAATTGATACGTTGTTAGTTGACTGTTACTTGAGTATTTGATAACCTGCTTGGCTGTTTAAGTACTCTGATGAGTGTAATCTGGATGTTTAGCTTAATATTTGCCTTATTTTCGAGTTAAATAGGGGCTTGTTTAGATATCTGATATATTAGAATTTGAGTATGCAAGTCTCTTGTTGACTTTAATCTGATTTATTTATCTGCTTAAGGATTTGGTTCTTATTTTTCAGATTGCTATAATATGGTTTGATTTTAGTTTGATAGTTGGGCTTTTGAATTTGCTTTTGTCTGATTATTTGAGTTAGCTGTTAAGTAATATGCTTAATTCTGGTTGTGACTGCTGAATGATTTGGTTGATGAGATGGTAATATCTGTTTATCAGCTAAGTCTGATATAACTTGTTTAATTTGACTTGCTGATTTCTAGCCTTTATTGTTTAGTTATTTTAGTTCGGTTTCACTAGGCAAAATCTTTCTAGCTGCGTTTAGGTTTATTTAGTTGTGACCTCACGTTTGGATTGAGTTATCTGCTTATAAGTGCTTGTTGGTCTTATTTTCCTGGTGAACTGATTTAACTCCTTGTGCTGATCATTTTTGTTTAAAAATGCTAAGTTTTGAGTGTTTGAGATCATGTTGTTTGGATCTGTATTTTGCTCTATCTGTAATCTCAGTTTCTAGAGTTTATGTTTGTTTTGAATGATTGCTGAATGATTCGAATCTTTAGCTGATTTAATTGTTAATCTGTTCAGCTTTTGTTTTATCTTGTTTGCTGTTAAAGATTGTTTTTTTGCTTTGTTTGAGTTTAATTATAAGTTCTATGTGGCTATCAGATTCAATTAATCTGATAAGCTCATAAGCTGATTTACTTATCAGTTTCCAAAGATACTGTGATAAGATCATTCCTATGATCTTGATTTTAATTTCATTGTCAAAAAAAAATAATTACCACAAATTATGTCTCTAAAGAGATTCGAACCCATGACCTCCTGGTCATGGGCCAAGGACCTTAACGATCTGAGCTAATTGCTCCTTTGAGTTCATTTTCAGTCAAGTTAATTAATACAGTAATTCGTTTTAGAGCTGTCAGTTTTTTAAAATATACTTAATCTTAATTTTAATTTCATTTAAATTTAAATAGTTTTATTTTTAATTTACTTTTATAAAGTTTTTGTTTTAGATTACTTTTCTAAATGTTTTAATTTAGAAATTTATTTAGTTTTTAAATAAGTGATGAGATGGCATTTATACATGATCTCATCGTTCTTTTCGGGCTTTAAATGCATTAAAATGTCATAAAATACCATATATATGCTTGTGTTTGTTTACTTGTGTATTTTAGGTATGGATATCGTGAAAAAGACAAAAGATCACAAGATACAAGGAAAAACGGACACGAGAAACGAAGCCGTACAAAGAACCGGGCCCTAATCATGGAATTTTCATCAAATACCCTTGAAGACTTGAAGACATACAAGATTGATCATCCAAGAATGAAGAAATGACACTTAAAACCCTTGTATATTAATAATTACAAGTTTGGTCCCTTAAGTTTGTCAAAATTGCAAAAAGGTCCTTCAACTTTGAAGAAATGGCAAGATTAGTCCCTCAACAAATTCAAATTGCCAAATATGGTCCCTCATGAAGTGAAAGACTCATTGAAGACCTTTGAAGATCATCATTGTCCAAGAACAGCCCTTGAAAATACTCAAAATGGCAAAAATCATCCTTGATAAGCTTTTGCCAAAAGTATGTGCCATAAATGTCAAAGTGTGAAAGTATTTTGCAAAGAGAAATCGTTTTTAGGGCTTAAAACTTCATATGCCAAAAAAACCAAACCACAAGGACTGGAAGTGTGCAATTGAAACTTTTAAATCCAAAAAGGGCGCCTAACAACCCTTTTTCCCCTAAAAACGGATCAACAGGTTTACTGTATATCCTTTTTACACCCCAGAAATTACCCCGACCAAACTTGGGTAAAAACCTAATTAATTTGGCACACGAGTAATTCCCACATGCCAAAACTCAACCCACACCCAAAGTACCCAAACCCACGCGTGTGTACCAAAACCCCAATTCCTCAATCCACCAATCAGAAAATACCTTAGTCCCCAAGCATCATGACGTGTCCAAAATGAACGTCCATGATGTATAGCTTACTCACAACGCACAAATGAACAGCCAGGATCAAATTTGGACAACTCATTCACTCAAAACCGTCAAGGGCAACTTTGGGATTTTCTATGCATTAGGGTTTTGTTATTTACATTCTAGATAGTTCTTAGAGCTCTATAAAAGGAGACACCAGCCTGTGGTGATCCCTTGTTCCAGTTTTCCTTTTATAATTTTGTAATCCCTTTTAAATTGAAATAAAAGTTTGGTATTTGTTTTAAACAATATAATTCCTTTTTGTTTGTTTAAAGTTGGTGTTAATTTGAAAAGGAAAACTGAGTTCCATTTGTGTTTGGTGAAATCATTTTGAGGTTTCAAAATATTTTCAAGGTTTTTGGAAATTTGAAGATTTTGTGGTAAGAAATCTGTGTTAGGTTTGATGTTAAGGAAAGTTGTTTAGTGATCATTAAAGTGTTAGAAAACGTGTTAAGAAGGATTTAAAGAGTTTTGGAAAGTTTTAGAAAGAAAAGAAAAGAAAACAGATTATATATAGCTTGTATATTGTTGTGTTTTCTTTTGTGTTTGATTTCAACAGGTCAAGAGGTGTTGATATTGGTACTGCTCCAACCCGAGTTGGATTGGAGGAGGATTTTCATCCTCTAGGGTCTTGGATGTAAGACCCTTAGGTAATTTTTCTATTTTTCTTTGAAAAAATTCAGATAGTATAGCTTCATGTGATATTGTTGTGTGGTGCTCATTAGTGTGTTAAAGTTATTGATCTGTGTTCTATTGTGGTATTGTGCATGTTAGATAACATTAGGGTCAGTTTGAAGTGGTTTTGTAAGGCTTTTGTTTGAGAAAAACGTTTTTCAAAATTTTAAACGGGTGTTTGGATAAGGGTGTTAGCAGGGGAGAGATTTTTGATTCAAGCATTTAAAAGGTGTTAAAGGGGATAAAAAAGGTTGAGTTAGGTTTTAACTAGTTGGTAATTTAGTTTGGTACAAGATTTGGAAGCAATTTGTGGATTGAAAAAAAAAAAGAGAAAGGTTAGCCAAAATCTGCTCATGCCAATTCTGCTTGTTTTTATCATAACTGAGTGCTTGGATCTTTGATTTCTGTTAAGCTTTAGGTTAATTTAGTTATTGATATTGTTTGAGTACCATTGTGTGAGTGTGTATGCTCAATTTTAGGATTGGAAGTTCATTTGAGTGCAAGCTATAAGCACATTAGTCACCAGACCTGCATACATTTGTTACAGCAACTTGACATGGCCAGTTTGTGTTTTGGATTTTGATTTGTGTGGTGCTAAGTGTTTGCTTTTGATTGTCTTGACTTCTTGTGTTCCAAAGAACACAAGAGTGCCCCCTGTCCAACAATAAGCATCCAAATAAGCTCAAAAGCCAACTCATTTGGCTTTCTTACCCTGTGAAGAAAAGTAAACATAAGCTAAATTGCTTGTGTTCATAACTTAACCTGGCCACGTTTTGTGATTGAATTTTGACTAATCTTGGCTAAAAAGGGAAGTGAAATTGAGTTTTGAGCTAGTTAAGGTCACTGTGATTGGTTTGGAAAGTTAAAAAAAATAAAAAAATAAAAAAATAAAAAAGAAGTAAAAAGGGGTTTTAAGACTCGAACCCCCATCACCACTCCCACACACATCAGACATAACCATTGCGCCCTTGGGTCTTTTACTGACCAAGGGTGCAAGGTTAAATCTCTTAACCTATTTTTCATTTCATTGCTTTCATTAAAGCCGTAGCTTATTCCCTTGGATTTGAGCTTATTCTATAAGCTAAGTTTGTTATTCTCATTTTTCCTAGGATTTTAATAGAATTTGTGATTTTTCTAGCTACTTTTTATATTTTCCCTTTTATTAGTTTATTTTTTAGGATTTAATTAATAGACGTTTTTTATAAAATCAATAAAAAATACCAAAAATAGTTTTAATTTTTAGGAAAAATAATTTTTAGTTTTTAAAATATATTTTTGAGGTTTACATCAAGTTTTGGTTTCAAAAACATTTATTTTTAATTTTATAATATTTTAAGGTTTGTTATAAACTTTAAAGATTTTTATAAAATTATTAAAAAAGGTTTAGAAGCTCTAATTAGTGTTTTTCTCTTAGTTATATTATTTAGGATTTTTAGAAAATTTTTAGAATTAATTTTATAAACTTTTTATTTTTAGCAATATTTTAATATTATTTTAATATTAATTTTTCAAAATTTTATTTTTCTTTCTTTTTCATTTTTCCTAGATTCTTTATCATTAATTAGGACCTTTTCCATTTTTAGAATAATTTTTAAGCTTTTAGATTTATTTTTATAATTATTTTAAGTTTAATTAGGTTTTAATTATTTTAAATCATTTTTAGGGTTTTAAAAATAGTTTTATTAGGTTTTAATTTTTAGAAAATTACTTTTTAGTCTTCTAATAATATAAGTTAAGTGACTATTCAATAAAATCATATTTTAGACATTTGAATTAGTTAAATTTAATTTTAGGGCTTTAATTAGCATTTAAAATTAATTATTTAATTAATAGAAGGTTTTAAAATATCTTTGTTGGATTTTTATCTTTATTTATATTATTTTAGACTTCTTTTTAGTCTTTTTAATTATTAATTTTGTTTTTGGTTTTAGCTTAATTTTTAATTTTTGTGATTTTTCTACGGCTTTACGTTTTCGTTTTTACGTCATAGTGTAATTTCCACGAGACCGTCTTCCATCTTCTCAATATTAATCTCAAATACATACAAGTTAATTCACAACACCATACCTCCTTGGGAAACGAATCTCTTCTCTCTTTTAAGTGATTGGGTCATTACTTGTGGTTTTCCTAAATCACTCGTCGATACTTACCGCTCATATACGTTCTTTTGTTTTCCTAAACAAGAGTCGTATTTTATTACAATCATTTTGGCGCCGCTGCCGGGGAGGTGTGTTGTGCTTTAATTTGGAAAATTTTGTTTTTGATATTATCCATAATAGTATTTGTGTTAAGTGGAACTCCCTTAACACGTATTATCGGTTTTCTTGGTTTTTCTTGTACAAATATTATTAATATATTGTATTAAGTATCACAATAAAAATACAATATCTCCAAAAGTGTGAAAACACAACCTTAATTGGGATTTGATCTCCTAATTATTGTATTCGAATCTCAAACAAAAAGAAAGGGCAAAAATAGATAAATACTTTCGTGAAGCTCGATTTTGAAAAATACAAACTATAAGGTGGGTATAAGGCGGGTATTATAAAATATACCCTAAGGAAAAAGGCTCTTAAGTGCTTCGCGCCGCCTCGTTTCCCCGCTTGCTTGTGAGTATTTTGAGATTGAAGGCTAATCGAGGGTTTTGCCGCCCAAAGTATTAATACGTATACTATATTTGCTTGGTTTTCTTTGTGATTAAACCCTCGTGAACGATTTGATTTTCACCAAAGTTCTAAAGTCATTCGAAGGCGTTCACTCCACGTGATCGTTTTCATTCCTTTGAGGCTTCTTTAATCAAGAGTTTGATTCGAGGAGAGATTTTGTAGATTGTTGTCTACGAAGATACACCAAAATCCAAAAAAATTAAATATCATCAAAAACACAAAAAAATTGAAAATCCACAAAACAACCAAAAAGAATCTTCTTTGCTCACCTCCCATTCTTCGTGAAGTTTATGATCACTCGTAATCAAGCTAAACGAGCTCGTAAACGACTACAAAAGCAAGCAAATCAAGTATCGTTGATTGTTGAAGAACCTCCAATTGTTGAACCTATTGTAGAACAAGAAGTCGTCATGGCTAATCGTACTATGATGGAGTTGCTACAAGCACCCACCGAGGGTTTTGGAGAGGCCATTGTTATTCCCGCCATCCTTGCGGAGAATTTCGAGATTAAGACGGGTTTAATGTCGATGTTACAAGCAAACAAGTTTCGAGGTCACGAGAAAGACAACCCGCATTACCACATTAGGAATTTCAACCGTCTCACCGCTACTAGCAAATTCAAAGATGTTCCACACGACGCCATTAAGATGATGTTGTTTCCATATTCGTTGGATGGACCCGCAAAAATTTGGCTCGAGAAAGAACCGCCAAATTCGATTTTGACATGGGCCGATCTCGTTTCTAAGTTTGTGAACAAGTTTTTTCCACCATCGAAAACAACACACTTAAAAAATGAGATTTCACGATTTGTGCAACGTAACAATGAAAGTTTTTCAATGGCATGGGAACGATTTAAGGAGATGTTACATGAATGTCCTCACCATGATTTTTCGGAATTACATCAAATTGATACCTTTTATAATGGGCTTAATGATCATGAACGAGATTATTTGAATGCCGCCGCGGGTGGTAATTTTTTGTGCAAGACGACAAATGAGGCTTTACAAATCATTGAAAATAGATCTAAGGTTTATAGCCCTCGTAACACACCGAGTGTTGCCAATATGGGTTCGTCATCGTCATCACAATCGTCTCGTAGCATTAACGCCTTACATGATGAAGCTAATGAGGAAAATCGGTTTTTTGATAGATTTGCTAATCTAATGTCCCATTGGAAAGCTCAAGAAGCTTCCAATTCCGCTTCGGTTAAAGCGGTTGCTAAGAGTTGTTTATCGTGTGGAGGAGCTCATGATCTTTCCGAGTGCATTACCGCGGATGGTAACACTTCGAGTGCTTATGTAGCAACGAGAACTTATAACCAAAACGGCCAAGGTTCCCGCCAAAATCAAGCTCCACCCAATCAAAATGCTAACAATTATCGAAACAACAACCAAGGTAATTACCAAGGCAACACACGCAATTACAACAAAGGGAATTATCAAAGTGGGAATGGACAAATCTCTAATCAAAACCAAAACCGTGATTTTCAAAACACTACACAAGGTTTTCAAAATGCTCACACGAAAAATTTGCAAGGAGAATTTTTAGATTATGCAAAAGCAAATGATGCAAAATTTGATAATATGCAACGTGAGATGATTAGCTTAAGGTCCGAGTTGAAAAACGAGCTTAAAAATGAACTTGCTAATGAACTTAAAACTCATGCAAATAAAATGGAAGGAAATGTCCAACGTCTTCAACAAAACCAACAAAAGATGGAATTAGGACAACATGAGATTAAGCAAGAATTATTGAAAGCGGATGCTAGGCAATCAAAATTTGAGGACCGAATGGCTAAGATGTTCGAAGCAATCATGTGTAAGCCCTCTTCTTCGGGTGGTCTTCCTAGTGATACCATTAACAACCCGAGGGGAGAATTGAAGGTTGTTGCTACACGAAGTGGTAAAACTTTCAAGGAACCAATCTCTCGTCCAAGTACTTCTACGGAGAAGGAAAAAGAGAAAGAACCCGAGGTGATGGTCGAAAAGGAGCATATTACAATCCCACGAAGTACCGCTCAAACCACACCTACGGTTGAACCAATACCAATTATGGAACCCGAGTTTCCAAGGCCGTTGCCTAATGACCTACCCACACCACCTTTACCTTACCCTTCGAGACGTAACAAAGAGAAAGCACAAGAACGGAACAATTATCAATTTGAGCTATTTATGAAAATGTTTCGTGATCTACATTTTAACATAAGTTTTGCCGATGCTTTAATCATGATACCTCGATTCGCCGCAAACTTCAAAAGTATGCTAAACAACAAAGAAAAGTTACAACAAACGTCTAGTTGTTCATCGGTTTTTCTTAGCCGCATACCACAAAAAGTCGGTGATCCCGGTAAATTTTTGATTCCGTGTGCTATTCAAGATATGGAGGAATGCTACGCCTTGGCCGATCTTGGTGCTAGTATTAATTTAATGCCTCTCGAGATTTTCAAATCGCTTTCGCTTCCGGCTCTTACTCCTTCGAACATGTCCATCGAGATGGCCGATCATTCTACGATCATGGCATGTGGAGTAGCCGAGGACGTTTTCGTTAAAGTCGGAAAGTTTTACTATCCCGTTGACTTTATCGTTGTAGACATTCCCATCGATCGAAAAGTTCCTCTCATTTTGGGTCGTTCATTTTTGGATACATCAAGAGCACTTATCGATGTTCATGCTCGAAAAATCACCCTTCGTTTCAATGAAGAAGAACTTGTCATCAATGCAACACAAAACTCCAATCTTTCTCATGTATATTCTATTGCAACTTTAAACCATGGTGACTCGACCAATGTCATTTGCAAAGAATTTTCACCAAGAGTTTTAGGGAATGTCGCCAAAAACAATTTACCATTTCCTCCGCCGGTGGAGGTTATGAGTGCTAAGCCTACAAAGAAGAAACCATCAATACTTGAATCGAAAAATCCTTCACCTTCATTCTTGAAAAGTGTTGATAAATTGCCGGTTTCTACGGAAGATCTTTCGGATGATGAATATGTAGACCCCGATGGGGAGGTTTTCTTCGTCGATAAACGTTTTGAGAACTTGCCACCAACAAAACCAAAACGGTTTCAAAATGTGAGAATTTTTAGTGTGACTAACATCGTCTTAGAAACACCGAATATTTTCGACATAATCAAAAAGGGTTTTCATAAGGAGAGTTTAAAAGATAACAAAGAAAAAGATCTTAAATGTGATTTAATTGATTTTTCTACAAATCTAACTCCGTCCTCACCACGTGATTTGAGTGCTACAAACTCGTCTACTCCTTTTGACGATGTTTTGTGTGGTTCTAGTATGGGGGAAGCCCCTTATGTTCCCTCATCCTTGTCCACCGAGGACGAGATATTCGATCCCGGAATTTCATGTAAAGGGAAATCTCGGTCTTCCACCGATGCAATAAATGGAAACTATATCTATTTGCTTGGTGCGAGTCTACCTCGAGTAGCTCAAACATTTGTCTTACCAATTGTCCCACCCTTCTACTTCTCATCTATTTTCTTCAAACTCTTTGAGTTTATGGCACATGTTGGAGTGGTGTTAATTTGTTTTTCCAATGGAAACGAGAACGCCATCTTCGACCCCGGTATTTTGCATCATTTGAGGACTTAGTCCTTTATACCGATTGCTTTTTGGGCCTTGTTTATCATGTAAGCCCCATCAAAAATTGACCACACCATGAAATCCCTAAATGTTCACATTTTAAGGGGATCGAGTCGAGCTCATGACTCGGTAATCAAAAACGAGGTGCCTCGTGGGGGAGATCCCATGCTTATCTTTATGCTTATTATTCACTAATAAGGGGACTTGTACCCTTCCAACTCGTTGTCTCGTGGTTGTTTGTGATTGTGTTATCTAGATCATCATCATCGTCTACGATTGAAGACTCTCGTGTTCGTTTACGTGAGCCTCCATCGTTCGTTTGAAGAAGTTTTTCACGAATCCATGACATATCCTTTATTGTTCTAACAATTATCTTTTAAGCATAATTAATAAACGGCTTTAGATATATTGTTGATCACCCTTTCCATGCTAGATCCTAAGCATTCGATTCTTCGTCTCTAGTATGGGGGTGCTCCACCTTTAGACTCGAAACATTGAGGACAATGTTTACTTTTAGTATGGGGGGGTGAATAGGTACTTGCTTTGCTACGCCCTCACGTTTTCCAACTTTCAATGTTTTGTTTTGCTAATAAGGCTAAAAATGGCCAAATTTTAAAATTTTTCTTAGTTTTCATAAGTGTTTTTAAGACACGAATGTATATTTTCCGATGGGTAGAATAAGAGTTAATTTTTGACTTGATGGGCATTTGGAGCCATTTACATTCCTTAACCCGCTCAATTCAAGTTTTGCTAGACTTTTATATAGGGAGCTTTAAAACGCGAAAGTCTTAATTCATTCGGGTTAAGAACAAGAACTTTTCGCAAGTTCCTATAATTGATTCTAGAAAGTCACTTATCAAGGAAACTATAAAACGCATTCTCTAAACTTGAAAAAGTCCAAGAAAGTGCAAGATCCTATAGGTGGCTTGAAAACCCAAAACTTAGATTTGATATAGTCTTATTGAAAGCTAATCCAAATTTGGCTTAATTTTGACTTGCATGGCTAAGTATTCACGAGTCTCTTTAATTAGAGGTCTTTATATAGTGAAGAACGAGAAATGATAGAGTTAGACAAGTGATCATGCTAAACGTAGAACATGAAAATGTTCTTTCAAAAACTCATATGTTTTTAATTGTGGCTTTTTCTTCCCATAAGATCAATGCATTAGGAATAAAACATAATTGCAATAAGTAAGGTCGTACGATTTGAAAGGTTACTTAGCCTCTAGCGCAAGATCGTTTAAAAGTTGCTCGGGGTTGAATAGAGTTCATAGCCAAGGCATAACTTATTGAAGCGGGACGCGAAGATTGGCGATCATCCAAAAAGGCCCTAACAAGGCATGAGGAGCTCTATTTTTGCTAAAGATCCAAAGATGATGTGAAGTATCATTGTTCCAAAATCAATATGAAGGATCGAGACACACGACGAGAAGCTATTACTCCCCTAAAGAATGGAGAAAGTCTATCCAAAAAGACCCTAACAAGGTATGAGGATAAATATATCCAAGTCCGAAAAGGAGGCGGATCGTTGTATATCAAAATCCAAAGTAAAGATTGAAGAAAAATGATGAAGTCGTGGTCCTATATGAAGAATCTCTCAAAAACGTCAAGTGAAGAAATTCCAAATATATGAAGAGAAGACCATAATTTCAAAGAACGTCTTCCCAAGATTTGAAGTATGAAGTACATGCCAAATATCGGTCCGAGAAAGGTCTCAAATCGTGAAACGAGTTATGCCAAGATATGAACTTAAGGAGATACACGAGAAGCCGTTTTAAAAGATTTTGTCCTTCGGCTAACTATTGATCAAATCGTGCTACTTTGCTTTCGGACTAATAACTACTCAAATAAGTCAATATGAATCACTTGTGATCCATGACAATTAGATAAAAAATGCTAGTAACCCATTTCCTTTTATAATAACTAGGATTGCGGGGAGAAAAAGTATTACATAATTTGAACGTATGAGTAGTGTTAGCATTGTGACTTGTACCAACAATGATCTTGTTTTTGCACTTAGCATGGAATGTATGACAATCAAGGATGACGAAGTTTACTCTAAGGGACATTGACTTGTTTCTATTCTTAGACCCTAAAAGTCACCTTTTGGTGATGAAAATCATACATTATGTCTTTACACATCATCGTAGTATGTTGCAAGTCTTTTACTCTTCAATAAAGGTTAATAAAATTGAACTTTGGTGATGCTTAGATACTTTATTCTAGCATTGCGTGAGGGCACGGCAATGGCTTAGTATGGGGGAGTGATGAGATGGCATTTATACATGATCTCATCGTTCTTTTCGGGCTTTAAATGCATTAAAATGTCATAAAATACCATATATATGCTTGTGTTTGTTTACTTGTGTATTTTAGGTATGGATATCGTGAAAAAGACAAAAGATCACAAGATACAAGGAAAAACGGACACGAGAAACGAAGCCGTACAAAGAACCGGGCCCTAATCATGGAATTTTCATCAAATACCCTTGAAGACTTGAAGACATACAAGATTGATCATCCAAGAATGAAGAAATGACACTTAAAACCCTTGTATATTAATAATTACAAGTTTGGTCCCTTAAGTTTGTCAAAATTGCAAAAAGGTCCTTCAACTTTGAAGAAATGGCAAGATTAGTCCCTCAACAAATTCAAATTGCCAAATATGGTCCCTCATGAAGTGAAAGACTCATTGAAGACCTTTGAAGATCATCATTGTCCAAGAACAGCCCTTGAAAATACTCAAAATGGCAAAAATCATCCTTGATAAGCTTTTGCCAAAAGTATGTGCCATAAATGTCAAAGTGTGAAAGTATTTTGCAAAGAGAAATCGTTTTTAGGGCTTAAAACTTCATATGCCAAAAAAACCAAACCACAAGGACTGGAAGTGTGCAATTGAAACTTTTAAATCCAAAAAGGGCGCCTAACAACCCTTTTTCCCCTAAAAACGGATCAACAGGTTTACTGTATATCCTTTTTACACCCCAGAAATTACCCCGACCAAACTTGGGTAAAAACCTAATTAATTTGGCACACGAGTAATTCCTACATGCCAAAACTCAACCCACACCCAAAGTACCCAAACCCACGCGTGTGTACCAAAACCCCAATTCCTCAATCCACCAATCAGAAAATACCTTAGTCCCCAAGCATCATGACGTGTCCAAAATGAACGTCCATGATGTATAGCTTACTCACAACGCACAAATGAACAGCCAGGATCAAATTTGGACAACTCATTCACTCAAAACCGTCAAGGGCAACTTTGGGATTTTCTATGCATTAGGGTTTTGTTATTTACATTCTAGATAGTTCTTAGAGCTCTATAAAAGGAGACACCAGCCTGTGGTGATCCCTTGTTCCAGTTTTCCTTTTATAATTTTGTAATCCCTTTTAAATTGAAATAAAAGTTTGGTATTTGTTTTAAACAATATAATTCCTTTTTGTTTGTTTAAAGTTGGTGTTAATTTGAAAAGGAAAACTGAGTTCCATTTGTGTTTGGTGAAATCATTTTGAGGTTTCAAAATATTTTCAAGGTTTTTGGAAATTTGAAGATTTTGTGGTAAGAAATCTGTGTTAGGTTTGATGTTAAGGAAAGTTGTTTAGTGATCATTAAAGTGTTAGAAAACGTGTTAAGAAGGATTTAAAGAGTTTTGGAAAGTTTTAGAAAGAAAAGAAAAGAAAACAGATTATATATAGCTTGTATATTGTTGTGTTTTCTTTTGTGTTTGATTTCAACAGGTCAAGAGGTGTTGATATTGGTACTGCTCCAACCCGAGTTGGATTGGAGGAGGATTTTCATCCTCTAGGGTCTTGGATGTAAGACCCTTAGGTAATTTTTCTATTTTTCTTTGAAAAAATTCAGATAGTATAGCTTCATGTGATATTGTTGTGTGGTGCTCATTAGTGTGTTAAAGTTATTGATCTGTGTTCTATTGTGGTATTGTGCATGTTAGATAACATTAGGGTCAGTTTGAAGTGGTTTTGTAAGGCTTTTGTTTGAGAAAAACGTTTTTCAAAATTTTAAACGGGTGTTTGGATAAGGGTGTTAGCAGGGGAGAGATTTTTGATTCAAGCATTTAAAAGGTGTTAAAGGGGATAAAAAAGGTTGAGTTAGGTTTTAACTAGTTGGTAATTTAGTTTGGTACAAGATTTGGAAGCAATTTGTGGATTGAAAAAAAAAAAAGAGAAAGGTTAGCCAAAATCTGCTCATGCCAATTCTGCTTGTTTTTATCATAACTGAGTGCTTGGATCTTTGATTTCTGTTAAGCTTTAGGTTAATTTAGTTATTGATATTGTTTGAGTACCATTGTGTGAGTGTGTATGCTCAATTTTAGGATTGGAAGTTCATTTGAGTGCAAGCTATAAGCACATTAGTCACCAGACCTGCATACATTTGTTACAGCAACTTGACATGGCCAGTTTGTGTTTTGGATTTTGATTTGTGTGGTGCTAAGTGTTTGCTTTTGATTGTCTTGACTTCTTGTGTTCCAAAGAACACAAGAGTGCCCCCTGTCCAACAATAAGCATCCAAATAAGCTCAAAAGCCAACTCATTTGGCTTTCTTACCCTGTGAAGAAAAGTAAACATAAGCTAAATTGCTTGTGTTCATAACTTAACCTGGCCACGTTTTGTGATTGAATTTTGACTAATCTTGGCTAAAAAGGGAAGTGAAATTGAGTTTTGAGCTAGTTAAGGTCACTGTGATTGGTTTGGAAAGTTAAAAAATAAAAAATAAAAAAAAAAAAGAAGTAAAAAGGGGTTTTAAGACTCGAACCCCCGTCACCACTCCCACACACATCAGACATAACCATTGCGCCCTTGGGTCTTTTACTGACCAAGGGTGCAAGGTTAAATCTCTTAACCTATTTTTCATTTCATTGCTTTCATTAAAGCCGTAGCTTATTCCCTTGGATTTGAGCTTATTCTATAAGCTAAGTTTGTTATTCTCATTTTTCCTAGGATTTTAATAGAATTTGTGATTTTTCTAGCTACTTTTTATATTTTCCCTTTTATTAGTTTATTTTTTAGGATTTAATTAATAGACGTTTTTTATAAAATCAATAAAAAATACCAAAAATAGTTTTAATTTTTAGGAAAAATAATTTTTAGTTTTTAAAATATATTTTTGAGGTTTACATCAAGTTTTGGTTTCAAAAACATTTATTTTTAATTTTATAATATTTTAAGGTTTGTTATAAACTTTAAAGATTTTTATAAAATTATTAAAAAAGGTTTAGAAGCTCTAATTAGTGTTTTTCTCTTAGTTATATTATTTAGGATTTTTAGAAAATTTTTAGAATTAATTTTATAAACTTTTTATTTTTAGCAATATTTTAATATTATTTTAATATTAATTTTTCAAAATTTTATTTTTCTTTCTTTTTCATTTTTCCTAGATTCTTTATCATTAATTAGGACCTTTTCCATTTTTAGAATAATTTTTAAGCTTTTAGATTTATTTTTATAATTATTTTAAGTTTAATTAGGTTTTAATTATTTTAAATCATTTTTAGGGTTTTAAAAATAGTTTTATTAGGTTTTAATTTTTAGAAAATTACTTTTTAGTCTTCTAATAATATAAGTTAAGTGACTATTCAATAAAATCATATTTTAGACATTTGAATTAGTTAAATTTAATTTTAGGGCTTTAATTAGCATTTAAAATTAATTATTTAATTAATAGAAGGTTTTAAAATATCTTTGTTAGATTTTTATCTTTATTTATATTATTTTAGACTTGTTTTTAGTCTTTTTAATTATTAATTTTGTTTTTGGTTTTAGATAATTTTTAATTTGAGTAGTTTTTCACGGTTTTACGTCTTTTTCGTCGTAGTTTAATTTTAACGTATCCGTCTTTCATCTTCTCATCCCCATTCTTCTCAATATTAATCTCAAATACATACAAGTTAATTCACAACACCATACCTCCTTGGGAAACGAACTCTTTCTTCATCTCTTTTAAGTGATTGGGTCATTAGTGTTGATTTTTCCTAAAATCATCACTCGATACTTACCGCTATTTACGCTCTTTTCCTAAAGAGTAGTAAAACCACTACAATCATTTTTGGCGGGTGAATAGGTACTTGCTTTGCTACGCCCTCACGTTTTCCAACTTTCAATGTTTTGTTTTGCTAATAAGGTTAAAAATGGCCAAATTTTAAAATTTTTCTTAGTTTTCATAAGTGTTTTTAAGACACGAATGTATATTTTCCGATGGGTAGAATAAGAGTTAATTTTTGACTTGATGGGCATTTGGAGCCATTTACATTCCTTAACCCGCTCAATTCAAGTTTTGCTAGACTTTTATATAGGGAGCTTTAAAACGCGAAAGTCTTAATTCATTCGGGTTAAGAACAAGAACTTTTCGCAAGTTCCTATAATTGATTCTAGAAAGTCACTTATCAAGGGAACTATAAAACACATTCTCTAAACTTGAAAAAGTCCAAGAAAGTGCAAGATCCTATAGGTGGCTTGAAAACCCAAAACTTTGATTTGATATAGTCTTAATGAAAGCTAATCCAAATTTGGCTTAATTTTGACTTGCATGGCTAAGTATTCACGAGTCTCTTTAATTAGAGGTCTTTATATAGTGAAGAACGAGAAATGATAGAGTTAGACAAGTGATCATGCTAAACGTAGAACATGAAAATGTTCTTTCAAAAACTCATATGTTTTTAATTGTGGCTTTTTCTTCCTATAAGATCAATGCATTAGGAATAAAACATAATTGCAATAAGTAAGGTCGTACGATTTGAAAGGTTACTTAGCCTCTAGCGCAAGATCGTTTAAAAGTTGCTCGGGGTTGAATAGAGTTCATAGCCAAGGCATAACTTATTGAAGCGGGACGCGAAGATTGGCGATCATCCAAAAAGGCCCTAACAAGGCATGAGGAGCTCTATTTTTGCTAAAGATCCAAAGATGATGTGAAGTATCATTGTTCCAAAATCAATATGAAGGATCGAGACACACGACGAGAAGCTATTACTCCCCTAAAGAATGGAGAAAGTCTATCCAAAAAGACCCTAACAAGGTATGAGGATAAATATATCCAAGTCCGAAAAGGAGGCGGATCGTTGTATATCAAAATCCAAAGTAAAGATTGAAGAAAAATGATGAAGTCGTGGTCCTATATGAAGAATCTCTCAAAAACGTCAAGTGAAGAAATTCCAAATATATGAAGAGAAGACCATAATTTCAAAGAACGTCTTCCCAAGATTTGAAGTATGAAGTACATGCCAAATATCGGTCCGAGAAAGGTCTCAAATCGTGAAACGAGTTATGCCAAGATATGAACTTAAGGAGATACACGAGAAGCCGTTTTAAAAGATTTTGTCCTTCGGTTAACTATTGATCAAATCGTGCTACTTTGCTTTCGGACTAATAACTACTCAAATAAGTCAATATGAATCACTTGTGATCCATGACAATTAGATAAAAAATGCTAGTAACCCATTTCCTTTTATAATAACTAGGATTGCGGGGAGAAAAAGTATTACACAATTTGAACGTATCAGTAGTATTAGCATTGTGACTTGTACCAACAATGATCTTGTTTTTGCACTTAGCATGGAATGTATGACAATCAAGGATGACGAAGTTTACTCTAAGGGACATTGACTTGTTTCTATTCTTAGACCCTAAAAGTCACCTTTTGGTGATGAAAATCATACATTATGTCTTTACACATCATCGTAGTATGTTGCAAGTCTTTTACTCTTCAATAAAGGTTAATAAAATTGAACTTTGGTGATGCTTAGATACTTTATTCTAGCATTGCGTGAGGGCACGGCAATGGCTTAGTATGGGGGAGTGATGAGATGGCATTTATACATGATCTCATCGTTCTTTTCGGGCTTTAAATGCATTAAAATGTCATAAAATACCATATATATGCTTGTGTTTGTTTACTTGTGTATTTTAGGTATGGATATCGTGAAAAAGACAAAAGATCACAAGATACAAGGAAAAACGGACACGAGAAACGAAGCCGTACAAAGAACCGGGACCTAATCATGGAATTTTCATCAAATACCCTTGAAGACTTGAAGACATACAAGATTGATCATCCAAGAATGAAGAAATGACACTTAAAACCCTTGTATATTAATAATTACAAGTTTGGTCCTTTAAGTTTGTCAAAATTGCAAAAAGGTCCTTCAACTTTGAAGAAATGGCAAGATTAGTCCCTCAACAAATTCAAATTGCCAAATATGGTCCCTCATGAAGTGAAAGACTCATTGAAGACCTTTGAAGATCATCATTGTCCAAGAACAGCCCTTGAAAATACTCAAAATGGCAAAAATCATCCTTGATAAGCTTTTGCCAAAAGTATGTGCCATAAATGTCAAAGTGTGAAAGTATTTTGCAAAGAGAAATCGTTTTTAGGGCTTAAAACTTCATATGCCAAAAAAACCAAACCACAAGGACTGGAAGTGTGCAATTGAAACTTTTAAATCCAAAAAGGGCGCCTAACAACCCTCTTTCCCCTAAAAACGGATCAACAGGTTTACTGTATATCCTTTTTACACCCCAGAAATTACCCCGACCAAACTTGGGTAAAAACCTAATTAATTTGGCACACGAGTAATTCCCACATGCCAAAACTCAACCCACACCCAAAGTACCCAAACCCACGCGTGTGTACCAAAACCCCAATTCCTCAATCCACCAATCAGAAAATACCTTAGTCCCCAAGCATCATGACGTGTCCAAAATGAACGTCCATGATGTATAGCTTACTCACAACGCACAAATGAACAGCCAGGATCAAATTTGGACAACTCATTCACTCAAAACCGTCAAGGGCAACTTTGGGATTTTCTATGCATTAGGGTTTTGTTATTTACATTCTAGATAGTTCTTAGAGCTCTATAAAAGGAGACACCAGCCTGTGGTGATCCCTTGTTCCAGTTTTCCTTTTATAATTTTGTAATCCCTTTTAAATTGAAATAAAAGTTTGGTATTTGTTTTAAACAATATAATTCCTTTTTGTTTGTTTAAAGTTGGTGTTAATTTGAAAAGGAAAACTGAGTTCCATTTGTGTTTGGTGAAATCATTTTGAGGTTTCAAAATATTTTCAAGGTTTTTGGAAATTTGAAGATTTTGTGGTAAGAAATCTGTGTTAGGTTTGATGTTAAGGAAAGTTGTTTAGTGATCATTAAAGTGTTAGAAAACGTGTTAAGAAGGATTTAAAGAGTTTTGGAAAGTTTTAGAAAGAAAAGAAAAGAAAACAGATTATATATAGCTTGTATATTGTTGTGTTTTCTTTTGTGTTTGATTTCAACAGGTCAAGAGGTGTTGATATTGGTACTGCTCCAACCCGAGTTGGATTGGAGGAGGATTTTCATCCTCTAGGGTCTTGGATGTAAGACCCTTAGGTAATTTTTCTATTTTTCTTTGAAAAAATTCAGATAGTATAGCTTCATGTGATATTGTTGTGTGGTGCTCATTAGTGTGTTAAAGTTATTGATCTGTGTTCTATTGTGGTATTGTGCATGTTAGATAACATTAGGGTCAGTTTGAAGTGGTTTTGTAAGGCTTTTGTTTGAGAAAAACGTTTTTCAAAATTTTAAACGGGTGTTTGGATAAGGGTGTTAGCAGGGGAGAGATTTTTGATTCAAGCATTTAAAAGGTGTTAAAGGGGATAAAAAAGGTTGAGTTAGGTTTTAACTAGTTGGTAATTTAGTTTGGTACAAGATTTGGAAGCAATTTGTGGATTGAAAAAAAAAAAAAGAGAAAGGTTAGCCAAAATCTGCTCATGCCAATTCTGCTTGTTTTTATCATAACTGAGTGCTTGGATCTTTGATTTCTGTTAAGCTTTAGGTTAATTTAGTTATTGATATTGTTTGAGTACCATTGTGTGAGTGTGTATGCTCAATTTTAGGATTGGAAGTTCATTTGAGTGCAAGCTATAAGCACATTAGTCACCAGACCTGCATACATTTGTTACAGCAACTTGACATGGCCAGTTTGTGTTTTGGATTTTGATTTGTGTGGTGCTAAGTGTTTGCTTTTGATTGTCTTGACTTCTTGTGTTCCAAAGAACACAAGAGTGCCCCCTGTCCAACAATAAGCATCCAAATAAGCTCAAAAGCCAACTCATTTGGCTTTCTTACCCTGTGAAGAAAAGTAAACATAAGCTAAATTGCTTGTGTTCATAACTTAACCTGGCCACGTTTTGTGATTGAATTTTGACTAATCTTGGCTAAAAAGGGAAGTGAAATTGAGTTTTGAGCTAGTTAAGGTCACTGTGATTGGTTTGGAAAGTTAAAAAAAAATAAAAATAAAAAAATAAAAAAGAAGTAAAAAGGGGTTTTAAGACTCGAACCCCCGTCACCACTCCCACACACATCAGACATAACCATTGCGCCCTTGGGTCTTTTACTGACCAAGGGTGCAAGGTTAAATCTCTTAACCTATTTTTCATTTCATTGCTTTCATTAAAGCCGTAGCTTATTCCCTTGGATTTGAGCTTATTCTATAAGCTAAGTTTGTTATTCTCATTTTTCCTAGGATTTTAATAGAATTTGTGATTTTTCTAGCTACTTTTTATATTTTCCCTTTTATTAGTTTATTTTTTAGGATTTAATTAATAGACGTTTTCTATAAAATCAATATAAAATACCAAAAATAGTTTTAATTTTTAGGAAAAATAATTTTTAGTTTTTAAAATATATTTTTGAGGTTTACATCAAGTTTTGGTTTCAAAAACATTTATTTTTAATTTTATAATATTTTAAGGTTTGTTATAAACTTTAAAGATTTTTATAAAATTATTAAAAAAGGTTTAGAAGCTCTAATTAGTGTTTTTCTCTTATTTATATTATTTAGGATTTTTAGAAAATTTTTAGAATTAATTTTATAAACTTTTTATTTTTAGCAATATTTTAATATTATTTTAATATTAATTTTTCAAAATTTTATTTTTCTTTCTTTTTCATTTTTCCTAGATTCTTTATCATTAATTAGGACCTTTTCCATTTTTAGAATAATTTTTAAGCTTTTAGATTTATTTTTATAATTATTTTAAGTTTAATTAGGTTTTAATTATTTTAAATCATTTTTAGGGTTTTAAAAATAGTTTTATTAGGTTTTAATTTTTAGAAAATTACTTTTTAGTCTTCTAATAATATAAGTTAAGTGACTATTCAATAAAATCATATTTTAGACATTTGAATTAGTTAAATTTAATTTTAGGGCTTTAATTAGCATTTAAAATTAATTATTTAATTAATAGAAGGTTTTAAAATATCTTTGTTGGATTTTTATCTTTATTTATATTATTTTAGACTTCTTTTTAGTCTTTTTAATTATTAATTTTGTTTTTGGTTTTAGCTTAATTTTTAATTTTTGTGATTTTTCTACGGCTTTACGTTTTCGTTTTTACGTCATAGTGTAATTTCCACGAGACCGTCTTCCATCTTCTCAATATTAATCTCAAATACATACAAGTTAATTCACAACACCATACCTCCTTGGGAAACGAATCTCTTCTCTCTTTTAAGTGATTGGGTCATTACTTGTGGTTTTCCTAAATCACTCGTCGATACTTACCGCTCATATACGTTCTTTTGTTTTCCTAAACAAGAGTCGTATTTTATTACAATCAATAACTAGATTTTAATAAAGTTAGTTTTTAAATAAAATTAAATTTGATTAATTTTTAGAAGTAATATAGTTTTTAATAGATTTAAATAGTGTAAAAGTTATCTTAATTAAATAGATTAATTTTTAATAGATTTTTAAGTAGTTTTAATTTTTAAAATAGCTTTAATTTTTAAATAATTGTTTTTAGATTAAATGTATTCGGGGTAACGATTCATGCACTTTAGGATAAAATTAGGTTTAAATTGTTAGAATTAATTTTAGTTTAAAAAACCGACAACCAATTCAAATCAATTGTCCAAATCGAAACAAAACATCTCAAATTCACTCGATTTTCGTGTACAACGAACTTGGTTCAACAACAAGTGTTTAATTAAATCCGTCTTTGGTAAAGTTTAGACTATTACTTTTTCCTAAAGGTAATTTTCTAATTTACCCTATAACGTATCTAATTATCACATACTATCACGATCACATCAAAAATTTTGGCGCCGCTGCCGGCGATCTTGTGTACGATTCGTTTCGTTGAGATTTGTTGATCGTTGATTTGAAGACCCTTTCCGTCCTCGGAAAGTTTTGTTATTTTTCTATTATTATAGTATGTATCGTTTTTCTCGTTTTTTGTGATAATATATTGTATTACGTAGAACAATAAATTTACCTACTTTCCAAATAAGACCTTAGTTGGGATTTCATCACCTAGATATTGTATTCGAATCCAAAACGAAAATAAAAGGCAAAATAGATAAATACTAATAAGAAGTTTGAACTCGATTTATACAAACTATAAGGTGGGTATAAGGCGACGTGCTATAAAAGGCCGTCTAAGGAAAAAGGTTTTTAAGTGCTTTGTGCCACCTCGTTTCCCTGCTTGCTTGTGCGTATATTGAGAGAGACGACCAGTTATTGGTTTGCCGACTCAAGTAGTATTAAATCTTATTTTTGTAGTTTACTTATTGAACCTCGACACGTTTAGGGTTTCACCTATCGTTTCAAAGTCGACCGAGGGTAATTTACTTCCATAGTAGTTATCCTTATTCCTTGTTTTTTTTATCGATCATTTTTTATTGAGCAATACCAAATAAAAATACCAAAAATAATCTTCTTCTTGTCTAATTTCTTTTCTTCAATCCTCCAAAATTCTCTCTTTGTAGTGTATGCAATTACGTTCTTCTCGACTTGTGATTGATTTTAATAGGCTTGAAAATATTCCTCGTAGAAATAGAAATCGTCAACAACGAATAGTGGAACCTGAGCTTCCACCTATTGTTGTAGAGATGGCCGATAACCGAACAATGGAGGAATTGCTCCGTGCACCCACCGAAGGGTATGGGGAAGCAATCGTTGTGCCAGCTATTTTGGCGGATCATTATGAGATTAAGACGGGTCTTTTATCGCTCATTCGTGTCGACCAATTTCGTGGCAATGAGACCGATAACCCGCATTCTCACATTCGGAATTTTCTTCGAATTACCTCGACTCTCAAGTTTAGAGATGTGCCGAATGACGCGATTAAGCTCATGCTTTTTCCGTACTCGCTCGAGGGTAATGCTAAGATTTGGTATGAGAAAGAACCACCGGGTTCGATCTTAACATGGGATGATTTAGTATCTAAGTTCATGAATTATTTCTTTCCACCATCCAAAACAACACACTTTAAGAACGAGATCACTAGATTTGAACAAAAAGTGCATGAATCGTTTGGGGTTGCTTGGGAAAGATTTAAAGATTTGTTAAGAAAATGTCCACACCACGCTTTCTCGGAATTGCATCAAATAAATACTTTTTATAATGGGCTTAATATGATTGAAAAAGATTCTTTAAATGCCGCCGCGGGTGGTAATCTTTTAAGAAAAACTCCGAGAGACGCGTGGGTATAATTGAGAATAAGTCTAGAGCACAATATTCACAAAACACACCTGGTGTTTCCAATGTGAATTCTTTTAATCCCGAGATTGCTAGATTGGACTCTAAGATTGATAATGGATTCGCGACTTTGTTGAATGAGGTTAGGAAGAATCCTCATGGATCGATTAATATGGTTGAGAATGTTTGTGTATCATGTGGTGGAGCACATCCTAATTATGCTTGTTTAACCACGGGGTTTGATCAAGCTAGTGCTTTTGCCGCGACGGGAACTTATGGCTCCAACGGTCAAGTTCCTCGTCAAAATCATGTTGTTCCACCGGGTTTTCCACCGGTTCAAAATAGGTACAACAATGGAAACAATGGGAATAATTTTAACCGTGGTAACCAAGGGAATTATAATCAAGGAAATGGGTTTAATTCTAATCAAAACAATCAAGGTTTTCAAAACAATAACCAAAATGATTTGTCAATCTACATTAAAACGAATGAGGCAAATTTGAAAGCTTTTCAAAATAACATTCAAGGACAAATGGCAACTATGAAAAATGAGTTTCAAAATACGATTAAAGGGCAAAATAATAAGATTGATCTTAATCAACAAAGACTTGAACAAAACCAAAACCGTTTTGAGCAAAGATTAGAGCAAAGTCAAAATCGTATGCAACAAAGTTTGGAACAAGGTCAAAATAAATTGCTTTCGATGTTTGAATCTTTTATGACCAAACCTTCCTCTTCTTCGGGTGGCTTACCTAGCAACACCATTCCAAACCCGAAGGGTGAGATGAAAGCCATAACCACACGTAGTAGGAAAGCTTTAGATGGACCTTTGCCTCCATATGTGAGTACCTCTCCGGTGAGGGAAGTGGAGCAAGAACCCGAGGTGGTTAAATAAAAGGAAATTCCTATTCCACCAAAGGTTGACCAATTGCCAATTCCGGAACCCGAGCTTCCGAAGACTAAACCCACACTACCCTACCCTTCGAGACTTAACCAAGAGAAGCTCCGCGAAAAGTCCAATGCTCAAATGACTACTTTTTTAGAGATGTTTAAGAATCTTTATATTAATGTTAGTTTCGCGGATGCATTGCTTTACATGCCTAAGTTTGCTTCGACTATTAAGAAATTGATGAACGATAAAGGGAAATTGGTTGAAGTGTCTACATCTTTAGATGCTAATTCTTCCGCGGTTCTTACACAAAAGCTTCCCAAAAAGCTTGGAGACGCGGGCAAGTTTTTGATACCATGTGATTTCCCTAATATGGAAGAATGCTTAGCATTAGCCGATCTTGATGCTAGCATTAATTTGATGCCTCTTTCCGTGTGGAAAAGGTTATCACTTCCCGAGCTTACACCTACTAAGATGACTCTCGAGCTAGCGGATCGATCGACCGCCTTTCCAAAAGGTATAGCCGAAGATGTGTTTGTCAAAGTAGGGAAACTCGTCTTTCCAACGGACTTTGTAGTTTGCGATTATCCCGAAGATTCTCGTGTACCACTTATTTTGGGAAGTCCGTTTTTGATGACGGCTAGTGCTTTAGTTGACATGAAAGCGGGGAAATTGACTTTAAGAGTTGATGATGAAAATATCACGTTTGATATTGGTCATATCTCTAAATATTCTTCCAAGTATTACGAGGAATCAATTAATCAAATCGATGTGATTAGTGTTGCTTGTGAAGAATATTCTCAAGAAGTGCTTGGATTCTCGGCTTCTTCTAAAAGTGGCAATCCCACTTCGTCGAATCCTATTATCTCTTTGGCTAAACCTCCACTCTCTCCATTTGAGGGGAGTGACTTCGTTCTTGAAGAGCCTGAGAATAATGGTTATTCAAAAATTGATAAGGAAATTGATGATTACCTTAGCACACCATTTGATCCTAGAGAGTTTGATTGTGAGAATTTTGATCCCGAGGGAGATATTGCGTTAATTGAAAAATTGTTGAATATGGATCCTTTTGAATCACCACCTATGGAATTAAAATTTGTGAGTGAAAATGAAACTAAAGTGAAAACATCTATTGAGGAAGCACCCGAATTAGAACTTAAGGAACTTACCACTCATTTGGAGTATGCTTTTCATGAGGGAACGGATAAGTTACTGGTGATTATTGCTAAGGGATTAAAGGAAAATGAAAAGGATGAACTTATTAAAGTGCTTAAGAAACATAAACGGGCCATTGCATGGAAAATCTCCGACATTAAGGGTATAGATCCAAAATTTTGTACTCATAAAATTGTAATGGAGGATGATTATAAACCTTCTATCCAAAATCAAAGAAGGGTAAATCCAAAGATTCATGAGGTGATAAAAAAGGAAGTCACTAAACTTCTAGACGCCGGAATGATCTACCCTATCACGGATAGTCCATGGGTTAGCCCCGTGCATTGTGTTCCAAAGAAAGGAGGAATGACGGTTGTTACTAATGAGGAGAATGAATTGATTCCTACTAGACTTGTGACCGGTTGGCGTGTTTGTATTGACTATAGGAAGCTTAATGATGCCACTAGGAAGGATCATTTTCCATTACCTTTTATGGATCAAATGTTAGAGAGACTAGCGGGGAATGAAATATATTGCTTTTTGGATGGAATTTCCGGCTATTTCCAAATTCCCATTAACCATCGTGATCAAGAAAAGACCACATTCACTTGTCCTTATGGAACATTTGCTTATCGTCGAATGCCTTTTGGATTATGCAATGCTCCGGGGACGTTCCAAAGGTGTATGATGGCCATTTTCCATGATATGATCGAGAAAACCATGGAAGTCTTCATGGATGACTTTTCGGTTTTTGGGGAATCTTTCACTTCATGTCTCTCTAACCTTGAAAGAATGTTGCAATGTTTTGAGGAAACAAATCTTGTGCTTAATTATGAAAAATTTCACTTCATGTGCAAAGAGGGAATTGTGTTAGGACATAAGATTTCTAAGGCCGATATTGAGGTTGATAGGGCTAAAATCGACGTGATTGCCAAATTACCTCCACCCACCATCGTTAAGGGAGTTAGGAGTTTTCTCGGCCATGTCGGCTTCTATAGACATTTTATACAAAACTTCTCTAAGATAGCTCGGCCTATGAACCATCTTTTAGAAAAAGAGACTCCTTTCATCTTTTCGGATGAGTGTATTCAAGCCTTTGAGATGCTTAAAAGGAAATTAACCGAATCTCCAATTTTGGTTGCTCCGGATTGGGACCTACCTTTTGAGATTATGTGTGATGCTAGTGATTATGCGGTAGGTGCGGTTTCGGGGCAACATAAGTCAAAACATTTCTTGCCTATACACTATGCTAGTAAGACTATGACGGATGCTCAAACAAAGTACACTACAACGGAAAAGGAGTGACTTGCCGTTGTGTATGCTTTTGAAAAGTTTAGACCATATCTCGTCTTGTCTCAAACCATAGTGTATACGGACCACTCGGCTATCAAATATCTTCTTAATAAACAAGATGATAAGCCGAGGTTGCTCCGGTGGATTCTCCTCCTTCAAGAATTTAATGTCAAAATTCTAGACAAAAAAGGAGTCGAGAATCTCGCGGCCGATCATTTATCTCGACTTGAGAATCCTCACCAAAGCGATCGAGAGAACAAAGAAATCAATGAAACATTTCCTCTCGAGACGCTTGGTATGATTGCTTTTCGTGGTGATGCTAGTACCCCATGGTTTGCGGACATCACAAATTACCATGCGGGTAAGTTTGTGGTTAAGGGTATGTCGTCCCAACAAAAACGAAAGTTTTTCAAGGATATATCCTATTACTTTTGGGACGACCCCTATTTGTTTCGTGTGTGCGCGGATCAAGTGATTCGTAGGTGCGTGTTCAGCAAAGAAGCTCAAGATATCCTTAAATTTTGTCATGAGGGACCCATCGTGGGACATCATGGTGCTAACGCCACCGCGAAGAAAGTCTTTGATGCCGGCTTCTATTGGCCTTCCATATATCGTGATGCCCAAGACTTTATCAAGACTTGTGATGCTTGTCAACGTCAAGGAAAGAACTCACAAAGGGATGAAATGCCTCAAAACATTATCCAAGTTTGTGAAATCTTTGACATGTGGGGGATCGATTTTATGGGGCCATTTCCATCTTCGAAAGGAAATAAATATATTCTCGTAGCCGTGGATTATTTGTCTAAATGGGTCAAAGCTAAGGCTTTACCCACGAATGATGCTCGAGTTGTGGTGAACTTTTTGAAACAACTCTTTGCTAGGTTTGGAACTCCGCGGGCTATTATAAGTGATCGTGGGACCCATTTTTGTAATGAACAATTTGAAAAAGTTCTAAAGAAATATGATGTCACTCATCGACTTTCTACGGCTTATCACCCTCAAACGAGTGGTCAAGTGGAGGTTTCAAACCGAGCTCTTAAAAGGATTTTGGAGTGTTCTATTGGAGAAAATCGCACTTCATGGTCGGATAAATTGGACGATGCATTGTGGGCTTTCTGTACGGTTTACAAGACGCCAATTGGTTGTACACCATTTAGGTTGGTCTACGGAAAAGCATGCCACTTGCCAATTGAACTCGAAATAAGGCGTATTGGGCTCTTAAGCATTGTAACTTTGATTTGAGGACCGCGGGTGATCATCGCAAGGTTCAATTGAATGAACTAAGTGAATTAAGGGATCAAGCTTATGAAATTTCTTTGATCTATAAAGAGAAGACTAAGAGGATTCATGACTCTAAGATCAAAAACCGCATTTTCAATGTTGGTGATCAAGTCCTCTTATTCAATTCTAGACTTAAGATTTTCTCAGGCAAGCTTAAATCCCGTTGGTCCGGACCATTCATCATTACACAAGTTTTCCCTTATGGCACCGTTGAGCTAGCTCAAAAAGACGGGCCTAACTTTAAGGTGAATGGTCATCGTGTGAAACACTACTTTGGAGGGGACATACCTACGGAGGTTGTCTCGGATCTTCAAACTTTCCCTAAGGACCAATAAATGCGGGGATCGAGTCGAGCTCATGACTCTGTTAACAAAAACGAGGTGCCTTGTGGGGGAATCCCATACATTCTATCTTCTTTCTATTTTCTAACACTAATAAGGCTTGATCTTTCAAGCTCGTGCTCGTGTTTTTTTGTGTTGTAAATCTTAGGTATTACCCTAATCATTGAAGACTCTCGTGTTTGGTTTTTGCCGGTCCACTTGATCTTCCATTCTTTGAATGCCAAAAAGGGGCACACTCTTTATCCTTTTATTTTTTTCGACTAATGTTTTATCTTGAGGCATAATTAATAAACGGCTTATAGATTTGCGTGCTCTTTCCATGTTAGGATTTTGCATTAGACTCTTCGTGTTTTAGCAAGGGGGTGTTACTCTTGAGCTAAGAAACATTGAGGACAATGTTTGGTTTTAGCATGGGGGAGTCAATCGATATAATCGCTTGCAATTGCTTTTGTCGTTTCCAAATGTATTTGTTTTTCTCATTTTTCAATAAAATTTTAAATTTTTAGTGTTATTTTTAAGTTTTAATAAAGAAAATAAGTGCTTTTGACACGAATGTAGGCTTTCCGTTGGTGAAAATTAAAATAGTTTTTGACTCGACTTGGTTTTTACCTTAGCTTGTCCTTAACGTATTTGAATTAAGTTTTGCTAGGCTTTTATATAAGGAGCTTTAAAACGCGAAAGTCTTAATTCATATGGGTTAAGAACAAGAACTTTTCGCAAGTTCCTATAATTGATCCTAGAAAGTCGTTTATCAAGGGAACTTTAAAACGCAAATTCTAAAACTTGAAAAAGTATAAGAAGATGCAAGATCCTATAGATGACTTGAAAACCCAAAACTTTGATTTAATAGACTAAGTATCCATTAATTTCACATTTTTGGAATTTTACAATATGGAGAACAAGAGATGATAGAGTTTAATCATAAGTTTCTAAAATTAATTCTTCTTTGTGCAAGTATTGTTGTGTTTGATTTAATCTCCTCGTATTTACTGTCCACGCTTGAATGATAATTGCTTAATAAATGAAGTTTTTAGCGTTCTAGGCTTGATATCTTAACTCGTAACTCCTTCTTTTTCTTCCCTTGTAATTAAAGTGAAAACACATTAAGGGTTTCAGCGTCATGGACTTTTGATCATGGGATTGCGGAAATTTAGCTTACTATAAATATCATATTAATAAAGAAGAATAAATAAAAACATGTTCTCTAGGAGCCTTCGGGTGGGAGTCATGTAGCACTAACCTTGTCATTAGAGCCTTAGGGTGTATGGCAAGGGGACCTGTTGAATAAAAATTGCTTCATCATCATGAGCCATAAGGTGGGATGGTGAATGTCAATTCCCTTATTTTTGTCCAAGGAGCCTTCGGGAGTTGATTTTAAATAAGGAGCACAATTGCATCTTAAAGAGCCACAAGGTGATATGATGTAGTTGTTGCTAACTCCATTAATAAGGTCATAATTGACTTTGGAGGTTTTATTGTTGCTTTTAAGTAGACCTATTAGCCAAATTTCGGGTCCGGGGATTTATCCCTCAAATCGTGTTAAGTTATCCTTGATGTGGGCTTTCTTTAGTGACAACGGTTTTTGAAGTCGAGGTTAGGTTTTGAGTGTTGAGTTTACACCGTTTTTGCCTTCATTTTTTGACTAATAAATATCAAATAAAGTCAAATGAGCCTTTGGGTGAATGACAAATAAAATCTAGAGATACAATTAGGAATAATAGGAGATTGAGTTTAACACAAATTACTTGTATGAGTTGGTTTAATTAGGGGCTTATGATTGACAATGATCTTGTTTTTGCACTTGGCATGGAAAAGTGAAAAGTCGGGGACGATGAATCTATTTGAGTTTAATGATCCTAAAGTTATTTTTTAAATAATGAAAGCAATACATTATGTCTTTGCAAAATAAATTGTCAAAAGTTGAATAATGGTGTAGATAGTGTTTTATTTTATCATTACGTGAGGACACGGCAATTGCTTAGCAAGGGGGAGTTTGATATGAGCTAATTTAGTCATATCATTTGTATCTAAAAACGAGCTTAAATTGCATAAAACACATGAATATATCCTTGTATGTGTATATTTTCTTGGTTCGTGTGTGTAGGTACCAAGTTCGCGAAAACCGGTAAAACCGACACAAGTTTGATGAGAAGATCGAGGAAGCCAAAAACAAGTTTGATTTTAGCAGATTTAATCATTTATGAAGATTTTGGGCCAAGTGGGTCCCACATTTGGGAATTGGGCCCAAAAGCCCAATAAGGCAGCAAGTAATATTCATTTTTGAGAAATCAGCCCAAAAGGCCCAAAATACATCTAAAAGGGACGAATTGATTTTATGGGCTACAAGCCCATAACTTTTCACTAGCAATTAAATTTGGGACGTGTCATGGGCTTTAAAACCCATTTGGTTAAAAAACAAAGGAACGAGTTTATATATCTTTTGGTCAAAATTATTAAACATATTTAAACCACACACGTTTTCTTTCGATATAACCAAGGTATCCACTTTCTTCCTCACCTCCAAAATAACCAGAGTCCTCTTTCCCTTCCCTAACCCTAGTTAATTGAATTGGGGGTTTTCTATCTAAGGCGCGTGAATTTACACGCAACCTTAATTAATTACCCCCTCTTTCCGGAGCTTGAAGATGGATGCTTAATGTGACGTGGCATCATATAACTGGATGTGACAGCAAAAATTCACCATTCCACCAATGAAAACATGCCACCTCATTTTGGAAGTAGCACAAGAAGCACAGATGCGTGCCAGAGTGGCGACCCGTGTGACTATATGCCCTTATCAACCATAGGATGTAAACAGAAAATAGAGAGAAGGAAGAGATGCTTCATCAACGGTCAAGATCTACTCCTCTTCATCAACAAACTCAATCCCTCACCCCTCTCCTTCCCTATAAAAACCCCCCATTATTTTCAGTAATGTATCCCTTTTCTTACTTGTAGTGTTATAATGTTTAAATTAGATTAGACTTGTAATTTTCTTTTAAAATAATGTAATTCTATTTTAATTTAATGAAATATTAGTTTTAATCTTCAAGTTTTGCATTTAATATTTTTAATCTTACTGTTCTTGCAATTTAATCTGAATAAATCATTATAACTGAATATTATTTGGATTAGCTAAAGTAATAGCTAATTTAAGTGATAAAGTGAGATTTGGGAAAAATTACTTAAATCACTATTTAAGTAATATAAATAAAAGTAAGCTGTTTGGTTCGATTGAGGAGTCTAGTTCGAGCCATGAATGGTGACTCGAATGGTGTTTGATTCGACGAGGATGATGTCGTTTAGTTTTTAAGCCAGATCAGCGCTGCGCTTCTTCACAAAGGTTTCTTCAAAAGGTTTTACTTCTTATTTTAATTTAAGTAATTTAAGTTTAAGATGTTTTATGTTGTGTTATTTTACTGTTAGTAAATCTGTGATAATGTGCTAAAAAGTTTAGTTTAATTGATACGTTGTTAGTTGACTGTTACTTGAGTTTTGGATAACCTGCTTGGCTGTTTATGTACTCTGATGACTGTAATCTGGATGTTTAGCTTAATAGTTGCCTTATTTTCGAGTTAAATAGGCGCTTGTTTAGATATCTGATATATTAGAATTTAAGTATGCAAGTCTCTTGTTGACTTTAATCTGATTTATTTATCTGCTTAAGGATTTGGTTCTTATTTGTTCAGATTGCTATAATATGGTTTGATTTTAGTTTGATAGTTGGGCTTTTGAATTTTCTTTTGTCTGATTATTTGAGTTAGCTGTTAAGTAATATGCTTAATTCGGGTTGTGACTGCTGAATGATTTGGTTGATGAGATGGTAATATCTGTTTATCAGCTAAGTCTGATATAACTTGTTTAATTTGACTTGCTGATTTCTAGCCTTTATTGTTTAGTTATTTTAGTTTGGTTTCACTAGGCAAAATGTTTCTAGCTGCGCTTAGGTTTATTTAGTTGTGACCTCACGTTTGGATTGAGTTATCTACTTATAAGTGCTTGTTGGTCTTATTTTCCTGCTGAACTGATTTAACTCCTTGTGCTGATCATTTTTGTTTAAAAATGCTAAGTTTTGAGTGTTTGAGATCATGTTGTTTGGATCTGTATTTTGCTCTATATGTAATCTCAGTTTCTAGAGTTTATGTTTGTTTTGAATGATTGCTGAATGATTCTAATCTTTAGCTGATTTAATTGTTAATTTGTTCAGCTTTTGTTTTATCTTGTTTGCTGTTAAAGATTGTTTTTTTTTTGCTTTGTTTGAGTTGAATTATAAGTTCTATGTGGCTATCAGATTCAATTAATCTGATAAGCTCATAAGCTGATTTACTTATCAGTTTCCAAAGATACTGTGATAAGATTATTCCTATGATTTTGATTTTAATTTCATTGTCAAAAAAAAATTACCACAAATTATGTCTCCAATGAGATTCGAACCCATGACCTCCTGGTCATGGGCCAAGCACCTTAACCATCTGAGCTAATTGCTCCTTTGAGTTCATTTTCAGTCAAGTTAATTAATATAGTAATTCGTTTTAGAGCTGTCAGTTTTTTAAAATATACTTAATCTTAATTTTAATTTCATTTAAATTTAAATAGTTTTATTTTTAATTTACTTTTATAAAGTTTCTGTTTTAGATTACCTTTATAAATGTTTAAATTTAGAAATTTATTTAGTTTTTAAATAATTAGATTTTAATAAAGTTAGTTTTTAAATAAATTAAATTTGATAAATTTTTAGAAGTAATATAGTTTTTAATAAATTTAAAAATAGTGTAAAAGTTATCTTAATTAAATAGATTAATTTTTTATAGATTTTTAAGTAGTTTTAATTTTTAAAATAGCTTTAATTTTTAAATAATTATTTTTAGATTAAATTTATTCGGGGTAACGATTCATGCACTTTAGGATAAAATTAGGTTTAAATTGTTAGAATTAATTTTAGTTTAAAAAACCGACAACCAATTCAAATCAATTGTCCAAATCGAAACAAAACGTCTCAAATTCACTCGATCTTCGTGTACAATGAACTTGGTTCAACAACAAGTGTTTAATTAAATCCGTCTTTGGTAAAGTTTAGACTATTACTTTTTCCTAAAGGTAATTTTCTAATTTACCCTATAACGTATCTAATTATCACATACGATCACGATCACATCAAGTCTATAGCCTCGCTTTTGTAATTGTTTTGAATGATTTTAAAACCCGCGAAGGGGATACATGCTATTTGAAAGTAAAATGAACACAAGTCATGATTGATTGTTTGGACCCGAATGTTGCCTTTGTTTCCTTTGTTGTTTGAATTGTATAAGTACCTAATTTGCAAAAGACCCTAAATTCATGAGCCGTTAACTATCTCCTAACTTGATGTTGTGAGTTGGGAATAGCCGCTTATTCTAATAATAGTACTATTGGGCTGACGACCCTATCTGAGACCAGGGCTTTACGCTGATTAACCCACTGGGAAGGATAAGTTTACGAGAATGAGAATTGGTATTCTTGCAAATGATACCCTAGTAGGGGCACTGGAATTTCATCTAGTCATGTCGGCTTTAGGCGTGGGTGACTAAGTTAAGGGGTCGGTTTCATGAGCTTAATACAATTCAATAGCTATTGCTATATACCAGAATGCCTGACTAATAGATTGTGTGTACGACAATTCTATAAAATGATCTTGATTGATTTTTCTCTTGTGTTCAAATGTTGATTTAGAAAACCTATAGACTCGCTCAACCGTTGTGTTGATGATTTTAAGCATGTATTTCAGGTAATAAAGATGATGATTTGCGGAGCTTGCTGGAGAAGGATTGCGGGATTGCTTTTGTGGTGATTGGTCTAAAACAGATTTCTTTCCCTTTTGTCATAAAATAATAATGTACGGTCACGTATTGTTGTTGATTTGATAAAGTCTTGGGGGACCTAAATATTACTCTGATATTTCTAAAATTATTTTACTTGGGATTGAAAGTTTTAGACAGTGGTTAAATTATATTCTTTTATATTTCAAATTTTTCATTTTGAGTTTGTTCAAAATGTCTTGTGTAACAATGTTTGTATTAGCACCCAAATGTGTATTTCCGCTGCGCAATGTAATTTGGGGGTGTTAAAGATTGGTAATCAGAGCTTTTTAGTTATAGCGAATTAGGTCGATTTTTTTTTTGAAAAATGTCCTAAACTATAACTTTGGTGTCGAAAATATTTTACAAAAGCAACGCAACTTCTCCGCAAGGCTCCGGTAAGATTATTTGTTTTGTATTGTTTTATAGTTAGATGTATCCCTTAAAATTGAAATGATTTCTACATTATTTATTAAGTAAATACTATGATGATGTATTGATGATGTATTGATGTTGTTGAAAGTACGTTGAGTACTTGTTATCGTAATTTTTTTTATGTAATGCATATGTATATAATTTTAAATAATGACCTTATGTACTGCCGAGGGTCTAGGACAGTAGACCAGATGATGAACGCTTTTACAACTGATTTCTTGCGACTTATATCGGGTATGAGGAAGTTTGATTAGTTGATGTATGATAGATATGTGGTTGAAACGGGTGTGATTAGAAGGTTGATGTGAAAGAAAGGTTGTATTTGGTATGTGGAGAATTGAGTCTGTTAGGACTTGGAAGATGGATGAGATTGCTAGTCTTGGGTCGATTGTGATAAATTCGTGTGTTTGAATTAAAAGGTTTAAAGAGAAGTAGGTAAGCTTTGAAAGGATAAGTGAGTAGGAGTCTCATGTGAGATTGATTCTGAGTAGAGTTTGGAAGTTTAGGAATATTGAAAGTCGTACTGAGAATTGCCTTGTGATTAATCTACCGTGTAGCAGCGAGTATTTGGATTTTGAGAATGAGTCGCCATCAGGTTATGGATTTGACCTTGAGGTGTGAAATAGGAAATAGACAAGTGTGATGTAGCTGACAACAATGTTAAGGAGGATGAGGAGCTGCTGTCTAAGGAACTAATCTCGTAATGGATTTCTTTGTACCTTATTTTCTTTTTGTGATGGAACTTATTTAAACCTTGTGTCGTAGCATTGTGATGGAACTTATTATCTTTTAAGTTTGTTCGGTAGCTGATTGTAGTGACAGACAGTGCCACTATTCTGATGAATCCTCAAAGCAATCTGAATTACCCTCATGATCTATGATGTGCCTTTATTAACTCTTTTGAGTTTTGGTTGATTAACCATTGTAGTTTGTGTTGTTCGTACATGTAGTATCCATGAGACATCCTGATAAAGAATTCCTTCTTTATTCTTGATATGTATACTTATTTCTTTCTTCTATGATAATGGAAGAATGAGTAAGGGAAACATATTTCTGTCATTAGTAGATCGCTACGTGACTAAGTTTCTTGAAATATGTTGCCAAAACTAACAACTACTACTGTGAACACTTTGAACGAACAAGTTATTGCTAGAGCATTTGGAGCTGATCGTGCTGCCAGGAATTAAAAGATGTCGGGGTTAATTGTGTTGTAGATAATGGTGCTGCAGTAGATGCTGCTGAGAATAATGATGATTGTTAGAAATACGTTTTAACGTATATTAGAAGTATCGGTCACTCCACAATATTATTTATGTTGTAATAGCTCGTAGTTAGTGTTACTTATTAAGTTAAGTAAGAAACCGGCCCATGGGCTTGTCATGGGCCGGCCCAAGTCCAAATAAGGCCTTGGATATAAATACCCCTTTCCACAATGGAAAGGGGTTGGTTGTTGATTTTCACTTTTCTCATTTTGAATAAAAAGACACATAGTTTCTCTCTCACTTTCTCTCTCTAGTTTCTCTCTCTAGAAATCTTCAACCCACTTCATAGATTCATAGGTTATCAAGATTCTACATTTGGTATCAGAGCTATGGGTGATTTAAGGTAATGGTTTGTGTTGTTTTTTAGTTTTTGATTGTATTAGTGTTCTTTAAGAAGATCCATCTTGATTCTTGGAGTTTTTGGTGTTTTTGTGATTGGGATTAGTAGATAAGTATTATTTTTTACTTATTATTGTAGAAATCACAAAACTTTTTGGGTTATTTGGTAAAAATCTGGGTTTAATCTTCATTTTTTTGATCGACTGTATACTCGAACAACCTTCTATTTTCCCAGTAAAAGTTCCGAACCAAAAAGTTCAGGATCAAAAAGTTCCGGATCAAAAATTTCCGGATCAACCAAAGTTCCGGATCAAAAAGTTCTGAACCAAAAGTTCCGGATCAAGGAAAGTTCCGGATCAAAAAGTTCCGAAGCAAAAGTTCCGGATCAAGGAAAGTTCCGGATCAGGGAAAAGTTCCGGTCAAAGGAAAGTTCCGGATCAAGGTTAAGTTCCGGATCAAGGGAAAAGTTCCGGATCAAGGAAAGTTTCAGATCAAGGTAAAGTTCCGGATCAAGGGAAAGTTCCGGATCAAGGGAAAGTTCCGGATCAAGGAAAGTTCCGGATCAAATCTTCCGAACCAAAAGTTCCGAATCAAGGATTTCCGAGTCAAAATCTTCCGAATCAACACTTCCGAATCAACAAAAGTTCCGAATCAAGGGATCTTTTACTTGTTTTTTCGACGATTTTTTAGAGGATTTAATCTTGGTTTCTTACAACAAAAGCTGAACACAATTCACAAGCTTTACTTCACTGCTCGATCAACCGATAATCTTTGTCTCTTTGAAGTGAACAAAATGAATCCGAATTCATTAATGCCTCAGATGACATCACTTACGGACATTTCCGTCATTACGGGAACGGATAATCGCCCTCCAATGCTCATTAAAGAAGTCTTTGAAGCATGGCAAGGCCGTATGATGTCATACCTTAAGGGAAAACCGGTGTATGGGAGGCTTATGGTCAAGTCAATTCTAAATGGTCCACTTGACTATGGTACCATCGTGGTTAACAATGTGACTCGACCACGAGAATTTGCAGAACTTACCTCAGCTCAACAACTTGTTGCAGATGCAGACGAAAAGGCTCTTCAAACCATTCTCCAAGCTCTTCCACATGACATCTATCAAATGGTAAGTCAGTATACGGTGGAAAAGGATTTATGGGAACGTCTAAAGGTGTTTCTACAAGGTACGTCTCTTACCAAACAGGAAAGGGAATGTCAGTTGTATGATCTGTTTGATAGATTCACGTACAGCCCAGGGGAAACGCTTCACGACTATTACTTCAGATTCACTACTCTCATGAATGATCTGAATGTATACAATCTCGTGATTGCTCCATTCTAGGTTAACACCAAATTTTTGAATACTTTACCTCAAGCCGAATGGGGTGAGTATATTACCGATGTTAAGTTAACCAGGGATTTGCATAAGTGAAATTTGGATCAACTATATGCTTTTCTTCAGCAGCATGAGAAACATGTGATCATGCACCGTTCGCCTCGAGGTATGTACCCTGATTCCTTAGCTTTGATGGCGAATCAACCAAGCTTGTCACACAACAACACTCCTTATATCTTGGGACATCAAGCCTATCATCCATCACCTTACATGACACCAACCTTCCCCCAATACTCGATTCTACCGCAACCACCCACCTCACATCAGCAACAATATCGGTTTAATGCACCTTCATCACAATATGCTTCACAACCTCACCCAGCAAGCATTGCACCTTATGCTCAGTCTTCATATTCTACTTATCAAGAGAATGCAGCATATCCATCAAGCTACTCTGACCACATGAGTGTTCCTTCTAGTGCTTATGCAGATCAACAAGACCAAGCACTGTATTGTGATAATGATGAAGTCCCCATTCCTGAATTCAAACAAGGAACTGATCCAGTTGAAGTGCTAGCCACTATGTCTGCTTATTTCACAAGGACTTTAAGCAAACGAGGATTTAGAGGAACAACTCCTACTAACAATCAGCTGAGGAATTCATCCAATTCTCGCCAACAAGCTACCATTGAGAATGGCAGGGTAATGGTTCAACCCATTCAACCTTATCAGGGGAGACCTACTACATCAACCACCAATGCACGCACGGTCAATCATGCTCCAATGGTCAACACTCCTCCACGGGCAAATTCCACAGGCAAGTTGAGAATGATTACATGCTATAATTGCAAGGAAGAAGGTCACATGTCCAGGGATTGCAAGAAACTCAAGAGGAGAAGGGATGGTCAATGGTTTGCAGAGAAGATTTATCTGGTGAATGCACAGGCACAAGGAAGGGAACTTGATGAAGAGGAGCTTGCATTTCTTACTGATCCAGGGATTGTTGAACAAGACGTGGTCACTACACAGAATGCAGCATACCAAGCAGATGATCTTGATGCTTATGATTCAGACTGCGATGAACTTCAATCTGCACAGGCAGCTCTTATGGCAACTATCTCTAGCCTAGGGCCAGAAAAGAGATCTGAGGTACTTATTAATACCACTGATAATACCACTGATGCTAGTATTCAACCACATCAAGTTGTGCAAGAGAGTGCCTATTCGAATGAGTCTTCGGTGGTGAGTCTTTCAAATGAGGAGACAATCAATGATAGTAATATCAATGTGAGTCCCCAGACTTTGAGTGAATCACAACCGGGATCCATTTCGCATACGCATACTCCTGCTCAACAAGATTTGGTCATGGTTCCTGCTACATTACTTAGCCAAATGAATGCTGCACTCTTAGAAACCATAGCTAAGAATAAGAATTTGTCTGATGAGCTTGCCTTATGCAACGAGAAAGTTCAAACTTTGGAATTAGTGCCTTCGTCTAGTGTTCTAACAAATCCCGAATATGATCATTTTCGAAACAAACAAATGGGTCACTTGCAAGAAATTGAAACCTTAAGAGCAGATCTTTCTAACGAACTTAAAGAAAAAGAGTTAGTGGTTACTAATTTTCAAAAACTTCAAACGGATTTTGAATTACTCGAGTCTAAGAAGAATGAAATGGAAATTAATGCAGCTAATAAGATTAGAAGTCTAGATTATTTGCTTTTAAGACAATACGCTGCCTCTCAACTAGTGCACTTATTTGATGCTTCGTTTAGAGAATTTAACTTATCACGTCAAAAAGGCCTTCCCCCTAACCCACGGTATGCAAAATAAGCGTTTATTCATAGTCCTAGACTTTATAATGCAACTCAATTAGGATTGGTCCAAGACCCGATTGTTATTTTCGATGATCGCACCAATAAGTATCTAGTTGATGAGAATCGGTCATACAACTTTGCAAAATATCCCGATTGTGATTATTTTAAAATGAATCAGGAGCTTGCTAAACGGATTTTAGAATTCGCTTCCATATGGACAAAGATCTCATTACAGCACCAACCTACATGTTAAATGAAGAAAACCCTAGTACACTTCCTACACTTGTCAAAATGGAAGGTCCTAAGGAAATTCCAAAGGATCTTCCACCTGTTAGCACTGTATGGTTAAACTTGCAAGAGATTAATCAATACTATGTTAGTTTTGACAAGGTCATTTTGGAATGTACGACTTCAAGTGGCTTAAACACCGGAGAATGGGCTTTCGAACACATGAACGAGGTGTTTAAAAATGAGATCAATCCGTTTGTCGAAAGTCTAAAAAGAAGTTTTGCATCTCTTTCGGAAAATCTTGAGTTTGAAATTGCAGAAGTTCAAAAAGTGTTTTATGAAATGGACACCGCTTACGAACTACAATTAATTGAAAAAGAAAAGATTTTATCCGAATATGACCGATTCTTGTCCCAAGTAATTTCGTGTGATGTGCTTACTACTGTGAATGTTAATTATTCGAATGAGCTTACATCCGCTATGATTAACTGTGATGCTGTGAATATATGTAATGATGTGTGTGATCTCTCTGTAAATGTTGCTGATACTGTAAATGAGGTAGATAATCATTCTTGTCACGAATCTAACGCTGAATTTTTAAAGCTACAAGATTCTTACAATTTACTTTCAAAACGCTTTAATCAACTTGAACAACATTGTATATCTTTAGAATTAAAACAACAAACTCAAAATGAGGATCTTTTGATAACAAATGGTTGTGAAAACGGTGTTGAGACGAGTGACAAGATGATTGCAATAGTTAAGGCATTAGAGGAAGAGATTATGAGATTGAAGAGAGATGTGTCATCAAATGAAACGCTAAAATTGGAACTAGAGGCTGCAGAGTATAAAAACCAGGACTTAGAAATTAGACTTTCGTCTATTCTAGGGGAGATGGATCGTGCAAGGCAGGGAATGTCCAAACTTTATGGTTCACTAGAAGAACGCTTCGCTTTTAATGCGGCACAGCAACAATCTTATGTTGAACAATTGAACCAAAAATGTGAGGAAATCTCTGACTTAAACATCCTGCTCATTGACAAAAACATGGTTTTGGCCGAGTTAAAGGAGACACTTCTTCTCACCCGACAAGAAGCTGTTAATAACTTAGCTACCAACTCTGCACCGTCCACTAGTGCTCCAACAACCAAGTCAGTAGTGCTTTATAAGAATCCACTCCATAAGAACAACCCGGTTACCTACGATGATTATATGAGGAATGCAATTAAGCATGTAGATCTTGTTAGGGATATCTTAGACGATCTTTATACCTTAGATCCCTCAAGCAGCTACTATTACTCAGCTCATGAATATATTAAGCGAGTTTAATATTGCTTAGCATATTTGCAATACATAGGTAAACCAGGCTCTACACTACTCACTAATCGACCCATTGCTGTAACTCCATTCAATAAGACCCCAGGAGCAAAACCGTCATTGGCACCATCAAGTAAGGCACCTTTAAAATCTGTTGCTAATGTTCCCACTTTGCCTTCTACAGGAGTAAAAGAGTTTACTAAGGCTAAAGGATCGCCACTCAAGAAAGATAAGATCAAGCCCTCCACTAGTAGTACCAACAAGAAGAAAGTAGAAGCTCACCATAGGAATGCTAGTTCAGATTTAAATAAAAAGAATCATGTTAAGACTAAAAGCTCTGCGCCTGTGCAGAAGCCTAAACCATTTGTGAATTCTGATTTGAAATGTTGGAATTGTAATGAATGTATGTTTTCCCAACGTCATGATTTGTGTCTTATTGATCATATGAATGAAATGAATGCCATTAGGAATGATCTTGAATGGAAGCCAACTGGTAGAACTCGTGCCCAAGTTGGCTGGCAATGGCGTCCCACTGGTAGGACCTTTACATTAGATGGAAAAATGTGCCCTTTAACTAGGAATGCATCTATTGAGGTTAGGTCTGATCGTCCTTTAGTTAGGCACACTAGCACTAAAGTATGGAAACAACGCCCTTTAATTAGGTCAGCCCCCACTATAGTGCCTATCAGTGAAGAAATACCTCAGGATTTAAGCCAACTAGAATCTACACCACCAACTAGGAAAAAGAAGGCTAGGAAATCTAAGAAACCTAAAGTTAGCAAATCTAAGATTATTAAATCTGTACCTGCTAATACAAAGGAACATTCAGATTCCGATACCTCTACATTGTCCTCGTCTGGTGATATTTTCAGGTGGTCCAGATCATCCTCTGGTATTTGGACTCCGGTTGTTCAAAGCATATGACCGGAGATCGCTAGATGCTCCTAAATTTCGTCAGCAAGTTTCTTGGAACGGTTAAATTCGGTAATGATCATATTGCAAAGATAATGGGTTATGGTGAATATCAGATTGGAAACGTTACGATTTCAAGGGTATACTATGTAGAAGGTCTTGGTCATAATTTATTTTCGGTAGGACAGTTTTGTGATTCCAACCTAGAGGTTGCTTTTCGACAACATACTTGTTTCATCCGCAACTTGGAAGGAAAAGATTTGTTGAAGGGGTCTCGTGGTGCAAATCTTTATACTTTGTCCTTACAAGACATGATGGCCGCTTCTCCAGTATGTCTTCTCTCTAAAGCATCTAAGACCAAGTCATGGTTATGGCATCGCAGATTATCTCATCTCAACTTTGATGCTATTAATCATCTGGCTAAAAAACGAATTAGTTCGTGGTCTTCCAAAGCTCAAATTTCACAAGGATCATTTATGTTCCACGTGTTCAAGGGGGAAAAGTACCAAGAAATCATACAAGCCCAAAGCTGAAGACACCAATCAAGAAAAACTTCATCTTTTGCATATGGATCTTTGTGGGCCAATGAGAACTGAAAGTGTGAGCGGTGAGAAATTCATCCTTGTTATTGTGGATGATTTCTCCAGGTTTACATGGGTTAGATTTCTACGTACAAAGGATGAAGCACCTAAGGCTATCATCACTTTTCTGAAATTCATTCAGGTACGTTTAAATACTACTGTCCGCCGTATTCGTACAGATAATGGAACAGAGTTCGTCAACCAGACTCTTCGTGATTACTATGAAGGAGTTGGTATCTCACATGAAACATCCGCTGCACGCACTCTACAACAAAACGGTGTCGTTGAAAGACGGAATCGTATGCTTATGGAAGCTGCTAGGACTATGCTGATTTATGCGAACGCTCCATTGTTCTTGTCGGCAGAAGCTATATCTACTGCATGTTTCACCCAAAACCGTTCTATCATTCGGAAACGCCATGGAAAAACACCTTACGAGCTTCTACATGATCGTAAACCCGATGTTTCATTCTTTCATGTGTTTGGTGCTCTTTGTTATCCAAACATTAATAGTGAGAACTTGGGCAAGCTTCAACCAAAAGCCGATATAGGTATTTTCATTGGTTACTCACCCTCCAAGAAAGAATACCGAATTTACAACCGTCGTCTTGGTAAGATAGTAGAAACTATGAACGCAGATTTTGATGAGTTGACAGCGATGGCTTCTGAGCAACGCAGCTCTGAACCCGCGCTTCATGAGATGGGAACCGGTGCTATTAGTTCCGGATTAGTTCCCAATAATCCTACTTCTACACCATTTTTACCACCTACAAGGCCCGAGTGGGATAAACTGTTTCAACCGTTGTTTGATGAATTCTTTGATCCCCCAAATGATGAAGTTCCAGCACCTGTAGTGATAGCTCCAATTCCTGAAGTTGTTGCTCAATCAAATGAAGCTTTATCCAATGCATCTTCAATTAACATTGAACCGGATGCACCTTCACCAAGTGATTCTCAAAGTACACCTGAATCGTCCCCCCTACTTGTGCCTAATGATGTTGAAGAGGATTCTATTGATCACGATTTGGAATATGCTCACCTACAAGAGCTTCCTTTCTTTGGTGTACCGATACCTGAAAACCCTTCAGCCGCGTCTACCTCAGAAGAAGCTCCTTCTATTGTTCACTCCAGACCACATAGGATTGAAAATCATAGCACCAAATGGACAAAAGATCACCCAATTAGGAATGTCATTGGAGATCTAGATCGACCAGTCTCTACACGCCATCAATTACAACAGAGTGCACTCTATTGCTACTTTGATGCATTTCTCTCCGAAGTTGAACCTAAAAATTGGCAACAGGCTATGACTCAATCATCTTGGATTGAAGCCATGCAGGAGGAACTAAATGAATTCCAAAGACTTGGAGTATGGGAATTAGTTCCTCTCCCTGACAAGGTTAACATCCTTACTTTGTTGTGGGTTTATAAGGTTAAACTTGATGAGATGGGCACAGTCTTGAAGAATAAGGCTAGATTGGTTGCTAGAGGATATAAACAAGCCTTGGGTATCGATTTTGAAGAATCTTTTGCTCCTGTGGCAAGATTGGAGGCTATTAGACTATTCCTTACGTATGCTGCTCATATGAACATGATCGTCTATCAAATGGATGTGAAGACGACATTTTTGAACGTGAACTAAGGGAAGAAGTCTATGTTAGTCAGCCGGATGGGTTCGTTAGCACGGAGTTTCCTAATCATGTGTACAAGCTTAAGAAGGCTCTCTATGGGTTGAAACAAGCTCCACGCGCGTGGTATGATCTCCTTTCAACATATCTCAACTCGGAAGGCTTCTCCAAAGGCAAGGTGGACCCCACTCTATTCACTCTCAAGGAGGACAACGACATGATTCTGGTACAAATTTATGTTGATGATATAATATTTGCTGCCTCTAACATAGAATTGTCTAAACGCTTTGAGAAGATAATGTCCACACGCTTTCAGATGTCAATGATGGGAAAAATTTCATTTTTCTTAGGATTACAGATTTCTCAGAATCCCAGAGGCATCTTTATTAATCAATCCAAATATGCTCTAGAATCTTTAAAGAAATATAACTTTGAAAACTGTGACCCCGTGGACTCTCCAATGCTGGAGAAATCCAAGTTAGATGAAGATAGGAATGGGACTATTGTCGATCCAAAACTTTACCGTGGGATGATCGGCACCCTTCTCTATTTGACTGCTAGCAGGCCTGATTTGCAATTTGCCGTATGCATGTGTGTCCGGTATCAGGCTCGGCCTACCGAAAAGCACCTACATGTTGTTAAAAGGATCTTTCGGTATCTCAAAGGAACACTTCATCGTGGTCTATGGTATCCGAAAGATTCCTCTATTGCTTTAATATCATACGCAGATGCCGATCATGCTGGGTGTTAAGACACGAGGCGTAGCACTTCTGGATCTGTGCAACTCCTTGGAGATAGATTGATCAGTTGGTCTTCAAAAAGGCAGAAAAGCGCTGCAATTTCTAGCACGGAGGCTGAATACATTGCCATGTCCGGTTTTTGTGCTCAAGTCCTTTGGATGAGATCATAATTAACTGACTACGGTTTGGGATTCAACAAAATCCCGATGTATTGTGACAACAAGAGCGCCATTGCCCTTTGCTGCAACTATGTTCAACACTCCCGGGCCAAGCACATAGACATTCGCTACCATTTCATTAAAGAGCATGTGGAGAACGGAGTGATCGAGCTGTATTTTGTCACTACTGAGTATCAGCTGGCAGATATGTTCACCAAAGCCTTAGATCGAGGACGAATCAAGTTTTTGATCGACAAGCTTGGCATGAAATCATTCACTCCAGCGACTCTCAAAGAATTGGCAGAAGAATCAGCTGAATAGTGGTGGTAAACTATTCAGGCGTATCCTTTGTTCGTGATCATGTATATTATCGTATATATATAAAAACCACAAAAAGAAAAATACAAAAATATAAAACCAAGAAAAACCATAAAAAATATAAAACCTACAAAAACCATAAAAATTATAAAATCAAGAAAAACCAAAAATATTTTTTGTTTTTTAAATCGGGCATGTCTTTTAGTACGGTAATATTTACGGCTTTAGAAATGTCGATCAATATTGACACGGCGCCATAAATAGAGTCCGTATAAAAGTTGTACATTTTTAAAACATGCCCATTATGGCTTGTAGTTATTTCAGACTGCAACCCGGTTTTCATATTAAAGTCACGTATTTCCTGGGAAAATGTTGGCTCACAACGGGAATTAATTTTCTCGGGCATGATTTACAAGCCAAATCATGCAAAGGGATCAAGTTTACTTTACAACTTGGTCTAACACGAGTTAGTGTACGTCTCAGTGCATTAACTTGTCAAAATAAGAGAAATCTTATTGCCACCACGAATCAATCTTTTCAAGACATAAATTGGAAATGTTTTCATCAATATTTGACTCTTTAAACAATGACTACAGCTCTTTGATAGGTGTGAAAACACCCATCCTTTTACCACTTAAATCGGGCTAAAACGAGACCAAAACACGTATTTAATATCATTTGTTTGGAATTATGCGTGTTTTTTGTGTTTATTGTGTTCTCAGAGTCGACCGGATGAATATTAAAGAAAACATGGGATTGCACGGGTTTTATCAAGGAAAAAGACTCAAGACGAAGTCTATTGTCCAAGAGATGCAGAAGATTTGAAGTCATTGTGCCTATTTGAAGATTTATCGAAGAATAGAGCCAAAGATGGAAGATTCATATATGTCGAAGAACTCGAGTCTATTAAATAAAATATTATAAGACGAGTTGGAATTATTCACCGACACTTCTCAAATCCAAGTCGGAAACGTTTAAAAGACGCGTGAAGACTTAAGAAGAAAGAAGAAAAAGAAGCCCGAATCAAAGCCCAATCAAGAGCCCATCAACACCTTACACACGCCTATATAAAGCCTTCACCTCACAAAATTTCAAACACTTAGTTTTTAGCTAGTCTTTAGCTTTTCATTTTTCTCTAGTTTCTAGAGAGAGAAAGTTCCATACTTTCTCTCACTAAACTTTTCTTTTGTTTTCATCTTTTAAATCTAAGCTTTCTTGTACTTTTGATTTCATTAATCTTAATCAAGTTTAGCTTTTAAGTTCTTTAAGCCTTTTCTACTTTTCTTGATTTGTCAAAATCCTTGATCCGATTGTTGAATTCATACGGTTTGGATTATTGGATTAGCTCGTGTTAAAAGTTTAATTTTTTTCTTGTATCTTCTTAACCTTTGCGTGAATAAGCCAAAAGCTTTCCATGCTTTTTGGCTTATTGTTTGTTAAAGTTCATTGTTTTCGGATTTCTTCAAGTTTTAATCATTCAAAAGTTTTGTTTATTAAGTTTTAAAGTTTCCTATTTTCAAAAGTTATCAAATTTAATCGTTTTGAAGTGTTCAAGTTCGAATCCCTTGGCTTCTTGTTTTTGCTTATTGAAGTTTTTAGCTTTCCACCAATTTCGGAACCGCATTCATCTCATCGCAATAAGAGGGTTTTAGCACATTCCGACGGATCTTCATTACTTGGTATCGCAATAACCCAAAAGGGGTTTTACTTTGCGATAGGGTGTAAGTTCCCCTATTCCGATCTGGGATTGCGATCGCATATTGCGATCGCACATTCCGACGGGTTTAGGTTTCTTTTCTAGACGAAACTCTGGCCAAATTTTATTTACCACATCCCGATCTGGAACTTTCCGATAGGTACATTCTGATCGTCTGCATTCCGACAGGACCTCATTGCGACAGCTTGTATTTTGAATATTCCGATGGAGATAAACATGGACATTCCGATGGTAGTTATGATTACATTCCGATGCCTTTGATTTTCTTATATTCCGATAGAAATAATTTTTGATATTCCGATAGAACAAGTTTTTAAGCATTAATTCAATTAAGTTTTCAAAGTAGTTATTTAATCTTTCCTTTACATTTTCAAGCACTCAATTCTAAGTTACTCAACGTCATTTGCATTTAAGTGTTATTAGTTTAAAAATAGATAAACAAACCAACTCCTTTTTAGTAACCAAGAACAAATCATTCCACTTAAGGCCGAGATCAATTCGAGAGGATATCGAGAGACAAAATTGAACCCATTGCAAAATCGTGTATCAAATGGCGCCGCTGCCGGCTCTTCTCGTTAAGATCAAAAGTTTTTTGTGAGAAATTGGATTTTGGGATCCGTTCCCCGTGAACGTTACTTTTTCAAGAAAATCTTCAAAAAAAACAACTAAAAAAATATAACATTTTCAAAAATCCTAAAAAGTAAAAAAAAACAATAAACACCAAAAATATTTTTGCTTTGTTTTTCTTTGTTCGTTCTTTTGCAGGTGTATGCGCACTCGATCCACGTCTTATCAAGAGCCCGAGCCTCTCGATAACTTAGACATGGCTGGTGTACAAAATAACAATAACATACCACCTCCGAACAACAATAATAACAACAACAACCCGCCTTTCAACAACATGAATAACAACAACAATGAGCACCTTCCGGATAATCGCCCGATGATTGAATTGCTGCAAGCTCACGTTGATGGCAATACGGATCCAATTGTTATACCACCAATTACCGCCAACAATTTCGAGCTCAAGTCAGGCTTTATCCAGATGGTCTCCGCTCAGCCATTCTTGGGACGAACCATTGATGACCCACATGACCATATCAAGAGATTTCTACAACTCACCAATACAGTCAAATTCAATGGAGTTCCACAGGAGGTTATAAGGTTACAACTTTTTCCCTTTTCTTTAGAGGGACAAGCCCGGCATTGGCTTGCTAAGGAACCGCCACAGAGTATTCTCTCGTGGACGGATTTGGAAACAAAGTTCATCAATTACTTTTTTCCACCCTCTCGTACTACCGCTTTGCGGAATGAGATTATAAACTTTGAACAAAAGTACGATGAGTCATTCAGTGAATCTTGGGATCGCTTTAAAGATCTTTTAAGAAAATGCCCACAACATGGTTTTACCAAAGTTCATCAAATAAATACTTTTTACAATGGTTTAAGCATGAGTGACCAAGATTCACTGAATAGTGCCTCAGGGGGTAATTTATTGGCTAAGACTTCCAATGCTGCTTGGGATATCATTGAGAACAAATCTCGTGTGCAAACCAAGAGTGTTAGGAACAATGTTGCTAGTGCTAGCACTAATGACAGCGACAAGCGACTTGACAAAATCACCACGCTTCTTGAATCGCTTGTCACCCACACCGTCAGCAACAACAACAGCAACAACGCCAAAAACGCACAAGTGAACGCTGTCAGCCAACCTTGTGAGATATGCGGTGGTCCTCACTCTTACACAACTTGTACCGCCACCCAAGATTACCCTGCTGAGAATGTGAATGCAGCATATGGCACCTATACTCAACCTGCTTATCAAGCAAAACCTCAAGGTGACCGCAACCTGCTTAGCTACCGTTCCAACAAAAATCTCTCACCACCTGGTTTTAATCCTAACAACCAAAACCAACAACAAAACCTCAACCGCCCTCCTCAACAACAACAAACCCGTACACCATACATCCCTCCTCACAAGCAGCAACAACCACCGCAACGAAACACCCAAGTCTACCAGCAACCTGCTTATCAACCACCCGCATACACTGCTCCTTCAAACCAAACCCCCGCATCACATCAAGACATTGGAACCTACATGAGAACTAACGATGTGATCGTGGATAATCTCCAACAGGAAGTGCGTAACTTGAAAGCAGATCTGATGAAACAAGGGAATGATCTAAGAGCTGATATGAAGAACACTATGGATAGTCAAACGAATGACTTGAGGAACATGATGGCTAGTTTCTTCAACAGTAATCAACCCTCTTCTTCGGGTACTCTTCCGAGTAACACCGTTGCGAACCCAAGAGGGGAGATGAAAGCAATCACCACTCGCAGTGGTAAAGGTACCAAGGAACCCGAGCTTCCTATACCTCCACCGGTGGTTGTGACTAAGGAGAACGAGTCACCTGCTCCTATTCCTCACCCTTCTCCTTCCCCAATTTCTCCACCTCTTCCTTCTACCCCTCCTCCACCCAAGGATGTGAGTGATCCTATCATCCCAAATCCTTCCTCTTCTTCCAATATACCTTATCCATCTAGGTTGAGGAAAGAGAAGCTCAAAAGCAAGGATGATATTCAGGTTTCGAACTTCCTTAAAATGTTCAAAAAACTGAATTTCAATATCTCCTTCGCTGAGGCTCTCGCTCACATGCCCAAGTATGCCAAAATGTTTAAAGATCTTCTGAGCGACAAGGAAAAGCTCCTCGATCTCGCCAACACCCAACTTAATGAGAACTGCTCTGCAGTACTCTTAAGGAAATTGCCAATCAAGCTTGGTGATCCGGGTCGTTTTCTTATCCCTTGAAATTTCCCGGGAGTAGAGAATTGCATGGCCCTAGCGGATCTAGGTGCCAGTATTAATCTCATGCCTCTAAGTGTTTGGAAGCAATTATCTCTCCCAGAGCTAGTCCCCACCAAAATGACTTTGGAATTAGCCAACCGTACGGTTGCTTATCCAGTGGGGATAGCTGAAGACGTCATTGTAGGAGTCGACAAATTCACCTTCCCTGCTGATTTTGTTGTCGTCGACTACGAGATGGACCCCCGTGTGCCACTCATTGTTGGTCGTCCATTCTTGAGGACCGGTCGCACTCTCATTGATGTTGAAGCCGGTGAGCTTATCATGAGAGTGGGTGACGATAAAGTAGTCTTCAACATGGGAAAGTTATCTAAACAGCCTTCTTCTTACGAGAATGTTAATTGTATTGACGTTCTTGATGAGGCTTGTGAAGAACACTTCAAGGATGCTTGTAAAAACATTCCTACCTCTCTTCCCAATGTTGAGACCGTTTCCTCTATCGACTCATCACTATCTCTATTTGGAGAAAGTGATTTCCTTTGGAAAGATTTGGAAGCCACCTTGGGAGATGTGAAGCAAAACAATGACGATTCTACTGCCACTTGGGATGAAGACCTCAGTTTCATTGCAAATCTCCTCAAAGAAGACAACCCTTCTCCTCCATCTCCCACTATCATTGCTATCGATACTCCGACTTCGAACACGCCTCCCGTCGACAATCCTCCGGATTTGGAACTTAAGGAGTTGCCGCCCCATCTCGAGTATGCGTTCCTTGAAGCAGAGAAGAAGCTACCCGTCATCATCGCTAAGGATTTGCAAGAAGAAGAGAAAACTCGTCTCATCGCTGTGCTTAAAGCTCATCAGAAGGCAATTGCTTGGAAAATTTCCGATATCCGCGGAATTGATCCGAACTTTTGTACTCACAAGATTCTCATGGAAGATGACTTCAAACCCACCATCCAGAACCAAAGAAGGGTTAATCCTAAAATTCATGACGTCATCAAACAAGAGGTTATCAAACTTCTAGATGCCGGCTTGATCTACCCTATTTCGGATTCGCCGTGGGTAAGTCCCGTCCATTGTGTGCCCAAGAAGGGCGGAATAACCGTTGTTCCCAATGAACACAACGAGTTGATTCCCACTCGTATCGTTACTGGGTGGAGAGTTTGTATTGATTATCGCAAGCTCAATGATGCCACGAGAAAAGATCACTTTCCTCTCCCCTTCATGGATCAAATGCTTGAGCGTCTAGCTGGTAATGATTATTACTGCTTCTTAGACGGTTTCTCCGGGTACTTTCAAATTCCCATCGATCCCAAGGACCAAGAAAAGACCACATTCACTTGTCCCTATGGAACATTTGCTTACAAACGCATGCCTTTTGGTTTATGTAATGCTCCTGGGACATTCCAAAGGTGTATGATGGCCATCTTCCATGACATGGTGGAAGACACTATGGAAGTATTCATGGATGATTTCTCGGTCTATGGCGATTCATTCTCTGCGTGCCTTGCCAATTTGGAACGTATGCTCAAGCGGTGCGAAGACACTCGCCTAGTTCTGAATTGGGAAAAATGCCATTTTATGGTAAAAGAAGGCATCGTGCTAGGACACAAAATCTCCAAAGCCGGTCTTGAAGTAGACCGTGCTAAAGTCGATGTTATCGCCAAGTTGCCTCCACCTTCTACCGTGAAGGGTGTGCGAAGTTTTCTGGGTCATGCGGGCTTCTACCGTCGATTTATCAAAGATTTTTCTCAAATCGCTCGCCCGATGACCCACCTCTTGGAAAAAGATACTCCTTTTATCTTCTCCAAAGAGTGTCTTGAAGCCTTTGACTCACTTAAGGATAAGCTTACTAAGGCACCCGTCTTGGTTACCCCTAATTGGGAGCTGCCTTTTGAGTTGATGTGCGATGCTAGTGATTTTGCTATTGGAGCGGTTCTTGGACAAAGAGTGAACAAACACTTCCAACCGATCCATTACGCTAGCAAGACAATGACTGGGGCACAATTGCATTATACGACAACCGAAAAAGAGCTTTTAGCTGTTGTCTATGCTTTTGAAAAGTTTCGCCCCTATCTTGTCCTTTCCACCACCATCGTGTATACCGATCATTCCGCGCTGAAGTACTTGTTGACAAAGCATGATTCCAAACCAAGACTTCTTCGCTGGGTTTTGCTGCTCCAGGAATTTAAAATTGAAATTCGCGATAAAAAAGGAGCAGAAAACCTAGCCGCGGATCATCTCAGTAGACTTGAGGATCCTTACCAGGGGGATCATCCAAACAAAGAAATCAATGATTCTTTTCCCCTGGAGACCTTAATGTCTATAAACTCGACTGCTGATGAAACCCCGTGGTTTGCGGACATTGCAAACTACTTGGCGGGTGGAATCCTCATTGACGGGTTAACATCCCAGCAAAAGAAGAAGTTCTTCAAAGACATAAAGACTTACTTCTGGGATGACCCGTATCTTTTCAAACAATGTGCTGACTTGATTATTCGCCGATGTGTTGATGGACCGGCAGCTTTCGAAATCCTTGATGCTTGCCACAAAGGACCCACTGGTGGTCACTTTGGTCCCAACTACACCGCCAAAAAAGTGTTTGATTCAGGATTTTATTGGCCCTCCATTTATCGTGACGCTCACGATATGGTTAAAAAATGTGATGCTTGCCAGAAACAAGGCACGATCACACATAAAGACGAGATGCCTCAGAATTTCATTCAAGAGTGTGAAATCTTTGATGTTTGGGGTATCGACTTTATGGGGCCATTTCCTTCATCTAAAGGAAACAAATACATCCTTGTTGCCGTTGACTACGTCTCCAAGTGGGTTGAAGCCAAAGCCTTACCTACTAATGATGCAAGGGTGGTTTGTAACTTTTTGAAATCGCTGTTCGCTCGATTCGGCGTTCCTCGTGCTATTATCAGTGACCGCGGGACTCATTTTTGTAACGATCAATTTGCAAGAGTCATGGCCAAGTATGGTGTCAATCACCGTCTTTCCACCGCTTATCATCCCCAAACCAATGGGCAAGCCGAGATATCCAATCGTGGATTGAAGCGAATTTTGGAGCGTACTGTGGGAGAGCATCATGCCGCGTGGGCCGATAAGTTAGATGATGCTCTGTGGGCTTTCCGTACTGCTTACAAGACCCCGATCGGTTGTACACCTTATCGTCTTGTGTACGGGAAAGCATGCCACCTTCCCATCGAGCTGGAGCATAAAGCGCACTGGGCCTTAAAGTGGGCTAACTTCGACATCAACAAAGCTGGTGATCATCGCAAGATTCAACTCAACGAGCTCAACGAACTAAGGAATGAAGCTTATGAGAACTCGCTGATCTACAAAGAGAAGACGAAGATCCTCCATGACGCAAAAATCAAGAACCGAGAGTTCCATGTTGGTGATCAAGTCTTACTTTTTAACTCTCGGTTGAAGATCTTCTCTGGCAAGTTGAAGAGCCGCTGGTCTGGTCCATTCACCGTCGTCAACGTCTTTCCGTATGGGACCATCGAGCTTTCTCAGCCAAATGGGCCCAATTTCAAGGTGAATGGCCAGCGTCTGAAGCTGTACTTTGGTGAGGACATCTCTCAGGAGATGATTCCATCCCTCACCACGTTCCCCATGAACTAATTTTGGGTCGAGTCAGGCTCGTGACTCGGTCATCAAAAACAAGCGCTCCTCGGGAGGCAGCCCGAGTATCTATCTTTTTACGTTTTAACCTCCTAAGTGTAGGGGGGCCTGCATAGGTGTTTGTTTTTGTGTGGTGATGTGATTACAGGGATAAGTGCACTCTTGGAACCTTTGACGAACCGTGCTCCCGTGTTATCCGAAATCCGGTTCTATCTCTCAACTATCGTGATTCAATTTTCTTCATACTCACATTTGAAATTGATCACTTTAGTCGTCTCTTCCTTAACTTGAGTTAACCAACGTGCACAATGTCATAAGTGTAGGGGAAACTTTTCCCACATGCTTAAACATTGAGGACAATGTTTATCTTAAGTGTAGGGGGGACTTCTATCGAAGTTTTAAGTGGACTTTTCCATGAAAATGCCTTCATTTAACCGGAAAATCATCTTTTTCAACATCTTTCAAATTTTTAATTAACTTTGGCCATTTAGTTGTAAATTTTAAATTTTTATCGTTGCTTTCATATGTATATATCCCGCAATAAAGTCAAAAATATTAATAAGTGGTGTAGCTAGTTTAGGAATCTTCGACATATTAGGCCCGTTGCGTTTATTTTGACTCAACCCGAATAGACTTATCCAAGTTTATTCTAGCTAGTATCCTTAACCATGTAGACCTTAATTGGTTTATTAGGCTAAGTGTCCACGAGTCTCATTACTTGAGATTTTAAACTGTGGAGGACGAGAAATGATAGAGTCAATTATAAGTCGGTATTCTTGCGCAAGCCCACTTGGTGTAATTATTTGCCCATTCTCCCATCACTTGCTAATAATTTATCTGCAATAAGTAAGGTTGTACGATTTGAAAAGTTACTTAGCTTCTAGCCCAAGATCGTTTAAAAGTTGCTCGGTAATGATAAGAGTTCATAGCCAAGGCATAACTTATGAAGCGGGGCGCGAAGATTGGCGAGTCCGAAAAGGCCCTAACAAGGCATGAGGATTCAATTTTATTGCTGAAGATCCAAAGTGATGTGAAAAGCATTATTCCTAAAGTCAATATGAAGGATCAAGACTCACGACGAAAAGCAATCAACTCCCAATAAGATCATGGAGAAGTCTATCCGAAAAGACCCTAACAAGGTATGAGGATAAATAGATCCAAGTCTGAAAAGGAGGCGGATCGTTGTATCTCAAAATCCCAATTAGAGATTGAAGAATAATCATGAAGTCGTGGTCAACAAAGTTGGAGTACCCCTCAAAAGTCTCCAAGTGAAGAAACTCTATTACGATGAGAAGACCATTATCTCAAGAACATCTCTCAAGATATGAAGTATGAAGTACATGCCAAATATCGGCCCGAGAAAGGTCTCAAATCGCGAACCAAGTTATGCCAAGATATGAACTTTTTGATATCCCGAGAAGCAGTTTTAAAAGATTTTGTCCTTTAGCTAACTATTGATCAAATCGTCCTACTTTGCTTTCAGCTCTAATAAACTATCGAAATAAGTCCAAAAATGCATCTTCATGATCATTCTAAGACAAAAATAAAATATAAGAGATACACCTAGGAATAAGGGAGTTTAAGCATTTAATTAAGCCATGTGTGTAAGTGTTTGAATTGCTAACTTATAATAACAATGATCTCGTTTTTAAGCTTAGTTTGGGGAACGTGAAACTTGAGGGTGATAAATCTTCGCAGCACCGAAGCCCTAATGTAAGTCCTCAATCTCTTTGCAAGTTATTTCCACATAGCTATTTTCTATCTTTTTGATTACTTTAAAGTTTCAATTTCTCTTAGTACTTTAATTTTTGTTTAGTAGTATTTTAATAAGGCCAAGGTTAATTGATAATGAGAAAAGTGTAATTATGCTTTGTCACTAAGCATTGCATGAGGGCATGGCAATGGTTAAGTGTAGGGGATTTGATAGGTGTGAAAACACCCATCCTTTTACCACTTAAATCGGGCTAAAACGAGACCAAAACACGTATTTAATATCATTTGTTTGGAATTATGCGTGTTTTTTGTGTTTATTGTGTTCTCAGAGTCGACCGGATGAATATTAAAGAAAACATGGGATTGCACGGGTTTTATCAAGGAAAAAGACTCAAGACGAAGTCTATTGTCCAAGAGATGCAGAAGATTTGAAGTCATTGTGCCTATTTGAAGATTTATCGAAGAATAGAGCCAAAGATGGAAGATTCATATATGTCGAAGAACTCGAGTCTATTAAATAAAATATTATAAGACGAGTTGGAATTATTCACCGACACTTCTCAAATCCAAGTCGGAAACGTTTAAAAGACGCGTGAAGACTTAAGAAGAAAGAAGAAAAAGAAGCCCGAATCAAAGCCCAATCAAGAGCCCATCAACACCTTACACACGCCTATATAAAGCCTTCACCTCACAAAATTTCAAACACTTAGTTTTTAGCTAGTCTTTAGCTTTTCATTTTTCTCTAGTTTCTAGAGAGAGAAAGTTCCATACTTTCTCTCACTAAACTTTTCTTTTGTTTTCATCTTTTAAATCTAAGCTTTCTTGTACTTTTGATTTCATTAATCTTAATCAAGTTTAGCTTTTAAGTTCTTTAAGCCTTTTCTACTTTTCTTGATTTGTCAAAATCCTTGATCCGATTGTTGAATTCATACGGTTTGGATTATTGGATTAGCTCGTGTTAAAAGTTTAATTTTTTTCTTGTATCTTCTTAACCTTTGCGTGAATAAGCCAAAAGCTTTCCATGCTTTTTGGCTTATTGTTTGTTAAAGTTCATTGTTTTCGGATTTCTTCAAGTTTTAATCATTCAAAAGTTTTGTTTATTAAGTTTTAAAGTTTCCTATTTTCAAAAGTTATCAAATTTAATCGTTTTGAAGTGTTCAAGTTCGAATCCCTTGGCTTCTTGTTTTTGCTTATTGAAGTTTTTAGCTTTCCACCAATTTCGGAACCGCATTCATCTCATCGCAATAAGAGGGTTTTAGCACATTCCGACGGATCTTCATTACTTGGTATCGCAATAACCCAAAAGGGGTTTTACTTTGCGATAGGGTGTAAGTTCCCCTATTCCGATCTGGGATTGCGATCGCATATTGCGATCGCACATTCCGACGGGTTTAGGTTTCTTTTCTAGACGAAACTCTGGCCAAATTTTATTTACCACATCCCGATCTGGAACTTTCCGATAGGTACATTCTGATCGTCTGCATTCCGACAGGACCTCATTGCGACAGCTTGTATTTTGAATATTCCGATGGAGATAAACATGGACATTCCGATGGTAGTTATGATTACATTCCGATGCCTTTGATTTTCTTATATTCCGATAGAAATAATTTTTGATATTCCGATAGAACAAGTTTTTAAGCATTAATTCAATTAAGTTTTCAAAGTAGTTATTTAATCTTTCCTTTACATTTTCAAGCACTCAATTCTAAGTTACTCAACGTCATTTGCATTTAAGTGTTATTAGTTTAAAAATAGATAAACAAACCAACTCCTTTTTAGTAACCAAGAACAAATCATTCCACTTAAGGCCGAGATCAATTCGAGAGGATATCGAGAGACAAAATTGAACCCATTGCAAAATCGTGTATCACTCTTTAAATAGAAAACGGGTCATCGTTTAAGGGGGAGAAAATATTAAATCATCTTCGTCATCAAAACGATTTTTCAAAAGTATTTGTGGAAAATTGATTGGCTAAATGGTTAATGAGTGGTCTTGCTTTAGAATACAACTTGTGCTCGTTCAATGTGATAGGAATTGCTTTAAGATCTTGAGATTTGCTAATAGGTTGCGATGCTTAAGTTGTGTTGGCGAAATTTAACAATGGTTAGGAAAAAAAAATGAAAAGATAAGGAATAAAAAGGGAAAAGGTGTGAAAACTTTAGGGACTTAAGTGACAATTGGTGAAATTTGTCAAAAATTGACCTAAGTCAAACCAAACCCCCCCCCCCCCCCCCCCCCCCGTTATTCATTCACTGTTTTCTGCTTTATCATATTTCCGCCATTAAAACACACACTCAAGCTTTCAAAAACATGGTTTTCACATTCAATCCATTTCAAATCCGTCTCTATCATCTCTAAGGTACATACCCAAGTGTTATCTTGTCTAAATTCGTTACTAATCAACTTAATTAACCTATTTTAATCAGATTCAATCCAATTTAGGGTTTGTGTTTAATTAAGGGTTAATTGATTAGGGTTTTTGATGGGTTTTGCTTGGAATATCATTAGATTGTGTTAGGTTACCTTAGATTGCCTTAGAACTCACAAACGCGACTAGATTAATCTTTAATAGGCTTCGTTTAGAAGTTCCGAATGAACATGGTGAACAAACTTCCGAATGAAGGAAGTTCTGAATAAACTTCCGAATGAAGGAAGTTCCGAACGAACTTCCGAATGAAGGAAGTTCCGAGTGAACTTCCGAATGAAGGAAGTTCCGGATGAACTTCCGAATGAAGGAAGTTCCGGACGAACTTCCGAATGAAGGATGTTCCGAATGAACTTCCGAATGAAAGAAGTTCCGGATGAACTTCCGAATGAAGAAGTTCCGGATGAACTTCCGAATGAAGAAGTTCCGAGTGAACTTCCGAATGAAGAAGTTCCGAGTGAACTTCCGAATGAAGAAGTTCTGAGTGAACTTCCGAATGAAGAAGTTCCAGATGAACTTCCGAATGAAGAAGTTCCGAATGAACTTCCGAATGAAGAAGTTCCGAGTGAACTTCCGAATGAAGAAGTTCCGAGTGAACTTCCGAATGAAGAAGTTCCGAGTGAACTTCCGAATGAAGAAGTTCCGAACGAACTTCCGAATGAAGAGTTCCGAATGAAGGACTTCCGAATGAAGAGTTCCGAATGAAGGACTTCCGAATGAAGAGTTTCGAATGAAGAGTTCCGAATGAAGAGTTCCGAATGAAGAGTTCCGGATGAAGGATTATTTGATTGATAGTATTTGCCTGTTATAAGTACTTGTTGAAATGTGTTATGAAATGTGTTATGCTTAGAAGTAATAATGATACATATCTATATATTTTTGTGCATCAACCTTTCACGTCTTATCTTAAGCAGATACGATGACTAATCCAACAGTACAAGCAATCCAAGACTCTAGAGCAGCAGCAATTGCCGAAGCACGAACACTCAAGTTCATACCAAACAATTACCGGCTGAAGCAAGTCTCAAAATCCACTCACCATGGATTCAAAGTAGCCATAGCAATCCTTGATCACTCTCATTTCAAGAATGCTTTAAGGAGTATTGCCTCGGTGCCTTATGATTACATGTATGAGTTCTGGGCTACCAAGGAAAGCACCTCAAACAAGATCACCTTCACTCTCGACAACAAGCAGCAGACACTTACTGTTTCAGACTTCCGTAAGATATTTGGCATTCGGGATACACCCAAAGGTATGTCATTTTCGAGGGATCCTACCAAAGACGAACTTATGGAGATGTTCGAAGCTCTTGGATGTCCTGACATACGAGTTGTGTCTGAGTTTACCACCGCTAAAGTAGGTCAACCTTGGAGAGCAATGTTGGGTATTCTCAGTAGATGTCTTACACCGAAAACAAGTGGGCATGATGCTTTGCATAGTCCAATAATGAACCTCTTCTATGGCATGTACAAAGGCTCAAATGCAGATTATGCATTATTGATGTGGGAAGAATTCACCTTTCAACTCTTTCAAAACAAGAAGCTGAAGACTAATTTCTTTCCTTACCCTCGGTTTATCAAGCTTATCATTAATTATTTTATGAAGAATGATGTTACTATTGATAGGCGTGCAACAAGTCGTCATCACACTGAAGAGGCTGATCACACTATGGATCTAAGGCATGAAGGACCATCTGGTGGTGTTATTCCTGGTCTTATTCCCGATTATCTTCTGACGGATAAAATTAAAGGTTCTGCTGATTACAAACTACTGCTGCTAGAAATCAAGAAGCTAAAACCAAGCCTTCAGACAGTAGAAGATTCGTCTACTACGGTCAAGAGTAAAGGTAAACGCAAGCAACCAGCTGCTTTACCTGAACCCGAAACCAAGAAGAAGAAGACTGAGGTTAAGAAGGGAAAGGGTACGGCTGATGAGTTAGTTCTCCGCGACGAAGAAGATGTTGATGATCCTACTCTTAACAAGGCTGAGAGAAAATCAATGAAGATAGCTATTGAAAGGAGTAGGAGAGATACAGGCGGTAGTGGTTCGGGTGCACAGGTGAATATTGATGAAGAGTACGAGGAGCCAGAGGATGTTTATGAGTTTGGGTCACCTGAAAGGTATTCTACTTCGAAGGAGACATCCATCCCTGTTTCAGCAAGTGTTGAAAAGGAGTCCGGTGCTTCTACAATCATGGTACCTACTCAACCTTTAGTAACTCAACCTCCACCAATACAGCCCTTACCAACCCGACCGGTTTCAACACCATTTCTTCCACCACCAATAACTCCCATCCTTAGTACCGTAGTAACAACCGAGCCTCTTCAACCAACCCAGAGCAGCTCCGCATCATCTTCAATGGCTGCATTTGTTATGGCCGAGATGTTGGATAAACATACGGATAATCAAAAACGAGAGATGAATGAACTTCGCCAAGAGCTACATAGACGAGTTCAAAGTGAAGAAGCATCTAAGAAAGCCCAAGAAGAGATGCTTGCTAAGTTCGCTGCAGAGATGGAGTTGACACGTAAAGCTCATGCAGAAGAACTAGCTCAGGTTAAGCAGGCTGAAGCTGATAAGCATGCTGCACGAATCACAAGACTTCAAGCCATGAGGGATAAATACAAGGAGCAGAAAGAAGCACTTGAAGCTTCTGTTGAAGAGAGAGTGAAAGAATCCGTTGAATCCATTATGCCTAAACTGCGTGATGAGTTGAAGACACTTGCGGCTGATAACTTGATGATCAAGTCATCCAATCCCTCAGAATCCGCCTACAAAATTGCCTATGATTTAACGGATTTTGAATTAAAGAAGATCCTCGAAGCTCGCATGAGGGAACTTGGATCTTTTGATAAATCTAAGATTCAACGGACACTCTACAAATCCCTGAATGACGCTATCATGGAGGATGATCGGTTGTTCAAGATGTTTGGAAGTGTGGTACCTTACCACATTCTGCCTGAGGAAGAAAGGGAAGAAAGTGAACAGGAAGAGGGTACTGGTGAAGAAGAAGAGGAAGAAGAAGGAGAAGAAGAAGAAGAAGAAGAGGATGATGATGGTGATGATGATGAGGATGATGATGATGATGATGATGGTGATGATGGTGGTGATGGAAATGAGGAGAGTGCTAAGGGAAGCAACGAGGATAGCGATAAGGATGATGGTGGTAAACAGCCGGAAACAGGGGATAAGGTTGCCAGCACAAAGAAAGTCTGGAACCAAGTCTAAGAAAGATGTTGCGCAGAAGGAACAATCCACCTCAACGGAATCAAGACGATCCAAGTGGCGCCACGATGTGAATGCTACTACAGCGTCATTGATTCCCGGTACATCTATTCCTGTGTCTATACCTGTTACCACTAACCCTGTTAGTTCTGTTGTTGCTCCTGTGATTGCAGAGTCGGTAACTGAACCTGAAGCTGCACAACACTCGCCTGTTCATGACACTGCCGAGATGCCTGAATCAGAACCAGCACGTGTTCATGTGTCTACTCCTCTACAACAAGAACCACAATCTACTGTTCCAGAGTCAAGCACACGGGACTGGGCGGACACGTTGGAGATTGATGAGACTGCTCCGCCACAAGCTTGGATCACGGCAGCTGATCAATATGATCCAATCACAGACGCTGACAGAGATGTTCTATATCTCCGTATCCGTAGTCCGATAGACTTGTGTGCATTTCTGGCTCATGAGTATAAATCTTCGGTCACTCCGTCGTTAATAAAGAGAGCGCTAAAGGATAAGAGAATTCGCGCCAAAACCAGGTTAACCCGAATGGAGTTCGAGTATTATGCTGACGAGGTCCTGAAAGCTCTTAACACCGTTCAAAGGCCAGGCCTCCATGAATCAGAAAGAGCTCCACCTCCACTTGATCCTTCTCAAGATAATCAGATTGCTCTCGATTTCTTCGTCACCTATGATCTTGAGTATCTTCTGAAGGGTTCATCAAAGTACGCAACCTCCCTGACCTTGCTGAAAGCTGCCAACTGGGGGACCATACCCTGGATCGAGGAAAAGGTAAACCGACTCTGGGTCCCAAGGGTAACTCGTAATTATGATATGTATGCTGTTATAGGTGCATCTCATTGGGACGAACGAGTCCGAAGGGCGTACAGGGGTTGCTGCTTAGCCAATTCAGGAAGTAACGTTAGATCTGATATCCGCATCTCCAGTATTTTAGGGCTGAAAACGGAAGCCAATAATGGCTATTATCATGTGACGGAGATTCGTCTGAAAAGGGAGGATGACAGAGAATACAAAATCCAGCAGGGAGATTTTTCTATCATTCGCCTTGAGGATATCGAAGATATGTTGCTTATGATGACCCGAGATCAACTCTCCCATATTGCTCGTGAAGACATAATTGCTTTGAATACAGCACTTCGTATGTTCACACGAAGCGTTGTTATCAAGAAACGAGTTAAAGATCTTCAATTGGGAGTCGAAAGCTACCAAAGGAAGCTTAACCTCACCCGTCCAATGAATCAAGTTCTACCTCAACATGTAGATAGATGTCCCTATACCGGCATTTCTGTTCCTAATTACGGCATTTTCTACTTGAACAGTCAAGGGTTAATGAAGTTTATGAGGGTGGGTGAGCTTTATAAGTACAGTGATGGGACTCTTCTATACGTTAGAGGAAAGTTGGAGCATCTTAACTCGGGTGGGACTTTACCAGAGATGACTGAGGATTGGCATCAGGGTTATCAGCAAATGGCGAAGTATGTGATCAAGAAGATTGATCAAAAGCTCCGTGAACGAAGATTGATGAGGAGTTTAGAAAGATTCGTTGGTGGTAGACCATATGGAGTGCACCACAAGTTACTGCAACGATCCATCTAATGGTTCGTACATTTCAGGTCCACTTTATATTGGTTTTTAATTGTGAATATGTATATTTGTGAATATTGTGCTTTTGCGGCTTGATGTAGTGTTAAGGTATGATAATTTTTCATGAATTTCTCACGAGATTCTAAATCTTTCAAAATATATCATACTAAAGCACTACAAATATCCCTTATTAATTTAAGGGGGAGCATTAACATGTTCTATGGCCAATCATCGATTTCATTTTTACCCAAAGACCGGTTAATCCATTCAATATCCCAAATATTAATGGTTAACATTTTGGATAAAGGGAGAAAATGGGATTAAGGAGACTTAAATGATACTTGGCTAAAAGATGAAAAAGACTTAACGATAATCCAACTTAATATGTGTAAAGCACGTGTTAAGGGGGAGCGTTTTTTATGAACAAAACACCTAAGGTACAAAACTTTTGATTTCAATATCACAAGTACCTTATGTGATTTTCAATGATTTTTCATGGTGGCTATACTTTCCCAAAACACGCTTAATTCATGACGGATGTGGTGACAAAAGGGTGGTAGGAATAGGTTTAGTCCAATGATTCATCAGAGCCGATGGAATCTTCCCAAGGACAATTCCCTAGATAGAATTAGAAGTCCTAGGAAAGTTGGAGAAAGATTGTGAACGTAGCTGAATGCCGACCAAGTACTTAAGCTAGCACTGGAACAATCACAACAAGGTGCTAGTTATGACGTATTGGTAAGCATTGAAGGGGTTGAAGAATGAAAAAGAAATGTAAAGATAAAGGGTGTAAAGAAAGAAGCCCTCCTTACAACTTTAGGCAGAAACCGGGTCAATACATATGCTATTGAGATCATTTTTGTTAATGATTCTCGATATTGAAGAAAGACATCATGGACCCAGTGATGCAATGCACAACCCTTCCCAGCTAACTCAAATATCTCTCAAAAGGTATTTGTTTTAATCACACGGAGATTAACACGTTATCTATTGGTTTATTCACTCCGAATAGACTGATATTGAAAAGGTGGCACTCCTCTCCAGCCATCGCTCACTAAATCAAAACGCACTATCGAGTCTAGAGCCACGAGATCATCAAAAGTCTCATTAGGACACTTTCCATTTATTCCTTGCTTTCTCACACACTGTGAAAAGTAAGAGATTTTCATGAGTCCTACGCAGTATTCTTGTAATATTGCCAGAACATCCGAGTAATACGCGAGTATTACAATGAAGATGGAAATCCTGCTTGAGCCAACATCAAACAAGCTCATGGTAGGTTACACGTGCGGTTCTTTTAGAACCAATCTTGTGAAAAACTGGAAAGAAACAGTGGTTTAATTCTTAATTGAACTTAAACTCGTTCCAGGCCTCTACGCATTATCATATGATCTTGCTAGAACACTCAGAGTGACTCTTTATTGATCACAGTGACGAGTGGAAATCCTTCTAGTGTTAACATCAAACAGCACTTGGTAGGTGACGTGCAAGATTCTTTATGAATTGAGTTCGTGATAACTGGAAAGCAACGATGGTGAAAATCTTAATTGAAATTCACTTGTTCCAAGTTTCATGAATTGACGGCTTAAAATCACAAGGATAATTTATCCAAGTGATTCACTCTTTATGTTCACAGTCAGCTTTGGACGGTCGAATAAAGAGAACGAGTTTACCCGCGAAATCCTGTCAGGAAGTTACTTAATTGAAACTATCCGTCACGGGTACGATATCTAATATCGTCCAACGGTCTTCACCGACCGGAGGTAAAATGCTACCGAATTAGAATAAAATGTCAAAGCCATTTTATTCGTGTCTTGCTGTGTACCTGTTAAAGACGGTGGCGTTGTTGTGTACCTGTTGAAGACGGTGGCGTTGCTGTGTACCAGTTAAAGACGGTGGTGTTGCGGTGTACCTGTAGAAGTCGTTCCCACATGCTTATGTTTTTCTGCATCAAAGTTCAGCAAAAATTCAAGAAAGTACAAGATGAAGTCTTCCGCTGTACCAAACTCTAAAGCTTTCAAGAATTCAACAAAAAGGCATAAGTGTGTGGAACATGGAGTCACGAGGAGGCAAAATTCACAAGAAGGCAAAGATCGCACGTGATTGGTCAAAAGAACAATGCTCTCAATCCAAAGCCTAAAAGATCAAACCAACATATTCACAACAAAAAGAAAAGAAGAAAAGACTACGAGCTAAAGAACGAAGACTTAGTATAGTATGCTAGGTTTAGAACTTTGTAACGTGGAGTGACCTCCCTTAGGGGGAGATTGTTAGAAATACGTTTTAACGTATATTAGAAGTATCGGTCACTCAACAATATTATTTATGTTGTAATAGCTCGTAGTTAGTGTTACTTATTAAGTTAAGTAAGAAACCGGCCCATGGGCTTGTCATGGGCCGGCCCAAGTCCAAATAAGGCCTTGGATATAAATACCCCTTTCCACCATGGAAAGGGGTTGGTTGTTGATTTTCACTTTTCTCATTTTGAATAAAAAGACACATAGTTTCTCTCTCACTTTCTCTCTCTAGTTTCTCTCTCTAGAAATCTTCAACCCACTTTATAGATTCATAGGTTATCAAGATTCTACAATGATGCTACTAAGAATGATGATGATGCTGCTGAAAATAATAGCGATGCTGCTAATAATAATGAGGTTGCTGCTGATCCAGATAATAGTGTTGCTGTTGTTCTGCAAGTTCAAGAGAATGTACTTATGATTAGTTTTCAGAAGTGTGGTTCTGCGCTGTTTGGTGGTTAGTAGTGCACTAGAATTGTATAGTTGGATTGATAAGATGGAGAGTACTTTGAGATTATTGGGTGTTCAGAAACTAATAAGGTGAAATATGTTGCTGCTATATTTCAGGATGGTACACTAAGAAGGTGGAATAACCAAGTGACTACTTTAGGATTGGTTGTGACTAATAGTAAGGCATGGACCGTGATGAAAGGACTATTGATTGCTAGGTTTTGTCCTAAGAAGGAACTGGGACAGTTGGAACCCAAATTGAGATAATTAGTGCTAAGGGATGATGATATTACTACTTACTAGGAAATTTTTTGAGCTATATTTTCTATGTCCTGATACTTTTGTGAATGACCGTAAAACAACGAAGCAGTACATTAGAGGATTGTCTAGTAATATCAAGGGTGAGGTTATTTCTTTAAGACCTAAATCTTTCGATGAAGCTGTTCAGATGGCACATGATTTAATGGATGTGAAAGTGCTAGATAGGAAAGATAGTATTGTCGAAAACAATAAGAGAAAGTGAGAATCTGCTCAGTCCAACCAGAATTAAGGCTAGAATTGTGAGGATTACGGTAATAACAATAACCAAAGACAGAACCGAAATCAGTATTTAAACCCTGGAAGGAATGAGCAAATTTGTGCTGTCACTGTGTCTGGAAGTAACAAGATAAATCTTAGGGTGTTTTTTGTACTCTATATCATGTAGGTAATTTTCCACAATTACGACTTGAGTTAGGACAACCTGGTCATAAAGCTGCGAAGTGCAGAACAAGAGGATTAGTCATTGTAATTAGTACCCCTGGAGTAGTGATATGTTTTAGCCGTGGTGAGAAAGAATACAAACAAAGGAATTGTCCAAGGAAAGAAATTGACAAGATAGGAATGCTGCCGCTCCAGCTTACGTTTGAGTGATGCTGACAAACCATTAAGTTCTGGATGTTGTAAATGGTATATTCTTAATTGAGATTCTTTATGTCAGTATGTTGTTTGATTTCAGATCGGGTAGAAACTGTAGAACTGTAAAGATTCAGTTGTTTTATCAACGGAGAGTCAATAAGATTGACAATTAACTATGATGTGGAGTTAACCGATGGAAAGGTTGCTAGTGTTAGTTTTACACTAAGAGTGTGTTCCTTGAATTTAGGAAAGTAGGTGTTTAGTATCGACTTGATGCTCAAAGAGTTGGAATCTTTGGATGTGGATTATTGGTATGAATTGGTTAGTGGTGTGAAGTGCTGATGCTTGAGATTGAACTAATCTTCATCATAAATTGATTGCTGCTAGTTTAGATTTTGCTGCGAAGCTGAGTGTTGACTGTGAAAGGTGATGAGTGAACTTTCCATTAGGGAAGTGTGTCTTGTTTGGAAACAAGGAAGTATGCAGAAGAGGGATATGATGTATTCCTAGCTCAGGTAATTAGTGATAGGATAGTTAAGGAGAAGTTTGGAGATCTGTTAATGATTCGAGAGTATTATGAAGTTTTCCTGAAGTTTTGCAGAGTTGTTGCCGCCTCATGAGGTGGAGATCGTGTCGATTGAGTGTTGTAAGCGATAGGTGTAGTGCTTCTGCGTTTTGTTGTGTAGTGCTTCTGCGTTTCGTTGTGTAGTGCTTCTGTGTTTTGTTGAGTAGTAATTGTATGCCTTATCATTTGGCACCGTCAGAATGGGATGAGTTATCCGGTCAACTGCGAGAAGTGATGGATAAAGGATGTATTGGATTAAGTTTCGTTACAGTGATGATCGTCTGTGTTGTTTGTCAAAGAATGATGGATTGTTTCGGATGTGTATTGATTATCGAGAGCTTAACAAATTGACAGTCAAGAATCGGTATCAATTACCGAGGATTGATGATTCGTTTGATCCTTGCAACTTGTTTGGATCCAGTGTGTACTCAAAGATCGCTTTGAGTTATGGTTATCATTAACTAAGAGTTAGAGAGGAAGATATTCCTATAGTTGTTTTTCATACTTGATGTGGTTACTTTAAGTTTCAAGTGATGTTTTTGGTATTGACGAACGTGTCTGCCGTATTAATGGACTGGGTGAATTTTGTGTGTGAGATGTGCTAGGATGAGTTAGTCATTATATCTATTGAAGATATTCTCTTTTAATCCAAGAGGAGAGGAGGAACATAAGTAGCATATGAGGATAAATTTGGGATGGTTGGAAGAAGAGAAACTGTATGTAAAGTTTTCTATGTATGAATGTTGGTTGAAATATTTGCGTTTTCTAAGGTAGTTGTTTGACAAGAAAGGTATTCGTGAAGATCATGCCAAGATTGGAACGATTAAGGATTGGTCGGTACCAACGACGCCGACGAAAATCTGTTAATTCCTTGGTTTAAGTGGGGAATAATCAGAGGTTTATCCAAAAGTTTTCACTGATTTTTAAACCATTGATTAAGCTGACTAAGAAGAATTGGATGTGTGAGTCCCACTTATACATCTAAATTGTAAGTTTCGAGATCTGATCCTTATCAGATGAGGAAGTTGTATTCTGAACACTGAAGGGTAGGTTGTGTTCTGTACCGATGTTGTCATTGTTGAAAGGACTGAAGTATTTATAGTTTGTAATTTGCCGTGATGTGTTTCGTAAGGGTTATGTAGTTGTGGTGTTTGCTTTGAGATGGTAGAAATATTACTTGTATGGAATCAAGTGTGTAGTGATAAAGGATCATAGAAGTTGCTTCATAATTGTAACAAGAATGGTATCATGAAGGAAAATGAGGTAACAAGTATAACAAAGGTTGTTGAGTAAGGAAATATGTGTTTGAGGCATGTACTTTGTTTAAGAAAAGATAAGGGTTCATATGTGTATATCGTGAATTGTTGCTACTCGCATAAGGTGTAAAAGTCTTCAAAATTTTATTTTATCTAACTTTTTAAGGAACATAATTAAAAAGTTGATTGTTGGTCAAATATTTAGGGCGACTACTATTTGGCCTTGCATGGCTCCTTCTAAATTAGGCATAGGTGATCAGGCCATGCATAATTTAGGACTAGCAATGCGATGCTCAGCTTCGTCAAACCAGTATTACATATCATATGATTTAAAATATGTATATAATAGCATTTGTAAAAACAGAATCAAAATAACATATGAAACTTTTCGTCTATAAGTTACTGGCTAACTGTTTAAATCAACAATTTGTATAGTTACAAGGGTTCTTTATAAAACCGTATTAGAACAATTTGTGAAAATACATTGTAAAATTAATATAAATTAATTTTATAAAATAACCTTCTAGTATTTAATAATGCCCATGTGGAACATTTGTAAAATGTTATGCAAACAATTCCAGTTAAGTTCATGTGATGACATGATGATAGCTTACAAAATAGTGAGTGGGTTACAAGAGGGTAATGAATAGTAGTTTAAGACAATCAATGAAATGGTTACAAGGTGATAAGATTTCAAGAGGTTTAGAAGGAATCATCAAGAGACACGTGTCAAGATGATAACGAACGATAAAAATAAGAACTTCAATTCTCGGTCCAAATCAGTGGTACGATAGAAACAAAGAAAAACAGTATAGAATGACAAATAAGTCATAAATAGAAGAAAGGAGTAAGGAATCCGTGTGTGTTCACATCGTAGTTCATTTGACAAAATACACTTTTAAAGAAGTAGGGTACCAGTTCCCAAATAATTCAATTACTTCGAAAAGTTTCTATGTTTAAACGGTTTCAATTGTAATCGATGTTTGGTAGTTGTAAAATCTCATTCGTTAAAGTTTTACGAGCTCAAAACGCTTCAAACCATATTTTGAAATTCTATCAATTTGGACGCTTTTTAGTCAACTTTGACTTTTGGGTTTGACTTTTGGGTTTGATTAGACCAATAGATTCATTAAATGACATTTTAAGACTCGAAGTCTAGAGTAATTTGGTGTAAAACGATGTTTTGAACAACTTTCTAGTTTTACTCGAGACTTGAAACAGATAAAAAATGGACGAAAATGCCCTTCCATTAAATCTGTCAACAAAATGATATTTTAGAATTATTCAGAAAATAATTCCTTAGATTTTACAATCTCAAATGAGCGTAACTTGCTCGATTTTAAAGTTTACCGGTAAAATATTATGTCCTACATGAACATCTCAACAAGTAAAAATATATTTTTATGTCTAAGGTTATAAAAATATTTTCTCGACACTGTTAAATTTCCTGTAAAGTTTCTATACAAAGTATATTTTTCGACACAGTTTGAAATTAATTCCAAATTTCATAATAACTCAGAATTAACGTACACACAAGACTTGTGGATTCCATAAAGACGAAAGAGAATAAACTGTAAAATTAATCATGTAAAGAAAATGAAATATAGAAATGGTTCAAGAATGCCAATGATAAACTAAGAAATGAAAAAAAATAGCGCATGACATCCGAGAAAGAATTAGAACATTAACGGGTTACACTCCTGGAGCGAGGAGGTTTAATGAAAAGGGAGGATACAAGTTTATAGAAGTACAATCGTGTTCAAACAATCGTCACATAAAAGAGGAGGGATTAAGACAATGAGGTTTTCAAGGTAAAACGGACGTTGTAATTCTAAATCGAAACGTAAATTGGTCAATGAAATAAAATGTAGTCCATGTACAATTGTCGTGTAAAAATGTGACGTAAAGGTCGATCAAGATTACGAAAATCCATGATATTATTCAAGTACTGATTCAACGAATGCTTCGAGATGTGTGAATCACATGATGTCTTTTAGTCTTTCTGGGAGACACATTGAGCTACACAATGGTCTATAGACTAGACATTCAATTACGAATGATCAGAAAGCAAATTGGATATCTAAATAGACATCTTAAAAGAATAAACAATGAAAGCAACACGCACGGTAGTAAAATGAAATCAGGAGTTTCATTGAAAACAATACTTATTCAATCCCGAACAATGGTATCACGAGAGTATGCACAACATGTAACAATTTGTCGAGAAAAACAGCCGGTTCAAATCAAACGAGTATATGAGGTCAGTCGTATCACGCATAAACAAGATAGCAATAGTACTCAGAAAAGTGAGTATGAAAAGTCGGCAGCATACGCGCTCCTAATACAAGTATGTAACGTCATAACAATATGAAATCATTGTAACAAGATCAGTTCACAAGATCAAGAATTCAAGAAATACAGTACAAGCAGATGTAACCAAAGTAATATCGAACGGTAATTCATGAAGCACATAGGCTTTAAAAAGACATAGTAATTATCGTCACTAGGGTAATGTAATATTTCAACATGTAATCAGGAGATGATATACTACAATCGATAATTAAAAGTAAATAATAAGGGTTAGAGAGTTACCCGCGAATATATCGAACAACAATGGCAGATTCTGTGTTTGACACTTAGAAACAATAAAATATTTGAACTTTCGGTTATAGACTAAGTTTTTGAAAACGACTCAGTTCCCTATAACCATCGCTCTGATACCAATCTGTGAGACCCCCAGAAACTGACATGGAACAACTAGGCAACGAGGGGGTAACACGTCATAGTACAAGAAACAATGAATTACAGTTCATACAAAGCTGACGAAATAAAAACATGTATGTTACACCATAAAAGGTTAGAGTTTTTAAACATAGGTCCTAGAGTTTTAGAATCGGAAAATTATATTATTTTGTCTCTATTTATAACATAAAGTTTCCCAAAAGATAGAATAAACTCCTGACAGTTTTTACTAAAAACAGTCTTTTAAAAGCATCACAGAAATCTCCAAGCTGCGATAATATCCTGCAGGCTCCCATCCAAGCAAAGCTAAGTAATAATACCTGAGATTAAACATGTAAAATTGTCAACATAAAGTTGAGTGATATTCATAGGTTTAACAATAAGGATGTGGAACACAAGCATTTATTTGTAAACAAGAAATAGGGGAAAATGGTTACGTACGATAACCATAGTCCGAAACATTATTATTGCTGTTTAGTTTATGAACCGAAGCTTAACTCAGTGTAAGTTCCTCTAGTCAGTATTCAGCCTAAATACTCAAGTGATAAACAAATGTACGAGCATCAAGGTAATCGGGACGGGGATTGTCAATCCCGATGGATCCACCATTAACATTCGCGCTTGGTAGCAGGATTAGTTAACGGTTCATGATCAATGAGAGGCAACTTAAGGCTAAAGACTGAAATCAATAATATCAATGAAAATCAGTTGGAAATACTCAAGTTCTGGAAAGCATACAATTTCTGGATAACATACAAATTCTGGATAGCATACAAGTTGAGGATAGCACACAGTTTTTAAATGGTTGTGTTCCACCATGTAAAATCTCACCCCGGCTTTAGAAACCATGTACAAGTAAAAGGGGCTATGAAGTCACCTTAGCCACGTGGTAAGTCAATCACGGTACTCAGCAACTGAGTAGAAACAATGGTAGTGAGACGATCACCGACGATATGGATGCCCGGGAAACACGAAAACCACAACCTATCACAATAAGGCGCGCGTTAAGACTCGAACTCGAATATCGATATGTACCAAATATAATATAACTCAAATATTTTCAAATTATTCATGTTTCAAAACCATTGACACGAACCAATTGGATTCATACTAACCATTTATTCCAACACTACACGTTAAAATACTTGTACACTTGAAATTGACCCATCATACGACGCCAATTTAACGCAAGTCAAACTATTCTTTAACCTTATTCGGACCAATATCTAAGTAATTTATATAATGATTAAGCACTTGAGTAAGTCACCATGTCCGATGGTGAATACCCAAACTCACGCAACACAAGCATTGAACTAAGTGTCCAAAATTAAAATCAGCAAGTACACCCCGATGTACACACCGATCTACCCTATCCAGACTTGTCCGATTTAGATGAAATTTGATCTCAAGGTCACTAATAACCTGTATAAGACCTCACCAAAGCTTGAGTCAAAGTTCACACTTTAAAACCCATCAGCTCGACACTTTACTCGACTCCAAATTTGGGACAGATTGTGTACTTGTTTTATAAAACCGTTCATACCACTTTAAAAGTACTAACTCGAAAAACCGTCTTTTGAAACCACAACTAGAATCATCAATTTAAGTTTATAGACTTCGAAAACCAGTAGTTACATTTATCTAACCAAGCCTAAAGTCCCCGAGAGTCGACCTAAAATCAGCCACAATTTCGGATTGTGCCGACTTGCGTCTCCCGGTACACGAATACTAAAACTAGCATAACTTTTGACTCGTAATGAGTTATAAGCTCTATCTTATACCAAAACGAGCGTCTCAGAAAATTCTACAATAACATCAAATAATCTCAGCCTTTCTCAGACCTTAAACCCACAAAAATATGTTATAGACCTGCTGTCCCAAAATACCCTTTTAGAAAATAAGACAAATCAATTTTCCCACCAAATATAATCATTCCCAAACCTAAAGAATCATCATACTATCATACCCATCAACCAAAACACTACTAAAAACACTTGCATGCATCAAAATCAAAAGATCAAAATAAAAACTAAGACTTTTGAACATTAAAATGACAAATCTAGCCTTGATAATCATGTTTATGATGATCAAACATCAACCAAACAAAGAATTTACCAAAAACATGAAAGTTGTTGCATGTGTGAAATTCTTGTACCAAAAGATGCACCATAAAAATCTAGGAAGTTGTCTTTAATTTGTTTTTAATTAATCAAGGTGGATGATGGTGAATTTGTGGTGTTTTGTGGTGGTTTTCACGGCAAGGAGGGGTAGGAGAGAGTGTTTGTGTGTTTTTTTTAAATGATTATATGTGTGTTATGGTGGAAGTAAACTTTTGGTTTATATATGGTTTAAGTGTAGGGACCATTGTTGTCAAGTATGAAACTTTAGGACTCAAAAACAATAAATAGTTTAAGGGTAGAAAATGGTTATTGGTAAATATTGAAAATATTTACGGGGCTCGGGTTTCATAAAAATACTTTTCAAAAGTTACAATGCATCATAAAAATGATTATATGATTTCCCGACACGACTTAATACGTAATTAAAACGAAATCGTCGAAAATATTAATTATCGAAACAATCGATAATAAAATGTAAAAATTTGGGCATCCGTCGGTATCGCTATCACTAGGAATTCTCGTTGTACATTGATTTTGAATAAACTCGTTATAAAACGCACGCGGGTGATTTTAAATCAAAAACTTTGATTTAAATGAAATATGGAAAAATAAAATAAAAATTTTATAATTCCATACAAAGTATTGTCAATTATCAGAAAATACTTAAAAAGTATAATTTATTAAAATTTAAGAATCTCAGGATTTACATATAACAATACAAGAAAAAGTAATACATTCGAAAATTCAAGAAACGCGAATAAAAAGAATAAAATAATGCTGGGAAAGTACGGATTCTTACAATCGACAATGAAGAGGACTTGGAAATTATCGAGGATTTTCTCAATCAATATCCACCATATTTTCCGCCGATGGAGATTATCAGTGTTTAACCAAAATCTTCAATCGACCCTCAAATTGAAAGATCTTCCACCACATCCTGAATAGGATTTCTTGGAAGGAAAAGATAAGTTTCCACTTACTATTACGAAAATTCTTTCGAATGATGAGAAAACCGCACTTATCAAAATCTTAAAAGCTCACAAAGTGGCAATTGCGTGGAAACTTTCTGACATTAAGGGTATTGACCCAAAATTTTGTACTCGGAAGATTTTAATGGAGAAAGGCTACAAACCCGCAATCTAATGTCAAAGGCGGGTTAATCCCAAAATTCACGAAGTCATCAAAAAGGAAGTTTTAAAACTTCTTGACGCGGGATGATTTACCCAATTCCCGATATCCCTTGGGTGAGCCCAATCCTTTGTGTCCCTAAGAAGGGAGGAATGACCGTTGTCTCCAACAATGACAATGAGTTAATTCCAACTCGACTCATGACCAGTTGGTATGTGTGCATTAACTATCGAGAGCTCAATGACGCCACTCATAAAGACCATTTCCCCTTTCCCTTCATGAAGCAAATGTTGGAGCGATTGGCGGGAAACAAACTCAATTGCTTTTTAGATGGTTTTTCCGGTTACTTTCAAATCCCATTGACCCTCGTGATCAAGAGAAAACTACGTTTACGTGTCCATATAAAACGTTTGCTTATCGTAGAATCCCATTCGGACTTTGCAATGCACCGGGAACCTTTCAAAGGTGCATGGTGGCTATTTTTTTATATGATCAAGAAAACTAAGGAAGTTTTCATGGATGATTCTTCGGTGTTTGGTGAATCGTTCACCTCATGTTTAAACAACTTGGAAAAAATGTTAAAACATTGTGAAGAAACAAACCTTGTGCTTAATTAGGAAAAATGTCATTTCATGTGTCGAGAAGGAATCGTTGAAAGTTTATGGACTTGTATTTAATACTCGTGTGATAGGATCGAACTCGGATTATGGGATTTCACACAATACGTAAAGAGTTAATTTAATTAATAAATATATTTGTTGTATTTAATAATTTATTTATTAAATATACATTTATGTATTTATTAAATTAAACTGAAACATAACTTTAACGATCGTTAAATAATTAAGACTTAAGTATTAACGAGCATTAAATAAGTATATAGTAAGTAAATAAAAGAAAGAAGTTTGGAAGGTTCCAGAACACCCAAAAGGGGTGTTCTAGCCGTCGGTTATGGGGGTGAAAAAAGGAAGGGGAAAACTTTCCTTTTATATTTTTTATACAAGTCTAGGCCTATATAAACAAACCTTCTCCTAATAATTCAAGACACACAAATCTCTCCTCTCCCCTCTCTCTCTTTTCGATCACAATCTAAAACCCACAAATGGTTTTTGGTTGGTTTTCTTGTTTGATCAGTTTACTTATTATCTAGTCCTAGCCCCTCTCTAGGGTTGTTGGGTAGATTATTTACAAGCGTTGTAGCTCGGTTTACACGTGCTAGAATCACGGTTAGCTCGTTGTATTACGTGTATACAAGATCGTAATATAGTCTTACTTTAGACTATATCTTAGTGATATACGGTATAAACCCACATTGGTGATTCATTCTTCGTCTTGTGGATTTGTTTTAGCATAAAGGTATGTAACCTTAATTTGATTAATTATAGTTGTGTTATTATTATGATCTTGTTAAATCATTTCCACTATGTGTTCTTTGATCTCCTTTAGGGTTTTATATAATTGTTATGATATTAATAAACCTTTAGTGGCATCGAGAGTCGTTTTAACATGTTATAATTATCGAAAATCTAAAGTTTTTTAACTAATAATTATTTTGAGTTAAAACTACATGTTTTTTTAGGTTTTATTAAAATTAAGGTTTTGTTTTTTAAAAATTAGGGTTTTGGCCTAATTTTTAATAAAAAAGTTGTTTTGAAACCCTAAATTACATGTGGGATAATTTTAGATTAAATTACATGATTAATTGTTATGTCATGTGTAACACCCCATTTTGGAAATGGAAATATCACAGTAATTATGGTGTGTCATCAAAGCATACAAGGTAAAATGTCTAAACATTACTTGACCATATAAAAGGAAATACCGGAATCAAACATCGGTAGTCTAAAAGTAAAGCTCATCACACACAAACATAGTATAGTAAGGAATAAGGACGAAACAATGTCCAGAGCATAAGTATCAAAAAGAAAAGAAATGCATAATGTAAAGAAGGCTAGACAGCTTCCAGTCCATATGCACGTACTCTTAGTGTCTACGAGCGTCCCTGAGTACCTGCCGTTTTGGGAACATAGAAAAGGAAAACGGCTGAGCAATACGCTCAGTGCACGGATGTACAATAAAGCATGAATAGGATAAGCATATAACACAATAACAGCGGAAGAAACTAAGTCCCGAGTAACCTGGTTAAGTCTTAATAAAACTGGTTTTATAGTTTGAAAGTCTTATGTTTATCTTATAAAAACTGTTTGTCATATTTTACCATTTAGCCAATATAGGTCATGAATATCCACCGTGCACGAATAATTGGAGGGGTGACCTCATCATGCAAATTAGAGGGGCTGCCTCTAATTTAATATACTGGTTTTATGGGTAGGAGGGATCAGCTCCTTGTGAAGGATGCAAGGCACACACCACATTCACCATGTAATCCTGAATAAAAACGTGTAACTAGGATGCACCCATACGCCCCACATGATAAATATAAATAAATGGCCAAAAGCTGAAGGGACGCCACGAGCAATCACTCTGCCGTGGTGAAGTCATAACATCAGTGCCTCTAATGTTATGGTTATGGTACCTCCATAACTAGGTGAAACTGGTCATGCATGTATATGGCTATAGGTAATCATATTTAAACATAAGCAATCAAACTCATACTTATACTACGGGAAAACAGTTGGCTGCATACGAGGAATCCTAAATAAGGAAAGAATGTCCATACTGAAAGGATGGGAATCCGTACCTTATGTCCAGTGAACGAGAACGATGAACTGCGAGAATCCTACTTCCGAAACACTAGTGCTACATAAATACGTACATGAAATAAGTATCTGCTTACTACATACATAGCTGGTTTTATATCACGTCTTAGCTTATTTTATGTGTTCTTACCATTTTACACTGTTTAAAGCCTTAAACTGTGTTAAATCTTATATTCTGTTTAATCTGATTAAGTATTTCTGATATTTCATGTGTTATTATACTTACTGTGTAATAATAAGTAACTTTCCAAAAATAGCAGGTTTCCTAAAATAGAAAGTTTCCAAAAATAGAAAGTTACCAAAAATAGAAAGTTTCCATAAATAGAAAGTTTCCATAAATAGATTAGCTGCCTTAATTAAATAAGTTTCCATAAATAGATTAGCTGCCTTAAATAAATAAGTTTCTAAAAATAACTGGTTTCCATAAATAAAATAGCTGCCTTATTTAATTAAGTTTCTAAAAATAGAAAATTTCCATAATTAAAAATAAGCTGGTTAAATAAGCTAAGTAAATAAGACTAAGTGTTTTCATGATTATTTCCTAAGTCATATGATATATTATATAGTTTAATAATTATTTCATGTAATTTAATTAAACTATAGGTTATAATATTTAATTAAAGTATGACATGTTTTTAATTAAATATATTAAATACTTAGGTTAAAATATGTATTATTAAATATTAATAATATAACCTAAGTCATGTTTAATTAATTAATTACATCCATGTTTTTAAATAATTAATTAATTATAAGTCTTAATAATATAAATACTTAGGTTAAAAATAATTTCATGATCATTTATAATTAGTTAACCTAAGTCATGTTATTAAATTAATTACACCATTATTAATTTAATTTTAACCTAAGTTTATAACATAAACAACTAACATAATCATGATCCGGATCTAAGCCTAAAAACATGCACCGGATATGAAACAACACCGTACCCCAAACCAAATCGGGGTACCCCCTTGCTGCCGTGGGACCCACACGCACTAACCAAGACCAAAAAGGTCTTGGTGGTGGTCGGCTAAAACAAACCGAACCCCCTTGGGGTCGGTTGTACCTTGCGGCCCAAAACAAACACCCCTTTGATCGACCCCTTTGATTAATTAATGATCAAAACATGTTAGATCTAGGTTTAATTAATGTGTTTTTATAAAAACATCACGTGCTCTTAATTAATAAAAGATTAATTAAAAAGAAAAACAAGTTAAAAAGGTTTTACCGTATTCGTGGATCAAGAGGGTGAAGAACAAACACGAACAACCAATAAATCAACAAGATCCAAGATCAAAATCACCTTCTATGGTGGTTTGTAGGTGGCGGCACAAAGAAGGAGAAAAGGGAGGGTTTTAGGTTTTTCCTGAAATCTTCTGTAAAGTAATTTTTGAGTAGTAAAAATTACTTAACCCCCTTTTAGTAAAATTGGTAATGGGCTTGGCCCATTACCCTTTTTTGGCCGCGGGTAGGGACTCCCTTGTGGGGGTTCCCGTACCTCGTTTCGTGTCTTGTTATTTAATACACGTTTATGTTTAATTATGTTCGTGTTTTAAATGTTCTCGTTACGTAAATACCATACTCTTATATATTTAATTACGCTCGTATTAAATATATATACGTAATTAATAATAACTCATGTTTTAATTACGCTCGTGATTTCGTGATCGTATGCTCGTGATTAATTATTGCTAAATAATTGTTACGTGATCGTGCAAATAAAATACTTATCGTGTTCTAACACGTACGTAATACATAAACTCCTAACACGTAATCGTAATCATGCTATATTAGGAAAGTTTTTAACTAGTACGTACGATCCTAAGGGTACTATGCATGGTAAAAGCATGCGGGTTTTACAACTCTTCCCCCCTAAAAAGAATAATTCGTCCCCGAATTATAGATAAAGTAAACTAGAAAAGAAGAACATACCCGAATTCAAAATATGAAATGAGGGTAAGAAGTCCGGATAGACTCCTCTGTTTCCCAAGTGGCTTCCCGCTCGGTATGATCCCTCCATAGAATTTTGACGAATGGAATCGTCTTCTTTCTCATGACTCGTTCTTGCCTGTCAAGAACTCGTTCGGGTTCTTCTATAAAAGTGAGATCTTCACGAATCTGTTCCAGTGGATACTGAACCATGTGAAGGGGATGATATTGGTACCCTCTGAGTAAGGACACATGAAACACATTGTGCACATGCGAAAGCTGCGGAGGTAACGTAATCGGTAAGATACTTCACCGACTCGTTCAATGATATCAAACGGTCCGATGAAACGAGGACTGAGCTTCCCTTTAATCCCGAAGCATCTAACACCACGTGCCGGCGAAACCTTAAGGAAGACGTGATCTCCTACGTAAAAGTGTAAATCCCTACGATGCTTGTCGGCGTAACTCGTTTGACGTGACCGTGCCTCCTGAATCTTCTGTCTAGCTACTGCGATCTTCTCGTTTGTCATCTCTATGATTTTTGGTCCTTCGAGTGTTCGCTCGCCAACCTGATCCAAGCGGATTGGGGCGCGACACTTTCTGCCATACAACATCTCAAATGGAGCACACTTGATGCTCGCGTGCCAGCTGTTGTTGTACGCAAACTCCACCAAACAGATGTATTCGTCCCAATCACCCGTCCATTCCAACGCACATGACCTCAACATATCTTCCAATGTCTGAATGGTTCGCTCCGACTGTCCGTCCGTTTGAGGATGAAAGGCCGTGTTAAGCTTAAGTTGTGTACCCCAAGCTTTCTACAGACTTTTCCAAAAGCACGAAGTGAATCGAGGATCTCTGTCTGAGACGATGCTGGATGGTGCACCGTGTAGTCTCATGATCTCTCGTCTGTACGTATCTGCGAGTTTACTTACCGGATCTTCCTTGTGGATCGGTAAGAAATGAGCTGATTTGGTAAGTCGATCAACGATAACCCAAATTGCATCGTGCTTCCTTTTGGTATGCGGAAGACCGGTAACAAAATCCATGGTGATTTTATCCCACTTCCACTCTGGAATGTCTAACGATTGAAGGAGACCGCCAGATCGCTGATGCTCGATCTTAACCTGCTGGCAGGTAAGACATTTGGAGACGTAAGTGGCCACATCCTGCTTCATACCACTCCACCAAAAGTACTGCTTGATGTCATGGTACATTTTAATTGAACCAGGATGTATCGAGAATGGGGAGCTATGAGCTTCTTCTAGCAAAGCTTCCCGGAGTTCTTGGTCATCAGGAACACAAAGTCTAGTGCCCTGCCGTACGATACCATCTGCATCTACTCTGAATTATGTCTGCTTTTCAAATTCTGTATTATCGCCCATATTTCTCCGTCATCCTTCTGAGCTTCCTTGATCTTAGATAGTAACTCGGGTTCTAATCTAAGATTAGCCCAGTAACCATGATGTCCACGTACCATGATCTCGATGTCTAGTCGCTCCAAGTCTCTTATGATTTCCTCTTCGATTCTAATGCTGTTGATCATTCCGGACTTCCTGCTAAGGGAATCTGCTACTACATTTGCCTTTCCGGGATGATACTAAAGGTTAATGTAATAATCCTTCAACAGCTCTAACCATCTTCTCTGCCTCATGTTCAATTCACGTTGAGTGAAGATATACTTCAAGCTTTTGTGGTCCGTGAAAATGTCACATGATTCTCCATATAAGTAGTGTCTCCATATCTTCAATGCAAACACGACTGCAGCAAGTTCCAGATCGTGCGTGGGGTAATTCTCTTCATAAGGCTTAAGCTGTCGTGAAGCGTACGCGATCACTTTCCCATGTTGCATGAGAACATAGCCAAGTCCCTTCCCCGATGCATCGCTGTAGATTTGAAATCCACCCGTACCAGATGGTAGAGTAAGAATAGGTGCAAATACTAGTTTCTGCTTCAGGTCTTCAAAGCTATTCTCTCGATCTTCAGTCCAGACGAATTTCTCCCCTTTCCGCATCAGTTTGGTCAATGGTAGTGCTAAGCGGGAAAAGTTCTCTACGAACCTACGGTAATAGCCAGCTAAGCCTAAGAAACTGCGGACTTCCGTCGCTGATGTCGGCCTCGGCCCCTTAGTAATGGCCTCAACCTTTGCTGGATCCATAGTGATGCCTTCTGCTGATACAATGTGACCTAAGAATGCCACCTTGTCTAACCAGAACTCACACTTGGAGAATTTAGCATACAGCTGCTTCTGGCGAAGAATCTGTAGTATTGTACGAAGATGGTCTTCGTGCTCCTCCTTGGATTTAGAGAAAATCAGGATGTCATCGATGAAAACAATGACGAATTTGTCCAGAAATTCATGGAAGATTCTGTTCATCAGATCCATGAACACTGCTGGAGCATTGGTCAGGCCAAATGGCATAACTACAAACTCGTAGTGGCCATAACGAGTACGAAAGGCAGTCTTAGCAATATCCTGCTCCTTGACTCGTAACTGATGATAGCCTGACCTAAGATCGATCTTGGAGAAGTGTTTGGCCCCTTGGAGTTGGTCAAACAGATCGTCAATGCGTGGCAGTGGATACCTATTCCGAATAGTAATCTTCTTGAGCTCGCGATAGTCTATGCAAAGACGCATACTGTCGTCCTTCTTCTTAACAAACAAAACCGGTGCGCCCCATGGAGATGCGCTTGGTCGAATGAAACCTCGTTCGAGAAGTTCTTGCAGTTGATCCTTCAGCTCCTTCAGCTCTATGGGAGCCATGCGATAAGGAGCCTTGGAGATTGGTTCAGCTCCTGGAACCAGCTCGATACTGAATTCCACTTCTCGTGCAGGTGGTATGCCCGGAAGTTCTGCTGGAAACACGTCTTGGAATTCCGACACTATTGGTTGATCCTGAATCGATGGAGATTCAGCATCCATGTCATGAACCATAGCTAGATAGCCCTCGCAGCCATGTGACAGGAGTGCACGCGCTTGTAGGGTGGATATGATTTGTACAGACCGTCCGGGTATAAACCCATTATGAATGTACTCTGGTGCATTGACATCACCGAAGATAACTCGATATGAATGGCAGTCTATAGTAGCATGATATTTGGATAGCCAATCCATGCCCAAAATCATGTCAAAGTCATTCATGTCCAGCGGAAGTGCGTCGACAGGTCGAACCTTATCATCAAATTCTAGGGGAAGACTCTTGTATACATGGGTGATTAATACAGAGTCCCTCAAAGGCGTGGAAATAGTAAGCCTATTTCCTAGTGGCAAGGTAGGCATCCTAATGTTCTTAGCATAAGTAGTAGAAATAACCGAGTGAGTAGCACCCGTATCGAAAAGAACACATGCAGCGCGACCATACATATACAAGATTCCAGTGATGGTACCTGTAGACTTGTTGGCCTGGTCTCGAGATGTCATGTAGACACGCCCGACAGTAGGAGGCGGCTTGGTATCAGCATGTCCCGATGTACCCTCCATCTCGCCCTTACGACAATCCTTCATAATATGGCCAGGAACACTACACTTGAAGCACGCATCAGTATTACGGCGACATGGTCCTGGGTGCCTACGGTGGCAAGTAGAGCAAAGAGGATGAGTGTATCCTCCAGCAGGTGCTCTGGCTGGCTGAGGACCTGATAAAACATTTTACATGAGACATAATATTTGGGTACAAAGAACGAAGCGGATAATCGTAAGATTGAGTACCAGTGATAGCTGGACGGCTAGGCTGCGAACCTCTCTGGTTCTGGTCCCTACCGTTTCCATGGTTCCTGGTAGAATTTTGCTAAAGTGTCAGAATATGAGTTATAACATAAAACATAAGAAGTTTCGTAAGTATTAAGACCTGCTGTTGCTGGATTGCCCGGCGTTGTTACGGTAATTGTCATTACCGCCACGCCTATCCGTAGCAGATCGGTCATTAGTCTGACCATTTCCCTTGGGCTGATGAGGCTGCTGCTGAGTAGCCGGTTGAGACCGGTCCCCAGTTTTCTGCCTGGAAGATACATTTAAAGAGATGAATAATTGACATATGGAAGATATACGGATTGATCACCGCTTGAATACGAAGGTTTTACCTCTTGTCGGGTCTTTCAGCTTCCCCGAACTCATCCCTCTCCTGCAGCATCTCCAGTTTCCGTGCTGCATCGGCCACTTGTGCTACAGTATTGAACGTAGCACACACCAGATTGTTTGCGACCGATGTGCGAAGAGCCCATCTAAAGTGATGTGCCTGCCCTTCTGGAGTACCTGCTGCCGCACCAAGGAAACCAGCCAAGCGAAGAAAGCGCTGCATAAACTCGTTGCTATTCTCCCCAGCTCTCTTACGGATCCCATGGTACTCTCTCTTGAGTTTGTCCTGCTCAGCCTTAGGAAAGAACTGCTCCATCACCCTGTCCTTGAACTGAGCCCAAGTCAAACCAGCAACCCACTCATCACCACCTTCAGATTGCATCAAAGCTAACCACCAGTTAAGTACATCGCCTTCGAACCGATAGCATGCCAACCTCGCCTTGTATGCGGGGTCACAGCCCATAGCGTTGAAGATCTTCTCAATGTGAGCCAACCAGCTTTCAGCATCGCTGGGGCTATCTGTCTTCTCAAAAGCTCGAGGGCGGAGCTTGTTGAATCTCTCCAGCCATACTGCTAATGTCACTGGAGGAGGAGGAGGAGGAGGTGCCTGATTCTGCTGCTGATTGTTGGCAGCTTGGACTTCAGCACGGATGTCATTCCTCAGTTGAGGAAGCAAGGCTTGCATGGCAGCCTGAATTGCAGCATTGAGCTGCTCCTGTTCGCGTGTGAGAACCATCTGACAGTATAACAATAAAACATATGATTAAACAGTTCAAAACATAAAATATAAAATATATACATGAAAAAAAATTTATACTAAAAATTTCACGAGAAAAATTTTATGCAATAAAATTTTTGTATGAATGCATGATGCAGTTTTATGAAAACTTTGGATGCTCGAGAGTGAACGCCTCTGGTCAGTTCACTCAAAACAAAAGACATATCGAGAGGACGCCTATGGGTCGGTCCCAAATCTAAAAGTTTCGATAAAACACATGCGACTAAATAGGGCCAGTCCTGTACCAACCATTACTTAGTCAAAAACCCTGTAACAATGACATATATATATGTATGCTTAAAAATGATGAATGCATGAAAACAACTGTCAGTTCTAGGAAGACCGTAGTGACTACCCACTAATCACAGGTCATATTTGAGAGCCTACAGGTCGAAACCTTGGCTCTGATACCATAATTGTAACACCCCATTTTGGAAATGGAAATATCACAGTAATTATGGCGTGTCATCAAAGCATACAAGGTAAAATGTCTAGACATTACTTGACCATATAAAAGGAAATACCGGAATCAAACATCGGTAGTCCAAAACTAAAGCTCATCACACACAAACATAGTATAGTAAGGAATAAGGACGAAACAATGTCCAGAGAATAAGTATCAAAAAGAAAAGAAATGCATAATGTAAAGAAGGCGAGACAGCTTCCAGTCCATATGCACGTACTCTTAGTGTCTACGAGCGTCCCTGAGTACCTTCCGTTTTGGGAACATAGAAAAGGAAAACGGCTGAGCAATACGCTCAGTGCACGGATGTACAATAAAGCATGAATAGGATAAGCATATAACACAATAACAGCGGAAGAAACTAAGTCCCGAGTAACCTGGTTAAGTCTTAATAAAACTGGTTTTATAGTTTGAAAGTCTTATGTTTATCTTATAAAAACTGTTTGTCATATTTTACCATTTAGCCAATATAGGTCATGAATATCCACCGTGCATGAATAATTGGAGGGGTGACCTCATCATGCAAATTAGAGGGGCTGCCTCTAATTTAATATACTGGTTTTATGGGTAGGAGGGATCAGCTCCTTGTGAAGGATGCAAGGCACACACCACATTCACCATGTAATCCTGAATAAAAACGTGTAACTAGGATGCACCCATACGCCCTACATGATAAATATAAATAAATGGCCAAAAGCTGAAGGGACACCACGAGCAATCACTCCGTCGTGGTGAAGTCATAACATCAGTGCCTCTAATGTTATGGTTATGGTACCTCCATAACTAGGTGAAACTGGTCATGCATGTATATGGCTATAGGTAATCATATTTAAACATAAGCAATCAAACTCATACTTATACTACGGGAAAATAGTTGGCTACATACGGGGAATCCTAAATAAGGAAAGATTGTCCATACTGAAAGGACGGGAATCCGTACCTTATGTCCAGTGAACGAGAATGATGAACTGCGAGAATCCTACTTCCGAAACACTAGTGCTATATAAATACGTACATGAAATAAGTATCTGCTTACTACATACATAGCTGGTTTTATATCACGTCTTAGCTTATTTTATGTGTTCTTACCATTTTACACTATTTAAAGCCTTAAACTGTGTTAAATCTTATATTCTGTTTAATCTGATTAAGTATTTCTGATATTTCATGTGTTTTTATACTTACTGTGTAAAAATAAGTAACTTTCCAAAAATAGCAGGTTTCCTAAAATAGAAAGTTTCCAAAAATAGAAAGTTACCAAAAATAGAAAGTTTCCAAAAATAGAAAGTTTCCAAAAATTGATTTAATGCTTAAAATAGATAAGTTTCTAAAAATAGAAAGTTTCCATAAATAGATTAGCTGCCTTAATTAAATAAGTTTCCATAAATAGATTAGCTGCCTTAAATAAATAAGTTTCTAAAAATAGCTGGTTTCCATAAATAAAATAGCTGCCTTATTTAATTAAGTTTCTAAAAATAGAAAGTTTCCATAATTAGAAATAAGCTGGTTAAATAAGCTAAGTAAATAAGCCTAAGTGTTTTCATGATTATTTCCTAAGTCATATGATATATTATATAGTTTAATAATTATTTCATGTAATTTAATTAAACTATAGGTTATAATATTTAATTAAAGTATGACATGTTTTTAATTAAATATATTAAATACTTAGGTTAAAATATGTATTATTAAATATTAATAATATAACCTAAGTCATGTTTAATTAATTAATTACATCCATGTTTTTAAATAATTAATTAATTATAAGTCTTAATAATATAAATACTTAGGTTAAAAATAATTTCATGATCATTTATAATTAGTTAACCTAAGTCATGTTATTAAATTAATTACACCATTATTAATTTAATTTTAACCTAAGTTTATAACATAAACAACTAACATAATCATGATCCGGATCTAAGCCTAAAAACATGCACCGGATATGAAACAACACCGTACCCCGAACCAAATCGGGGTACCCCCTTGCTGCCGTGGGACCCACACGCACCAACCAAGACCAAAAAGGTCTTGGTGGTGGTCGGCTAAAACAAACCGAACCCCCTTGGGGTCGGTTGTACCTTGCGGCCCAAAACAAACACCCCTTTGATCGACCCCTTTGATTAATTAATGATCAAAACATGTTAGATCTAGGTTTAATTAATGTGTTTTTATAAAAACATCACGTGCTCTTAATTAATAAAAGATTAATTAAAAAGAAAAACAAGTTAAAAAGGTTTTACCGTATTCGTGGATCAAGAGGGTGAAGAACAAACACGAACAACCAATAAATCAACAAGATCCAAGATCAAAATCACCTTCTATGGTGGTTTGTAGGTGGCGGCACAAAGAAGGAGAAAATGGAGGGTTTTAGGTTTTTCCTGAAACTTCTGTAAAGTAATTTTTGAGTAGTAAAAATTACTTAACCCCCTTTTAGTAAAATTGGTAATGGGCTTGGCCCATTACCCTCTTTTGGCCGCGGGTAGGGACTCCCTTGTGGGGGTTCCCGTACCTCGTTTCGTGTCTTGTTATTTAATACACGTTTATGTTTAATTATGTTCGTGTTTTAAATGTTCTCGTTACGTAAATACCATACTCTTATATATTTAATTACGCTCGTATTAAATATATATACGTGATTAATAATAACTCGTGTTTTAATTACGCTCGTGATTTCGTGATCGTATGCTCGTGATTAATTATTGCTAAATAATTGTTACGTGATCGTGCAAATAAAATACTTATCGTGTTCTAACACGTACGTAATACATAAACTCCTAACACGTAATCATAATCATGCTATATTAGGAAAGTTTTTAACTAGTACGTACGATCCTAAGGGTACTATGCATGGTAAAAGCATGCGGGTTTTACATCATGTATGGTTACGATCCGTAGAGATTTAATTGTTAAGATTTGTGGGGGAATTCATGATAACGTGCATGTTTTCATGGATCGTAAAATTATATGCTTATATGATTTTATGTGCTACGTGATTATTTTATTCAATAAATCTTGAGTTAGGAAAGACTTTTATATGAATATAAAGACCTAGATTAATGATTATTGAATAAATCGTATGCATGTGGCTATTTGATTTATTTATTGCACATATAAATTGTTATTATGTGTTTATGATTTAGTTTTTTTTACTTGTTTATATTAAAAATTATTGAATTGTTGTAAACAAGATTTTTTTAAAATAATTAATATGGACTAAATCATATATAAATAATGATTTGCTAGAGATTTAAATTACATAAGATTACGTTGATTGGTGAATTGCAATAATAATCTAACGGCCTACTCCTTTTGACAAACTATAAAGTGGGTTTAACGCACCGCTGGTCATGTACCCGGTTAAGGAAGGAGGTGTTATGCCATTAGTCGCTAACCAAATTCCCGGCTCACCTGTGCGTCAAATTGAAATTACCTACAATTATTAATTAAATTATTCCTTAAGGGTGATTTACCACAAATTTACATCTGAAATACAATGAATAAGGGTATTGCTCTGTGCGTAGCCGAGTTCTAGGAAAAGTACGTTGTGAATAGTTGTTGGTAAATTATTTAATTGGTTTAACCAATACCTCAACATAATTTATGTAGAAATTTTGTCTCGTGAAAAAGTTTAATAAATGTTTTATTAAACTTATGCTATGGTGTTCTATGCATGCTTCTCCATACATTGATTTTGACATCGAAATTTATACCCTTAAAATTTAAGTCGAATGCTCCTAATTGACGAACACTTGAAATTACTACGTCAAATGAGATTTTTGAGTGACGTTGTGATGGAGAGAAAACTTTCATAGAATGAGTATCCGTATGATGGTTTTACGTTACTCAGATTAGACGACTTAATTAAGTTACTCAGTGAGATCTGGAAACTTAATGCATTCAGAAGGGATGAAACATGTTTACAATGCAAAACATTTTTTGGCAATGTAAATCCCTTAAATATCTAGAAATTGAAAATTTTTTGTCAATTGAATTGTTTGACAAGTCGCTATGTTGAGTACATTTATTACTAACAGATTAAATGATATAATGAATCTATGTCAATATAGTTCTAGAATTCAAGGAAAATAAAATGGTTTTTATACCGTGGTAATTTTATTTTCTTTAAAGTATTTTGTTATTAAAAATACTAATATTTGAACTTATTTCTGTAGAAATGGCTCAACCCACCAATAACACTATAAGTTATGCGTTCAAAGCTTTCTTTGAACGTCCTGAATTTACTGGCCCAAACTTCAATGATTGGTACCGCTTACTAAGAATTGTCTTGAGAGCAGCGGATACTATTGATATCTTGACTACCCCCTATCTGGAGGATCTTGCTGAAGGAGCATCTGATGTGCAAAGGATTGAACACGTTGCTAATGTTAAGAAGCACCCTGAGGTGGCTTGCTTAATGCTAGGTAAAATGGCTCCTCCACTTCAACAAAAGTATGAACTATTTTCACCTAAGCGAGTGCTTGATGAGCTCAAGGCTATGTTCGAGAAGTCGCAAGCTATGGAGATCTACGACTTAGTAGATGCTTTGCATAACTGCAAGCAAGCTGCAGGAATGACTGTATGTGCCCATTACTTGGAGATGAGGGGTTATATGGAACAGATCATTGCACTAGGACAACCCTATGATCATAATATGGCTATCAACTTGATAAGTAGGTCCCTTAACAAGGACTTCAATGATTTTGTTCGAAACTATAATATGCATTGCACGGGGAAGACAGTTAATGATTTTCATGCAATGCTCATTAACTATGAAATAGGGTTAAAAGACAAGGCATCTACTTCTACGCCTTCTGTACTAACCATACAAAAGGGTAGAGTGAGTAAGCAAAACCGCAAGTGAAATAGAAGAAAGGCAAAGGCAAGGGTGATAAGGGCAAACAAGTTGCGACTTATTCAAAACCTAAGCAGAACTTTGTCAAGAAGAATAAATCTCAGAAGGATGAGACTTGTCACCATTGCAAGGCAAGTGGTCACTGGAATACGAATTACCCTCTTTACCTCGAAGAGTTGCGAGAAATAAAGAAGAAATCTAAGCAGAGCGCTGCAGCTTCAGGTACTTTATTTAGGATTGAAATTTCAATTTAACATACAAATTAAATTCCTGGGTATATGATACGGGATGCGGTATTAACATTTGTAATACACTAGAGGGATTTAATCTGGAAAGGAAGCTTTCCTATGGGGAACAGTTTCTTCAAGTGGGCAATGGTGCACAAGCAGCAGTTGAAGCTATAAGAACATTTAATTTAGTTTTACCTTCGGGTTTAGTACTGATTTTAAATGATTGTCATTATGCACCTACAATTGTTAGGGGTGTTATTTCCTTTTCTTGTTTGTTGAATAATGGATTCGTTCACACAATTGATAATAATAGAATTTCTGTTTGGGAAAATGGTATTTTCTATTTTAATGCAATTTCTGTTAATGGTATGTTTGAAATAGACATGCATGATAATGAATCCAAGAATGATAAATCTGTCTTTAGCATGAATAAGAAGAGGAAGTTTGACAAGAACTCTTCTTATCTTTGTAATTGTAGACTTGCCCATATCGGGAAGACTCGTATACAGAAGCTTCAACGTGAAGGTCTTTTGGAAAATATCAATGATGAATCATTCGATAAATGTGAGTCTTGTATCTCTAGAAAGATGACCAAGAAACCTTTTAATAGCAATATTAAAAGAGCTATTGATCTACTTGGATTAATACATACTATTGTGTGTAGACTACTTAGACATGTGTCAAGGAAAGGTGCTAGCTACTTTTTAACATTGAAGGATGATTATAGCCGTTATGGTTATGTTTATTTACTTAAACATAATCATGAGGTATTTGAAACATTCAAAGTGTTTAAAGCAGAAGTAGAATTGCAACTAGGAAAGAAGAATAAAGCTCTTCGTTCTGATAGAGGTGGTGAATATTTAAGTCAAGAGTTTATAGATTATCTAAGTGAGAATGGAATTGTTCAACAACGATCTGTGAAATGTATCTTTGTAGGATACCCTAAGGAAACTATGGGTTACTACTTTTATTATCCACCTGAGAACAAAGTGATTGTTTCTAGCTATGGAGACTTCCTTGAAAGTGATCTTGTTAATCAAGAATTCATTTGGAGAAATTATGATCTTTAAGAGAGTCATATAGATACATTACCTTCTGAAAACACTAGCGATATAATTCCTGTAGAATCAGAAAGTCTGGCTGTTCCACCGGAATTAGTTCCTCTGCGTAGATCTGCAAGGATTAAAAACGCAAATAGCATATATGTCTTAATGATAGGTGTGAAAACACCCATCCTTTGACCACTTAACTGTAATAATAACAAAGCCAAAACGTGTATTTTATGTCGTAAATGTCGGAATTATGCGTGGTTTGTGTTTTTATTGTGTTTTAGGACCAAAATATGAGAAGGAGGAAAACACGGGCTTTCATGGGCTTTTATCGAAGAAACGAGAAAAGACGAAGTCAAAAGATTAAGAGTGCAAAAAGAACGGAAGTCCAAGGCCTATTCTGAAGATTTATCGAAGAAAAAGTCTAAAGACGGAAGTTTAATGAATTCGAAGAACTCAAGTCTAATAAATGAAGTAAATTACAATACGAGTTAAATTTATATTGAAAATCCCAAGACGACGTCGAAAAATACGAAGAATTTAAATCGAGTCGAGACATGAAGAAAGAAGGAAGAAAGCATAAACATTTTACTCCTCCTATAAATACCCTCCTAATGTGTCATTAGGAGTAGGGTTAGATAATTTTAGTTAGTTTTATTTTAGTAAGGTAATTAGGAGTAGCTTAATACTTTCTCTCTCTAGCTTTTATTTCATGTTTTAATCTTTTTCATTAATCTTGTATTAGATCTTAATCTTAATCTTATTTTAATAAAGTTTTTATTATTAATCTCTCATCCTTCCTTTCTTTTTTGGTTCAATTTAATGTTTGGTTTATTGATTTGGTTGATTTAAGTTTGTTTAATCAAGTGGGTTTCATAGTTTTATTGATTTTGATTTCTTAAAGTTTGTTGATTTAGATGTTTTAGTGATTGGTAGATCTTAATTAGTGATTTATTGTTTTTAGTTTTATTGTTTTTGGTTGATTTAAGTTTTATTTTATTAAGTGGGTTTTGATTGATTTGGTTTTTATTGTTAGTTTTATTGATTTGGTTTGATTGATTGTTGTTAGTTGATTATTAGTGCCTCGTTTAGCTTTAAAGTACCATCTTAGTTTTATTCTCTCCTTTTCCATTAAGTAAACTTTATTTTCGAGTCGAAAGTTAATTTCTTTGTTTAGTTTTATTTTTATTAATTGTTTCGTTTTCATATTTGTTTTTAATATTGTTTCTTTATTATTTGTCAATCATTTTAATTTTTAGTTCATTTCTTTTATATTTTTCCATTCCCTTTTAAAGCTTTATTTTTATCTTTAATTAGTGTTAGGCAACGACACCTTTTCTTTTATCCGCCAAAGACGACCGAGTAACACGTTTAACCAGTAATCAATTCGAATTGAATCGAGACGAACAAATTTTTATACCTGGCAAAAACCAGTGTATCAAATGGCGTCGCTGCCGGCTCTTTTCGTGAAGATTAACGGTTTTCTGTGAGAGACGCGTTGGATTTTGGGATCCGTTCACTCTTGAACGTTATTTTTCTTGTCTAATTTTCAAAAAAATTCAAAAATCCTAAAAAATATAAAATTTTCAAAAATCCTAAAAAATATAAAATTTTCAAAAATCCAAAAAATAGAAAAACATAAAAAACCAAAAATATTTCTTGTCTATCTTTCTTTTCCTTTTGTAGGTGTGTATGCGTACCCGTGCTCGTAAGAAGAAAGCAACTCAAGCCGAAGTCAAAACTCAACCTATTGTCACTGTTAGGACCATTGGAATAGTTATTTGTAATAGATAGACTAGGAGGTAAGTAGTTCCTCCTGGTCCTAGTAGTAGTAGGAACAAGCCGTGCACCTGGTCTTATAGAAAGTCAAACTTCATTATTTAAAGATTATTCTGTTAGGATATGCATGAGATATGTTAGGAAAGGATATGCATATCAATTTTACACGTTTTGGTTAATGATGTATTAGGGTTTCCTTGTAGTATAAAAGGAACCTTAGACAGAAGGATTCAATACACCTTCATCAAATATAATTCTAGTTCATATTAATATTAGAAATCCTTAGTAAAGGATCAAATCGTTATAGTCATTATGTTCTTCTTGTTCATAGTATTTGTATTCCGCACTTATACTGTGTGATTTATATAGAGTCTCTCTATGAATTGACTTGTGATTACAGAAGTCCTTCATCGTTCCTAACAGGCTGCAAGATCCACATCTAGTGGACCCAACAAGTGGTATCAGAGCCTGGGAGAGTCTCTGTACAAGAAGAATCAATTTTTCTTATTAATAACATCTTTGTTTAACCATGTCTGCTTCAAGTTCTACTTAAACAGGAGAAGACAGCACCCCTAAAACACAGCAACCTCAGCAGATCATTGCTACGGTTTCCAACACCAATGGTAAGTTTCCTCTTCTGAAAAAGGATGAGTATGATAGTTGGGCAATGAAGATGGAATGCTGGATCACCAACACTGATCAAGATCTTTGGAAGATTATTCTGAATGGAAACAGCAAGAGGTTTACTAGAAGAGACAAGAATGGTAATATTATTCTTCTTGACCCTAAAACTCATGAAGAAATCACAGCTGTTTAGAAGGAGATAAAAGCAAAAACTATTTTGCTTCAGTCTCTTCCTGATGATCACATGGGTGACTTTTATCACCTGGATGATGCTAGAGAAATCTGGAACGGGATAAAAGAAAGGTTTGGTAAGAATGAGGAGTTAAAGAAAATGCGCAGATCCATGCTGAGAGATGAATTCACAGACTTCAAAATCTCAGAAACTGAAGGTATTCATCAAGGGTATGACAGGTTCCAAAAGATACTGAGCCAGTTGAATCAACTCCGATCGAAACCTGACAATGGAGATATCAATGCAAGGTTTCTTAGAGCCTTACCCTACTCATGGAATCATGTAGTAATCTCTCTCAAAGCAAAAGGTGGGCTTGACTATCTTAATTTTGATGATTTGTTTCATAAGCTCAAAACCTTTGAGCCTCATGTGAGGGGATACTCAAGTGATTCTTTTCCTACTCCTGCTAACTCTGCCTTTGTGAGTTCCATGGGATCTAGTCCCATGTCTTATGCTAGTAGCCCAAGCTATACTGTGTCTTCTCAGCATACTTCTCAGAATTCTTCTACTCCTGAACCAAAAGCCAAGTCTGGTAGCATGGTAGAAGCTGTTCTTCACTCTTTTGTTGCTGACGTTGATCCTCAACAACAACTTGCTTTTGATGACTTCAAACAGGTTGATAAACTTGACCTGGATGAAATGGATCTCAAATGGCAGATGGCCATGCTCACTCTTAGGGTTCACAAGTTTGAGAAGAAAGCCGGTCGAAAATTTAACTACAACCCAAGAGAGCCAGCAAGGTTTGACAGAAGCAAGGTTAGATGCTATAACTGCTAGCAGCAAGGTCACTTTGCTAGGGAATGCTCTAACAAGCATGACCAGGAGAAGAACAGGTATTTAGCTTTTAAGATTCAGGAGGTGAAGGATGACAAGAAGGCGTTGGTGTCTGTTGACTCTATGGTCAACTGGAATGATCATCAGAATGCTGCCTTGGAAACAGCTGAACCTTCTACTGACGTGTTTGCAATGATTGCTGGGAACCTGTCTGATGCCGAGGAAGCAGAAGAGTTTGCTATAATGGGCATCTCACCTCAGGTACAACATTGTCCTCTTGGTTGTCATGATAAATATTCAGAATTGTTGTCTCAATATAATGACTTAAATGATCAGAATGATAAGTATTTTTTAGAGGTTCAAGCATATAAGAATTCTTTAAAAACATTGGAACAACAAAAGAGGTGGCTTCATGATGAGATGGCATTTATACATGATCTCATCATTCTTTTCGGGCTTTAAATGCATAAAAATGTCATAAAATACCATATATATGCTTGTGTTTGTTTACTTGTGTATTTTAGGTATGGATATCGTGAAAAAGACAAAAGATCACAAGATACAAGGAAAAACGGACACGAGAAACGAAGCCGTACAAAGAACTGGGCCCTAATCATGGAATTCTCAACAAAATACCTTGAAGATTTGAAGACAAACAAGATTGATCCTTATTTATTGAAGAAATGACACTTAAAACCCTTGTATATTCATAATTACAAGTTTGGTCCCTTAAGCTTGTCAAAATTACACAAAAGGTCCTTCAACTTTGAAGAAATGGCAAGATTAGTCCCTCAACAAATCAAAATTGCCAATAATGGTCCCTCATGAAGATTAAGATACATTGAAGACCTTGGAAGATCAACAATGTCCAAAATCAGCCCTTGCAATATTCAAAAATGTCAAAAATAACCCTTGAAACACTTTTTGGAAAGTTTGTGCCAAAAATGACAAGTTGTGAAACGTTGATACATATAAAATGGGCGCTGATAGAAGTTTGCATCCAAGTGACAAAAGAGAGGAAGAAAAAGGACCAAAGCTGCCAAGTTTATAAGTTTAAACTTAACAAACACGCGCCAAACACAAAATCCCTACTAAAATCGGATCAAACGTGGCACTGTTCACACGTATGAACCCAGTTTTTACTTTTCACCAACAAGGGGGTTTTTACAATTACCTTTACCAAAACACAATTAACCTTTACACGAATCCACCCCATGCTTAAACTCACATTCCCACTCACCCAAAGGACCCCACCATTCAAACCGTTTCACCCATCACATAAGTACTTGCCCTCCAAGTCATGCCACGTGTTAAGATCAACAGCTGAGACTCTTTGCTTCATATCAAAGCTGAAATGAACGTCTTGGATCATTTTGGACAGCTCAACAACAACAAACGTACTCAAGGACTTAGGGAATTTAGGGAATTTCACATCTAGGGTTTATGAATAGTGTAACCTTGGCATTTGCCTCAAAAAAGACTCCTCAACATGTGAGAGAGCTTTTGTTCCAGTTTTAGGCTATTAATCTTTGTAATTCCTTTTTAAGTTAAATAAAATTTGAATTTCTGAAAATTTGAAATCTCTTTTTGATTTAGTTAAAAGTTTGGTGTTTGAGTAGCCTAATTCTGAGTTCCATTTGATTGTGAAGGCCTACCTTAATCTTGTGGTTAAGGCACGTCTTGTTTCATAAGGTTTTTAAGGTTTGAAAACCTTGAAATCCTAGGTTCTGTTTTGGTTATTTTGTGTACTAACCCTTGACCATTAGCTATAAGCTCTTACAAGCTTGTTGACACCAAGCTTGTGAAGGGATTAGAGCCCTTGGTTGAGTTGTTTGCTGTTTGTGTTGAAGATATAAAGTCCTTGAGGTTCTACTTTGAACCATCAACCAAGGCAGTTTGCATCATCTTCATTGAAGTACCTTGGTCTTGTTCTAGTTGTTGAACAAGGTCCAAGGAGCATTGCTGGCCTTCCTAGGATGTTGTGGAAGGCAGGTATAATCCCTTGTTAAGATTCCCCTAAAAATTTCATGTTTATGACTGTTTTTGATTTGGTGCTTTGATTTTGAGTATTGGTGTTTGAGCTGGTGATTTTTGAGTTTGATTGTGTTATTTGCTATTGTTTAAGTGTTTTTGATCATTAAAATCAATAGGTTGTGTGTAGAAATCAGAAGTTCCTTTGTTAACTGCTTGATTAAGGGTTGTTTGGGATTACTGGCTATCAAGGCCTTGTGGCCTTGTGCCTTGGTTCTTCGAGTTTGGGTGGTCTAAACAAGCTCTAATATACAAGTTTTAATCATTGGTTAGCTTTCTGAAAGTTTGGAAAAGGGATTTGGAGTTTTGCAAAAATCTGATAAAAGTGGTTTTGAATTTGGTCAAACACATCAGATCCAATAACTTCTTTGTTAGTTGGATCTATGGTCTGAAATCAGGTTTGGGAATAGTTTGGGTGATAAGCTATCTACTGGTTATCTGCTTGTTGAATTTGGTGGCTTATTGTGGTTTTTATAGCTTATCAAAGTCTGCTGAAGTGGTCATTTGCATCAGCAAAGTGACCACCTCATTTGGTGTTGCATTGTGATTTCTAGCATTAGGATTGTTGTTTTGTTGCTTGGACCTTATTTGTTTGCTGCTTGTGAGGATATTTGGCTATTTGGATTGCTTTGTTCATAGCTCATAAGCTCACTGGCTTATTGGCTTATTTGTGCCAAAATACATCAAGTTTACCCAACTGGTAAGCTTTGATTCACAAGGTTTGCACTCAAACCTTGACCAGCAGGGTGAAAAACAAGTTCTCACACTTCATTAAGTCTGTCAACGCCTACTTTGTTCCTGTCAGCGTTTGATTTCAACTTATCAGCGTTTGACTTTTGGTCAAACTTGGTTTCAAGCTTATTTGAATCTGTTTTGCTTATTGATACATGCAACAACTTATCTTTTGTAATAGAAATCATTTTTCTCAGCTTAATATCAAATCTGGAAGGTTACAAGTCTTTTGGTTAAGCTTTTGCTAGAAAACTAGCTTATTTGGCTTTTTCAGCCAGCTTATTTGCTCTTACAGCTTATTCTACTTGGCTTTTTGTGATTTTCTTGATTGATTATTCTTAGTTAAGCTATTTGTGAGCTTTTGCAACAAACTAGAACTTCTGAGGTCCCCTAAATCTCAAACCCGACTATTTTGTCGTTTTGTGGATTTTTGCTTTTCTATTTTCTGGCTTATTGAGTGAGCTTATTGAAAATTTCTTTTGACAGATCTCTTAAGCATCCAAAAAGAGGGTTGTGTGTCAAATTAGAGCTTATGGCATTAGCTTATGGCTTAATGGGCTGAAAAGCTCAATAAGAATAAGCTTTGTGTTAATAAGCTGTGATAAGCACATTTTCAGCTTTTGGGCCTTTAGAGTTTTGTTCTTAGAATTAAATTTTAAGTCAGATAGGGCTTTTCCAAGTCAATTGGGCCAAGTTTGACTTTTTGGGCCCAAAAGCCCATTTGTGTTGACTGTTTTTGGATTTGGCCCATTTGAGGGCCCATTAGGGGTATTTTGGTAATTTCACTTTCATTTTCTGATTATTTAGGTTAAAATAAACTAGTTTGCAAGTTTTTAGAATTTTTTATAATTTTTGGATTTTTAATATTATTTTATTATTATTTTTAAAATTTCACTTTTTCCAACTTTTTACATTTTTCTTAGGTTAAATACTTTAAAATAGGAATTTATCAACTTTTAGAATAATTTTATCACTTATAAATTAATTTTTATAATTATTTTAAGTTTTAATAGTTTTTAAATCATTCTAAATAGTTTTTATTAGTTTTAAAATTTCTAAAAATAGTTTTTTATCTTTTTAGGTCATTTTAGAGGTTTATCAATTGAAAAATCTTTATTTGGGCTTTTTGATAATTTATTTGATTTTTAGGGCTTTAATTAGCATTTAAAAATTGAATATTTAATTATTTAAAAGGTTTGAAAAAGTTTTGATAATTGGTAAACTCTTAGTTTATTATTTTTGATTTTTGGTGAATTTTTGGTAATTTTTAGAATTTATTTTATTTTTGGTGATTTTTTAGGTTCTACGTCTTAACTTTCTAATAGTGATTTTTAGTTAATTTTTATTTTTACGACTTCGTCATTTTCTCTTCTAATCCCCTTCTAAACCAATCATTAATTACAAACATTTGGCAAGTTTTTCACACACATATACCTCCTTGGGAAACGAACTTACACACCATTAAGGGTCATTAGTGTTGATTTTTCCTAAAATCATCACTCGATACTTACCGCTCATATACGCTCTTTTGTTTTCCTAAACAAGAGGTGTTAAATTACCACAATCAATTTTGGCGCCGCTGTCGGGGAGGTGTGTCGTGATTAATTTGCATTGTTGTTTTTAATATTAACCAAATAGTATTTGTATTAGTAGAACTCTACTAATACGTATTATCGGTTTTCTTGGTTTTTCTTGTACAAATATTATTAATATATTGTATTAAGTATCACAATCAATAAACAATATCTCCAAAAGTGTGAAAACACAACCTTAATTGGGATTTGATCTCCTAATTATTGTATTCGAATCTCAAACAAAAAGAAAAAGGCAAAAATAGATAAATACTTTCGTGAAGCTCGATTTTGAAAAATACAAACTATAAGGTGGGTATAAGGCGGGTATTATAAAATATACCCTAAGGAAAAAGGCTCTTAAGTGCTTCGCGCCGCCTCGTTTCCCCGCTTGCTTGTGAGTATTTTGAGATTGAAGGCTAATCGAGGGTTTTGCCGCCCAAAGTATTATTACGTATAATATATTTGCTTGGTTTTCTTTGTGATTAAACCCTCTTGAACAATTTGGTTTTCACCAAAGTTCTAAAGTCATTAGAAGACGTTCACTCCACGTGATCGTTTTCATTCCTTTGAGGCTTCTTTAATCAAGAGTTTGATTCGAGGAGAGATTTTGTAGATTGTTGTCTACAAAGATACACCAAAATCCAAAAAAATTAAATATCATCAAAAACACAAAAAAATTGAAAATTCACAAAACACCCAAAAAGAATCTTCTTTGCTCACCTCCCATTCTTCGTGAAGTTTATGATCACTCGTAATCAAGCAAAACGAGCTCGTAAACGACTTCAAAAACAAGCCAATCAAGAGACGTTGATTGTTGAAGAACCTCCAATTGTTGAACCTATTGTAGAACAAGAAGTCGTCATGGCTAATCGTACTATGATGGAGTTGCTACAAGCACCCACCGAGGGTTTTGGAGAGGCTATTGTGATTCCCGCCATCCTTGCGGAGAATTTCGAAATTAATACGGGTTTAATGTCGATGTTGCAAGCAAATAAGTTTAAAGGTCACGAGAAAGACAACCCGCATTACCATATTAGGAATTTTAACCGTCTCACCGCCACTAGCAAATTTAAGGATGTTCCACATCACGCCATTAAGATGGTGTTGTTCCCTTACTCGTTGGATGGACCCGCAAAAATTTGGCTCGAGAAAGAACCGCCAAATTCGATTTTGACATGGGCCGATCTCGTTTCTAAATTTGTGAACAAGTTTTTTCCACCATCTAAAACAACACACTTAAAAAATGAGATTTCAAGATTTGTGCAACGTAACAATGAGAGTTTTTCAATGGCATGGGAACGATTTAAAGAGATGTTACATGAATGTCCACACCATGATTTTACGGAATTGCATCAAGTGGATACTTTTTATAATGGGCTTAATGATCATGAACGAGATTATTTGAATGCCGCCGCGGGTGGTAATTTTTTGTGCAAGACGACAAATGAGGCTTTACAAATCATTGAAAATAGATCTAAGGTTTATAACCCTCGTAACACACCGAGTGTTGCCAATATGGGTTCGTCATCTTCGTCACAATCGTCTCGTAGCATTAATGCCTTACATGATGAAGCTAATGAGGAAAATCGGTTTTTTGATAGATTTGCTAATCTAATGTCCCATTGGAAGGCTCAAGAAGCTTCCAATTCCGCTTCGGTTAAAGCGGTTGCTAAGAGTTGTTTATCTTGTGGGGGAGCTCATGATCTTTCCGAGTGCATTACCGCGGATGGTAACACTTCGAGTGCTTATGTAGCAACGGGAACTTACAACCAAAACGGCCAAGGTTCCCGCCAAAATCAAGCTCCACCAAACCAAAATGTTAACAATTATCGAAACAACAACCAAGGTAATTACCAAGGCAACACACGCTATTACAACAAAGGGAATTATCAAAGTGGGAATGGACAAATCTCTAATCAAAACCAAAACCGTGATTTTCAAAACACTACACAAGGTTTTCAAAATGCTCACACTAAAAATTTGCAAGGAGAATTTTTGGATTATGCTAAAGCAAATGATGCTAAATTTGATAATATGCAACGTGAGATGATTAGCTTAAGATCCGAGTTGAAAAACGAGCTTAAAAATGAACTTGCTAATGAACTTAAAACTCATGCAAACAAAATGGAAGGAAATGTCCAACGTCTTCAACAAAACCAACAAAAGATGGAATTAGGACAACATGAGATTAAGCAAGAGTTATTAAAAGCGGATGCTAGGCAATCAAAATTTGAGGACCGAATGGCTAAGATGTTTGAAGCAATCATGTGTAAACCCTCTTCTTCGGGTGGTCTTCCTAGTGATACCATTAACAACCCGAGGGGAGAAATGAAGGTTGTTACTACACGAAGTGGTAAAACTTTCAAGGAACCAATCTCTCGTACAAGTACTTCTAAGGAGAAGGAAATCGAGAAAGAACCCGAGGTGATGGTCGAAAAGGAGCACATTACAATCCCACGAAGTACCGCTCATACCACACCTACGGTTGAACCAATACCAATTGTGGAACCCGAGTTTCCAAGGCCGTTGCCTAATGACCAACCCACACCAACTTTACCCTACCCTTCAAGACGTAACAAAGAGAAAGCACAAGAAAGGAACAATTATCAATTTGAGCTATTTATGAAAATGTTTCGTGACTTGCATTTTAACATAAGTTTTGCCGACGCTCTTATCATGATGCCTCGATTTGCCGCAAACTTCAAAAGTATGCTAAACAACAAAGAGAAGTTACAACAATCGTCTAGTTGTTCATCGGTTTTTCTTAGCCGCATACCACAAAAAGTCGGTGATCCCGGTAAATTTTTGATTCCGTGTGCAATTCAAGATATGGAGGAATGCTACGCCTTGGCCGATCTTGGTGCTAGTATTAATTTAATGCCTCTTGAGATTTTCAAATCGCTTTCTCTTCCGGCTCTTACTCCTTCGAACATGTCCATCGAGATGGCCGATCATTCTACGATTTTAGCAAGTGGAGTAGCCGAGGACGTTTTCGTTAAAGTCGGAAAGTTTTACTATCCCGTTGACTTTATCGTTGTAGACATTCCTATCGATCGAAAAGTTCCTCTTATTTTGGGTCGTTCATTTTTGGATACATCAAGAGAACTTATCGATGTTCATGCTCGAAAAATCACCCTTCGTTTCAATGAAGAAGAACTTGTCATCAATGCAACACAAAACTCCAATCTTTCTCATGTCTATTCTATTGCAACTTTAAACCATGGTGATTCAACCAATGTCGTTTGCAAAGAATTTTCACCAAGAGTTTTAGGAAATGTCGCCAAACACAATTTACCATTTCCTCCGCCGGTGGAGGTTATGAGTGTAAAACCTACAAAGAAGAAACCGTCAATACTTGAATCGAAAAATCCTTCGCCTCACCTCGAACATTCATTCTTGAAAATTATTGATAAGTTGCCGGTTTCTACGGAAGATCTTTCGGATGATGAATATGTTAGCCCCGATGGGGAAGTTTTCTTCGTCGATAAACGTTTTGAGAACTTACCACCACCCAAACCAAAACGGTTTCAAAATGTGAGAATTTTTAGTGTGACTAACATCGTCTTAGAAACACCAAATATTTTCGACATAATCAAAAAGGGTTTTCATAAGGAGAGTTCAAAAGATAAAAAAGGAAAAGATCTTAAATGTGATTTAATTGATTTTTCTACAAATCTAACTCCGTCATCACCACGTGTTTTGAGTGCTACAAGCTCATCTACTCCTTTTGACGACGATTTGAGTGGTTTTAGTATGGGGGAAGCCCCTTATGTTCCCTCATCCTTGCCCACCGAGGACGAGATATTCGATCCCGGAATTTCATATATAGGGAAATCTCGGTCTTCCACCGATGCAATAAATGGAAAATCTTTCTATTTGATTGGTGCGAGTCTACCTCGAGTAGCTCAAACGTTTGTCTTACCAATTGTCCCACCCTTCTACTTCTCATCTCTTTTCTTCAAACTCTTTGAGTATATGTAACACCCCATTTTTGGAAATGGAATATTACGCATAATCATGGCGTGTCATCAAAGCATACAAGGATAAATGTCTAAGCATTATTCAACCATAAAAGGGAAATACCGGAATCAAACATCGGTACCCCAAAGTAAAGCTCATCACACACAAACATAAATACTGTAAAAGGAAAGGACGAAACAATGTCCATAGCAACTGTATTAAAGTAAAGGAAATGCATAAAGTAAAGAAAGACAGTAAAGCTTCCAGTCCATATGCACCTACGTTTGAGATCTACGAGCGTCCCTGAGTACCTGCCGTTTTGGGAACATGAAAAGGAAAACGGCTGAGCAAGACGCTCAGTGCACGGATGTACAATAAAGTATGAAATAGGATAAGCATGTAACATATAACAGCGGAAGACTAAGTTCTGAGTAAACTGGTTAATTATCAAGGAAACTGGTTTTATAGTTTGAAAAGCCTTATGTTTATCTTGTGAAAACTGTTTTAACATATATATACCATAGCCCATATAGGTCATGAAAAGGTCACGTGCATGAATACTTGGAGGGGTGACCTCATCATGCTGATTAGAGGGGATGCCTCTAATCAATATACTGGTTTGGGTAGGAGGGATCAACTCCTTGTGAAGGGTGCAAGGCACACACCACATTCACCATGATAAACTGAATAAAACATGTAACTAGGATGCACCCATACGCCCCACATGATATAATAATATGGCCAAAACTGAAAGGGACGCCACGAGCAATCACTCCGCCGTGGGGAAGTCATAACATCGGTGCCTCCAATGCTATGGTTATGGTACCTCCATAACTAGGTGAAACTGGTCATGCTTGTATATGGCTATAGATTATGCTAATTAAACATAAGCAGTTCAAAACAATAAAACAAATACTGGGGAAAACAGTTGGCTGCATACGGGGAAATCCTAATAAGGAAAGAATGTCCATACTGAAAGGACGGGAATCCGTACCTCAAGTCCAGTGAATGAACGGAAGAAAGACTCCTACTTCTGGATCACTAACGCTACATGAATACACACGTGTATAAGTATCGATTCACTGATTACGTACTGGGTTTTGTGTCTCATTTTAGCTGATTTGGTATGTTTTAGGTCATGGTTCACTGTTGAAAGCCTTAAACTGTGTTTATCTAGTATTCTGATTAATCTGATTAAGTATTACTGGTGTTTCATGTATTATTATACTTACTGAGTAATAATAAGTAACTTTCCAAAAATAGCAGGTTTCCAAAAATAGAAAGTTTCCAAAAATAGAAAGTTTCCAAAAATAGAAAGTTACCAAAAATAGAAAGTTTCCAAAAATAGAAAGTTTCCAAAAATAGAAAGTTTCCAAAAATAGAAAGTTTCCTAAAATAGAATTTACTGCTTAAAATAGATTAGTTTCTAAAAATAGAAAGTTTCCAAAAATAGATCAGCTGCCTTAATTAAATAAGTTTCCTTATATAGAAGGTTTCCATAATTAGATTAGCTGCCTGAAATAGATAGATTTCCATATATAGAAGGTTTCCATAATTAGATTAGTTGCCTTATTTAATTAAGTTTCTATAAATAGAAGTTTCCATATTTAGAATTAAGCTGGTTACATAAGCTAACATATAAGTCTAAGTGTTTATAAGCTTATTTCTTAAGTCATATGATATAGTGTATAGTTTAATTATTATTTCATGTATTTTAATTAAACTATAGGTTAAGCATTTTAATTAAGGTATAACATGTATTAATTAAAATGGAATAAAATACTTAGGTTAAAATGTGTATTATTATGTATTAATAACATAACCTAAGTCATGTCTAAATTAATTAATTATAGGCATGTTTTAAATAATTAATTAATTATAACTTATAACATAAAATACTTAGGTTAAATTAATGTCATGTTAAACTAATAATTAAAATAACCTAAGTCATGATTTAATTAATATTTCATGTTATTAATTAATTATATCCTAAGTTCATAATTCATAAAAATTAACATGTAGCATAAATCATGATTTAACCAACGAACCATGAATCGGGCATGAATTCGACACCGTACCCCGAGCCAAACTCGGGGCACGTGTGCCTCCTTGCTGCCGTGGGTCCCACATGAGCCAACCAAGACCAAAAATGGTCTTGGTGGTGGCGGCAATAACAAACCAAACCCCCCTCGGGTTTGTTTGCTAGGCGGCCAAAAACAAACACCCCTTTTAAATCATTCTTTGATTTTAATTAATACCAAAACATGTTAGATCAATGATTAATTACCATGTTTTAATAAGAAAATAATAATATGTTCATGAAAATAATCAAAGATTAAAAGAATTAAAAAGAATTAAAAAGAAGGGTTAGAAAGGTATACCACTATGTAGCTTGGAAAAAGGATGAACAAACACTGATTATAACAATAGTTTTTGAGATCAAAATCAACCAATCACCCTCCTATGGTGATGTTAAGGTGGCGGCACAAAGAGGAGAAAAGGAGGAGGAGAAAACTCTTTTTAGGGTTTTTTGTTTATTTTCTTGAAAAAGTGAAATGAAATGAAAAAGTTACATAACCCCCCTTTACTTGTAAAAGTCCATGGGCTTAGCCCATTTCTTGTGGTTGTGCCGTGGGTATGGGGGCCCCACATGGGGTACCCGTACCTTTCTCGTGTCCCGATGTTTCGTGTTCGTTCGTGGTTAAACGTGTTCGTGTCTGAAGCGTTTCTGTTTATTTTATCATGTAGTTACCGTAATCTTAACGCTCGTAATTATATTATATGTATTTACGTAAGTATTCTAATTTGTATTTTAAATGGTGATCATGATTTAATTATGTTCACGTGATCTATTTATTAACTGTTTATCATGAGTTCGTACGTAATCGATACTTGTCATGTCATACACGTATGCACTTGCTTGATTATTAGCACATGAATGTGATCAATACTAAATGAGGTAAGTTTTAATCTAGGACGTACGATCTTAAGGGCACTATTCATGGTAAAAGCATGCGGGTTTTACAATTCTTCCCCCCTAAAAAGAATAATTCGTCCCCGAATTATAGATAAATTAAGATGAAAAGAAGTAACATACCCGAACTCAAAATGTGAAGTGAGGGTAAGAAGCCCGGATAGACTCCTTTGTTTCCCAAGTGGCTTCCCGCTCGGTATGGTCCCTCCAAAGAATTTTGACGGATGGAATCGTCTTCCTTCTCATGACTCGTTCTTGCCTGTCGAGTACTCGTTCGGGTTCTTCTATAAAAGTGAGATCTTCACGTATCTGTTCCAGTGGATATTGAACCATGTGAAGGGGATGATAATTGTACCCTCTGAGTAAGGACACATGGAACACGTTATGCACGTGCGAAAGCTGAGGAGGTAACGCCAATCGGTAAGATACTTCGCCGATTCGTTCGACGATATCAAATGGTCCGATGAACCGAGGACTGAGTTTCCCTTTGATCCCGAAGCGTTTAACACCACGTGCCGGTGAAACCTTGAGGAAGACGTGATCTCCCACATTAAAATGTATGTCCCTACGATGCTTATCGGCTTAACTCTTCTGACGTGATCGTGCTTCCTGCAGTTTCTGTTTAGCTACTTCGATCTTCTCATTGGTCATTTCTATAATCTCTGGTCCTTCGAGTGTTCGCTCTCCCACTTGATCCCAGCAAGTTGGAGCGCGACACTTTCTGCCATACAACATTTCGAAAGGAGCACATTTTATACTTGCGTGCCAGCTGTTGTTGTATGCAAACTCGACCAAACAGATGTAATCGTCCTAATCACCTGTCCATTCCAACGCACACGACCTTAACATATCTTCCAATGTTTGAATTGTTCGCTCCGATTGTCCGTCCGTTTGAGGATGAAAGGCTGTGCTCAGCTTAAGTTGTGTACCCCAAGCTTTTTGCAGACCTTTCCAGAATCGCGACGTGAAACGAGGATCTCTGTCTGAGACGATGCTGGAGGGAGTACCGTGGAGTCTCATGATCTCCCTTCTGTACGTATCTGCGTGTTTACTTACCGGATCTTCCTTACGTATCGGTAAGAAATGAGCTGATTTGGTGAGTCGATCAACAATGACCCAAATAGCATCGTGCTTCTTCTTGGTAGGCGGAAGACCGGTAACAAAATCCATGGTGATTTTGTCTCACTTCCACTCTGGAATATCCAACGGTTGAAGGAGACCGCCCGATCGCTGATGTTCAATCTTAACCTGCTGGCAGGTAAGACATTTGGAGACATACGTGGCTACATCCTGTTTCATACCACTCCACCAAAAGTGCTGTCTGATGTCATGGTACATTTTTGTCGACCCAGGATGTATAGAAAATGGGGAGCTGTGAGCTTCAGCTAACAATGCTTCCCGGAGTTCTGGATTGTCAGGAACACAAAGTCTCGTGCCCTGCCAAACGATTCCGTCTGCATCCATTCTGAATTCTGTCTGCTTCTCCAAATTCTGAATTATCGCCCAAATCTCTCCATCATCCTTCTGCGCTTCCTTAATCCTAGTCAGTAACTCAGGTTCTACTCTAAGATTCGCCCAGTATCCATGCTGCCCACGTACCATGATTTCGATGTCTAGTCGCTCCAAGTCTCTTATGTTTTGTTCCTCGATCTCAATGCCGTTTATCATTCCGGACTTTCTGCTGAGTGCATCTGCTACTACATTAGCCTTCCCGGGATGATACTGTAGGTTAATATCATAATCCTTCAACAGTTCCAACCATCTCCTTTGTCTCATGTTCAATTCTCGCTGTGTGAAGATATACTTCAAGCTCTTGTGATCCGTGAAAATGTCGCATGATTCTCCGTATAAGTAATGCCTCCATATCTTCAATGCGAACACCACTGCAGCAAGTTCCAGGTCATGCGTAGGGTAGTTTTCTTCATAGGGCTTAAGCTGCCGTGAAGCATACGCGATCACTTTCCCATGTTGCATGAGAACACAACCCAGTCCCTTCCCCGATGCATCGCTATAGATCTGAAATCCACCTGTACCAGATGGGAGAGTAAGAATAGGTGCAGATACTAACTTCTGCTTTAGGTCTTCGAAGCTCTTCTCTCGTTCTTCCGTCCAGACGAATTTCTCTCCTTTTCGCATCAGTTTGGTGAGAGGCAATGCCAGGCGGGAAAAGTTCTCCACGAATCTTCGATAATATCCAGCTAAGCCTAAGAAACTGCGAACTTCTGTCGCTGATGTTGGTCTTGGCCATTTAGTGATAGCCTCAACCTTCGCTGGGTCCATAGTGATCCCTTCTGCTGATACAATGTGACCTAAGAATGCCACCTTGTTTAACCAGAACTCACACTTGGAGAATTTCGCATACAGCTGCTTCTGACGAAGAATCTGTAGTACAGTACGGAGATGATCTTCGTGTTCCTCCGTGGACTTTGAGAAAATCAAGATGTCATCGATGAATACAATGACAAATTTATCAAGGAATTCATGAAAGATTCTGTTCATCAGATCCATGAATACTGCTGGAGCGTTAGTCAGGCCGAATGGCATGACCACAAACTCATAATGGCCATAGCGGGTACGAAAAGCAGTCTTGGCAATATCCTGCTCTTTAACCCTTAGCTGATGGTAGCCTGACCTTAGATCGATCTTTGAGAAGTGTTTGGCTCCTTGAAGTTGGTCAAACAGATCGTCTATACGTGGCAGTGGATATCTATTGCGGATGGTAATCTTATTAAGTTCACGGTAGTCAATGCAAAGTCGCATGCTGCCGTCCTTCTTCTTAACGAACAAGACCGGTGCGCCCCATGGAGATGCGCTTGGTCTAATGAACCCTCGTTCAAGAAGTTCCTGCAGTTGGTCCTTCAGTTCTTTTAGCTCTATGGGAGCCATACGATACGGAGCCTTCGAGATTGGCTCGGCTCCTGGAACAAGGTCGATGTTGAACTCCACTTCTCTTGCAGGTGGTATGCCTGGAAGTTCAGTTGGGAAAACGTCTTGAAATTCCGAAACTACTGGTTGATCCTGAATCGATGGGGATTCAGCATCCATGTCATGAACCGTAGCTAGATAACCTTCGCAGCCATGTGACAGTAATGCACGTGCTTGCAAGGTAGATATGACTTGTACAGACCGCCCGGGTATGAACCCGTTATGAATGTACTCTGGTGCATTAATGTCGCCGAAGATCACCCGATATGAGTGGCAGTCTATGGTAGCATGGTGCTTGGATAGCCAGTCCATGCCGAGAATCATATCGAATTCAATCATGTCCAGGGGAAGTGCATCTACTGCACGAACTCTATCGTCAAACCCTAGAGGAAGACTCTTGTATACATGAGTTATTAATACAGAGTCCCTCAAAGGCGTGGAAATGGTAAGCCTATTTTCTAATGGCAAGGGAAGTGTCCTGATGTTCTTGGCATAAGTAGTGGAAATAACTGAATGAGTGGCACCCGTGTCGAAAAGAACACATGCAGCCTGGCCGTACATATACAAAATTCCTGTAATGGTACCTGTAGATTTGTTTGCCTGGTCCCGCGATGTCGTGTAGACACGCCCAGTGGTAGGAGGCGGTTTAGTATCAGCATGACCCGAAGTACCCTCCATTTCACCCTTACGGCAATCTCTCATACGATGGCCAGGGAGGCCGCACTTGTAGCACGCGTCGGAATCACGACGACATGGGCCAGGGTGTCTGCGACGGCAAGTATTGCAAAGAGGATGAGTGAATCCTCCAGCAGGAGTCCTTGCTTGCTGAGGGCCTGCTGATGACAAAACGTGTTAAGAATAAAGTATATGCACGAGTATAGGACGTAAGTGTCATAAGATGTTTACCAGTGTTAGCTGAACGGTTAGGCTGAGAACCCCTGTGGTTCTGGTCCCTTCCGTTACCGTGGTTCCTGGTAGAGATTAATATAGTGTCAGCATGAGAGATATAACATGAAATCATAAGAAGATGCGTAAATAGTAGGACCTGCTGTTGTTGGAGTGTCCCGCATTGTTACGGTAATTATCATTACAGTTGCGCCTTTCCACAACAGAACGGTCGTTATTGTGACCGTTTCCTTTAGGCTGATGAGGCTGTTGCTGGGTAGCCGGCTGAGACCGGTCCCCAGATTTCTGCCTGGAAGATACAGTTTATGAGATGATTAAAGAACATATAATGATAGGATGCGGTCTGGTTAACGCTAGAACACGAAATGTTTTACCTCTTGTCGGGTCTTTCAGCTTCCCCGAACTCATCGCGTTCCTACAACATCTCAAGCTTCCTTGCTGCGTCGGCCACTTGTGCTACTGTATTGAACGTAGCACATACCAGATTGTTCGCGACCGAGGTGCGAAGTGCCCACCTAAAGTGGTGTGCCTGCTCCTCAGGAGTACCAGCTGCTGCTCCCAGAAAACCAGCTAGGCGAAGAAAGTGCTGCATGAATTCGTTGCTATTCTCGCCCGCTCTCTGACGTATCCCATTATATTCTCGCTTGAGTTTGTCTTGCTCTGCCTTAGGAAAGAACTGCTCCATCACTCTCTCCTTGAGTTGGGCCCATGTCAAACCAGCGACCCATTCATCACCTCCTTCTGACTGCGTCAAAGCTAGCCACCAGTTGAGTACATCGCCTTCAAATCGGTAGCATGCCAATCTTGCCTTGAATGCGGGGTCACATACCATAGCATTGAAAATCTTCTCTATGTGAGTCAACCAGCTTTCAGCATCGCTGTGGCTATCAGTCTTTTCAAAAGCTCTAGGACGGAGCTTGTTGAATCTTTCTAACCACACTGCTAGTGTCACTGGGGGAGGAGGAGGAGGAGGTGCCTGATTCTGTTGCTGCTGATTGTTGGCAGCTTGGACTTCAACATGGATGTCATTCCTCAGTTGAGGAAGCAAGGCTTGCATGGCAGCCTGAATTGCAGCATTGAGCTGCTCTTGCTCGCGTGTGAGAACCATCTGACAGTATAACATAAAACATATGATTAACAGTTCAAACATAAAATATATAAAAAAATTTATGCCAAAAAATTTCACGAGAAAAATTTTATGCAAGAAAATCTTTGTATGAATGCATGATGCAGTTTTATGAAAACTTTTGATGCTCGAGAGTGAACGCCTCCGGTCAGTTCACTCAAAATAAAAGACATATCGAGGGGATGCCTATGGGTCGGTCCCAAATCTAAAAGTTTCGATAAAACACATGCGACTAAATAGGGCCAGTCCTGTACCAACCATTACTTAGTCAAAAACCCTGTAACAATGACATGTATATGTATGCTTAAAAATGATGAATGCATGAAAACAACTGTCAGTTCTAGGAAGACCGTAGTGACTACCCACTAATCACAGGTCATATTTGAGAGCCTACAGGTCGAAACCTTGCGCTCTGATACCATAATTGTAACACCCCATTTTTGGAAATGGAATATTACGCATAATCATGGCGTGTCATCAAAGCATACAAGGATAAATGTCTAAGCATTATTCAACCATAAAAGGGAAATACCGGAATCAAACATCGGTACCCCAAAGTAAAGCTCATCACACACAAACATAAATACTGTAAAAGGAAAGGACGAAACAATGTCCATAGCAACTGTATTAAAGTAAAGGAAATGCATAAAGTAAAGAAAGACAGTAAAGCTTCCAGTCCATATGCACCTACGTTTGAGATCTACGAGCGTCCCTGAGTACCTGCCGTTTTGGGAACATGAAAAGGAAAACGGCTGAGCAAGACGCTCAGTGCACGGATGTACAATAAAGTATGAAATAGGATAAGCATGTAACATATAACAGCGGAAGACTAAGTTCTGAGTAAACTGGTTAATTATCAAGGAAACTGGTTTTATAGTTTGAAAAGCCTTATGTTTATCTTGTGAAAACTGTTTTAACATATATATACCATAGCCCATATAGGTCATGAAAAGGTCACGTGCATGAATACTTGGAGGGGTGACCTCATCATGCTGATTAGAGGGGATGCCTCTAATCAATATACTGGTTTGGGTAGGAGGAATCAACTCCTTGTGAAGGGTGCAAGGCACACACCACATTCACCATGATAAACTGAATAAAACATGTAACTAGGATGCACCCATACGCCCCACATGATATAATAATATGGCCAAAACTGAAAGGGACGCCATGAGCAATCACTCCGCCGTGGGGAAGTCATAACATCGGTGCCTCCAATGCTATGGTTATGGTACCTCCATAACTAGGTGAAACTGGTCATGCTTGTATATGGCTATAGATTATGCTAATTAAACATAAGCAGTTCAAAACAATAAAACAAATATTGGGGAAAACAGTTGGCTGCATACGGGGAAATCCTAATAAGGAAAGAATGTCCATACTGAAAGGACGGGAATCCGTACCTCAAGTCCAGTGAATGAACGGAAGAAAGACTCCTACTTCTGGATCACTAACGCTACATGAATACACACGTGTATAAGTATCGATTCACTGATTACGTACTGGGTTTTGTGTCTCATTTTAGCTGATTTGGTATGTTTTAGGTCATGGTTCACTGTTTAAAGCCTTAAACTGTGTTTATCTAGTATTCTCATTAATCTGATTAAGTATTACTGGTGTTTCATGTATTATTATACTTACTGAGTAATAATAAGTAACTTTCCAAAAATAGCAGGTTTCCAAAAATAGAAACTTTCCAAAAATAGAAAGTTTCCAAAAATAGAAAGTTACCAAAAATAGAAAGTTTCCAAAAATAGAAAGTTTCCAAAAATAGAAAGTTTCCAAAAATAGAAAGTTTCCAAAAATAGAAAGTTTCCTAAAATAGAATTTACTGCTTAAAATAGATTAGTTTCTAAAAATAGAAAGTTTCCAAAAATAGATCAGCTGCCTTAATTAAATAAGTTTCCATATATAGAAGGTTTCCATAATTAGATTAGCTGCCTGAAATAGATAGATTTCCATATATAGAAGGTTTCCATAATTAGATTAGTTGCCTTATTTAATTAAGTTTCTATAAATAGAAGTTTCCATATTTAGAATTAAGCTGGTTACATAAGCTAACATATAAGTCTAAGTGTTTATAAGCTTATTTCTTAAGTCATATGATATAGTGTATAGTTTAATTATTATTTCATGTATTTTAATTAAACTATAGGTTAAGCATTTTAATTAAGGTATAACATGTATTAATTAAAATGGAATAAAATACTTAGGTTAAAATGTGTATTATTATGTATTAATAACATAACCTAAGTCATGTCTAAATTAATTAATTATAGGCATGTTTTAAATAATTAATTAATTATAACTTATAACATAAAATACTTAGGTTAAATTAATGTCATGTTAAACTAATAATTAAAATAACCTAAGTCATGATTTAATTAATATTTCATGTTATTAATTAATTATATCCTAAGTTCATAATTCATAAAAATTAACATGTAGCATAAATCATGATTTAACCAACGAACCATGAATCGGGCATGAATTCGACACCGTACCCCGAGCCAAACTCGGGGCACGTGTGCCTCCTTGCTGCCGTGGGTCCCACATGAGCCAACCAAGACCAAAAATGGTCTTGGTGGTGGCGGCAATAACAAACCAAACCCCCCTCGGGTTTGTTTGCTAGGCGGCCAAAAACAAACACCCCTTTTAAATCATTCTTTGATTTTAATTAATACCAAAACATGTTAGATCAATGATTAATTACCATGTTTTAATAAGAAAATAATAACATGTTCATGAAAATAATCAAAGATTAAAAGAATTAAAAAGAATTAAAAAGAAGGGTTAGAAAGGTATACCACTATGTAGCTTGGAAAAAGGATGAACAAACACTGATTATAACAATAGTTTTTGAGATCAAAATCAACCAATCACCCTCCTATGGTGATGTTAAGGTGGCGGCACAAAGAGGAGAAAAGGAGGAGGAGAAAACTCTTTTTAGGGTTTTTTGTTTATTTTCTTGAAAAAGTGAAATGAAATGAAAAAGTTACATAACCCCCCTTTACTTGTAAAAGTCCATGGGCTTAGCCCATTTCTTGTGGTTGTGCCGTGGGTATGGGGGCCCCACATGGGGTACCCGTACCTTTCTCGTGTCCCGATGTTTCGTGTTCGTTCGTGGTTAAACGTGTTCGTGTCTGAAGCGTTTCTGTTTATTTTATCATGTAGTTACCGTAATCTTAACGCTCGTAATTATATTATATGTATTTACGTAAGTATTCTAATTTGTATTTTAAATGGTGATCATGATTTAATTATGTTCACGTGATCTATTTATTAACTGTTTATCATGAGTTCGTACGTAATCGATACTTGTCATGTCATACACGTATGCACTTGCTTGATTATTAGCACATGAATGTGATCAATACTAAATGAGGTAAGTTTTAATCTAGGACGTACGATCTTAAGGGCACTATTCATGGTAAAAGCATGCGGGTTTTACAATTCTTCCCCCCTAAAAAGAATAATTCGTCCCCGAATTATAGATAAATTAAGATGAAAAGAAGTAACATACCCGAACTCAAAATGTGAAGTGAGGGTAAGAAGCCCGGATAGACTCCTCTGTTTCCCAAGTGGCTTCCCGCTCGGTATGGTCCCTCCAAAGAATTTTGACGAATGGAATCGTCTTCCTTCTCATGACTCGTTCTTGCCTGTCGAGTACTCGTTCGGGTTCTTCTATAAAAGTGAGATCTTCACGTATCTGTTCCAGTGGATACTGAACCATGTGAAGGGGATGATAATTGTACCCTCTGAGTAAGGATACATGGAACACGTTATGCACGTGCGAAAGCTGAGGAGGTAACGCCAATCGGTAAGATACTTCGCCGATTCGTTCAACGATATCAAATGGTCCGATGAACCAAGGACTGAGTTTCCCTTTGATCCCGAAGCGTTTAACACCACGTGCCGGCGAAACCTTGAGGAAGACGTGATCTCCCACATTAAAACGTATGTCCATACGATGCTTATCGGCTTAACTCTTCTGACGTGATCGTGCTTCCTGCAGTTTCTGTTTAGCTACTTCGATCTTCTCATTGGTCATTTCTATAATCTCTGGTCCTTCGAGTGTTCGCTCTCCCACTTGATCCCAGCAAGTTGGAGCGCGACACTTTCTGCCATACAACATTTCGAAAGGAGCACATTTTATACTTGCGTGCCAGCTGTTGTTGTATGCAAACTCGACCAAACAGATGTAATCGTCCCAATCACCTGTCCATTCCAACGCACACGACCTTAACATATCTTCCAATGTTTGAATTGTTCACTCCGATTATCCGTCCGTTTGAGGATGAAAGGCTGTGCTCAGCTTAAGTTGTGTACCCCAAGCTTTTTGCAGACCTTTCCAGAATCGCGACGTGAAACGAGGATCTCTGTCTGAGACGATGCTGGAGGGAGTACCGTGGAGTCTCATGATCTCCCTTCTGTACGTATCTGCGAGTTTACTTACCGGATCTTCCTTGCGTATCGGTAAGAAATGAGCTGATTTGGTGAGTCGATCAACAATGACCCAAATAGCATCGTGCTTCTTCTTGGTAGGCGGAAGACCGGTAACAAAATCCATGGTGATTTTGTCTCACTTCCACTCTGGAATATCCAACGGTTGAAGGAGACCGCCCGATCGCTGATGTTCAATCTTAACCTGCTTGCAGGTAAGACATTTGGAGACATACGTGGCTACATCCTGTTTCATACCACTCCACCAAAAGTGCTGTCTGATGTCATGGTACATTTTTGTCGACCCAGGATGTATAGAAAATGGGGAGCTGTGAGCTTCAGCTAACAATGCTTCCCGGAGTTCTGGATTGTCAGGAACACAAAGTCTCGTGCCCTGCCAAACGATACCGTCTACGTCCATTCTGAATTCTGTCTGCTTCTCCAAATTATGAATTATCGCCCAAATCTCTCCATCATCCTTCTGCGCTTCCTTAATCCTAGTCAGTAACTCAGGTTCTACTCTAAGATTCGCCCAGTATCCATGCTGCCCACGTACCATGATTTCGATGTCTAGTCGCTCTAAGTCTCTTATGTTTTGTTCCTCGATCTCAATGCCGTTTATCATTCCGGACTTTCTGCTGAGTGCATCTGCTACTACATTAGCCTTCCCGGGATGATACTGTAGGTTAATATCATAATCCTTCAACAGTTCCAACCATCTCCTTTGTCTCATGTTCAATTCTCGCTGTGTGAAGATATACTTCAAGCTCTTGTGATCCGTGAAAATGTCGCATGATTCTCCGTATAAGTAATGCCTCCATATCTTCAATGCGAACACCACTGCAGCAAGTTCCAGGTCATGCGTAGGGTAGTTTTCTTCATAGGGCTTAAGCTGCCGTGAAGCATACGCGATCACTTTCCCATGTTGCATGAGAACACAGCCCAGTCCCTTCCCCGATGCATCGCTATAGATCTGAAATCCACCTGTACCAGATGGGAGAGTAAGAATAGGTGCAGATACTAACTTCTGCTTTAGGTCTTCGAAGCTCTTCTCTCGTTCTTCCGTCCAGACGAATTTCTCTCCTTTTCGCATCAGTTTGGTGAGAGGTAATGCCAGGCGGGAAAAGTTCTCCACGAATCTTTGATAATATCCAGCTAAGCCTAAGAAACTGCGGACTTCTGTCGCTGATGTTGGTCTTGGCCATTTAGTGATAGCCTCAACCTTCGCTGGGTCCATAGTGATCCCTTCTGCTGATACAATGTGACCTAAGAATGCCACCTTGTTTAACCAGAACTCACACTTGGAGAATTTCGCATACAGCTGCTTCTGACGAAGAATCTGTAGTACAGTACGGAGATGATCTTCGTGTTCCTCTGTGGACTTTGAGAAAATCAAGATGTCATCGATGAATACAATGACAAATTTATCAAGGAATTCATGAAAGATTCTGTTCATCAGATCCATGAATACTGCTGGAGCGTTAGTCAGGCCGAATGGCATGACCACAAACTCATAATGGCCATAGCGGGTACGAAAAGCAGTCTTGGCAATATCCTGCTCTTTAACCCTTAGCTGATGGTAGCCTGACCTTAGATCGATCTTTGAGAAGTGTTTGGCTCCTTGAAGTTGGTCAAACAGATCGTCTATACGTGGCAGTGGATATCTATTGCGGATGGTAATCTTATTAAGTTCACGGTAGTCAATGCAAAGTCGCATGCTGCCGTCCTTCTTCTTAACGAACAAGACCGGTGCTCCCCATGGAGATGCGCTTGGTCTAATGAACCCTCGTTCAAGAAGTTCCTGCAGTTGGTCCTTCAGTTCTTTTAGCTCTATGGGAGCCATACGATACGGAGCCTTCGAGATTGGCTCGGCTCCTGGAACAAGGTCGATGTGAACTCCACTTCTCTTGCAGGTGGTATGCCTGGAAGTTCAGTTGGGAAAACGTCTTGAAATTCCGAAACTACTGGTTGATCCTGAATCGATGGGGATTCAGCATCCATGTCATGAACCGTAGCTAGATAACCTTCGCAGCCATGTGACAGTAATGCACGTGCTTGCAAGGTAGATATGACTTGTACAGACCGCCCGGGTATGAACCCGTTATGAATGTACTCTGGTGCATTAATGTCGCCGAAGATCACCCGATATGAGTGGCAGTCTATGGTAGCATGGTGCTTGGATAGCCAGTCCATGCCGAGAATCATATCGAATTCAATCATGTCCAGGGGAAGTGCATCTACTGCACGAACTCTATCGTCAAACCCTAGAGGAAGACTCTTGTATACATGAGTTATTAATACAGAGTCCCTCAAAGGCGTGGAAATGGTAAGCCTATTTTCTAATGGCAAGGGAAGTGTCCTGATGTTCTTGGCATAAGTAGTGGAAATAACTGAATGAGTGGCACCCGTGTCGAAAAGAACACATGCAGCCTGGCCGTACATATACAAAATTCCTGTAATGGTACCTGTAGATTTGTTTGCCTGGTCCCGCGATGTCGTGTAGACACGCCCAGTGGTAGGAGGCGGTTTAGTATCAGCATGACCCGAAGTACCCTCCATTTCACCCTTACGGCAATCTCTCATATGATGGCCAGGGAGGCCGCACTTGTAGCACGCGTCGGAATCACGACGACATGGGCCAGGGTGTCTGCGATGGCAAGTATTGCAAAGAGGATGAGTGAATCCTCCAGCAGGAGTCCTTGCTTGGTGAGGGCCTGCTGATGACAAAACGTGTTAAGAATAAAGTATATGCACGAGTATAGGACGTAAGCGTCATAAGATGTTTACCAGTGTTAGCTGAACGGTTAGGCTGAGAACCCCTGTGGTTCTGGTCCCTTCCGTTACCGTGGTTCCTGGTAGAGATTAATATAGTGTCAGCATGAGAGATATAACACGAAATCATAAGAAGATGCGTAAATAGTAGGACCTGCTGTTGTTGGAGTGTCCCGCATTGTTACGGTAATTATCATTACCGTTGCGCCTTTCCACAACAGAACGGTCGTTATTGTGACCGTTTCCTTTGGGCTGATGAGGCTGTTGCTGGGTAGCCGGCTGAGACCGGTCCCCAGATTTCTGCCTGGAAGATACAGTTTATGAGATGATTAAAGAACATATAATGATAGGATGCGGTCTTGTTAACGCTAGAACACGAAATGTTTTACCTCTTGTCGGGTCTTTCAGCTTCCCCGAACTCATCGCGTTCCTGCAACATCTCAAGCTTCCTTGCTGCGTCGGCCACTTGTGCTACTGTATTGAACGTAGCACATACCAGATTGTTCGCGACCGAGGTGCGAAGTGCCCACCTAAAGTGGTGTGCCTGCTCCTCAGGAGTACCAGCTGCTGCTCCCAGAAAACCAGCTAGGCGAAGAAAGCGCTGCATGAATTCGTTGCTATTCTCGCCCGCTCTCTGACGTATCCCATTATATTCTCGCTTGAGTTTGTCCTGCTTTGCCTTAGGAAAGAACTGCTCCATCACTCTCTCCTTGAATTGGGCCCATGTCAAACCAGCGACCCATTCATCACCTCCTTCTGACTGCGTCAAAGCTAGCCACCAGTTGAGTACATCGCCTTCAAATCGGTAGCATGCCAATCTTGCCTTGAATGCGGGGTCACATCCCATAGCATTGAAAATCTTCTCTATGTGAGTCAACCAGCTTTCAGCATCGCTGAGGCTATCAGTCTTTTCAAAAGCTCTAGGACGGAGCTTGTTGAATCTTTCTAACCACACTGCTAGTGTCACTGGGGGAGGAGGAGGAGGAGGTGCCTGATTCTGTTGCTGCTGATTGTTGGCAGCTTGGACTTCAGCACGGATGTCATTCCTCAGTTGAGGAAGCAAGGCTTGCATGGCAGCCTGAATTGCAGCATTGAGCTGCTCTTGCTCGCGTGTGAGAACCATCTGACAGTATAACATAAAACATATGATTAACAGTTCAAACATAAAATATATAAAAAATTTTATGCCAAAAAATTTCACGAGAAAAATTTTATGCAAGAAAATCTTTGTATGAATGCATGATGCAGTTTTATGAAAACTTTTGATGCTCGAGAGTGAACGCCTCCGGTCAGTTCACTCAAAATAAAAGACATATCGAGGGGACGCCTATGGGTCGGTCCCAAATCTAAAAGTTTCGATAAAACACATGCGACTAAATAGGGCCAGTCCTGTACCAACCATTACTTAGTCAAAAACCCTGTAACAATGACATGTATATGTATGCTTAAAAATGATGAATGCATGAAAACAACTGTCAGTTCTAGGAAGACCGTAGTGACTACCCACTAATCACAGGTCATATTTGAGAGCCTATAGGTCGAAACCTTGCGCTCTGATACCATAATTGTAACACCCCATTTTTGGAAATGGAATATTACGCATAATCATGGCGTGTCATCAAAGCATACAAGGATAAATGTCTAAGCATTATTCAACCATAAAAGGGAAATACCGGAATCAAACATCGGTACCCCAAAGTAAAGCTCATCACACACAAACATAAATACTGTAAAAGGAAAGGACGAAACAATGTCCATAGCAACTGTATTAAAGTAAAGGAAATGCATAAAGTAAAGAAAGACAGTAAAGCTTCCAGTCCATATGCACCTACGTTTGAGATCTACGAGCGTCCCTGAGTACCTGCCGTTTTGGGAACATGAAAAGGAAAACGGCTGAGCAAGACGCTCAGTGCACGGATGTACAATAAAGTATGAAATAGGATAAGCATGTAACATATAACAGCGGAAGACTAAGTTCTGAGTAAACTGGTTAATTATCAAGGAAACTGGTTTTATAGTTTGAAAAGCCTTATGTTTATCTTATGAAAACTGTTTTAACATATATATACCATAGCCCATATAGGTCATGAAAAGGTCACGTGCATGAATACTTGGAGGGGTGACCTCATCATGCTGATTAGAGGGGATGCCTCTAATCAATATACTGGTTTGGGTAGGAGGGATCAACTCCTTGTGAAGGGTGCAAGGCACACACCACATTCACCATGATAAACTGAATAAAACATGTAACTAGGATGCACCCATACTCCCCACATGATATAATAATATGGCCAAAACTGAAAGGGACGCCACGAGCAATCACTCCGCCGTGGGGAAGTCATAACATCGGTGCCTCCAATGCTATGGTTATGGTACCTCCATAACTAGGTGAAACTGGTCATGCTTGTATATGGCTATAGATTATGCTAATTAAACATAAGCAGTTCAAAACAATAAAACAAATACTGGGGAAAACAGTTGGCTGCATACGGGGAAATCCTAATAAGGAAAGAATGTCCATACTGAAAGGACGGGAATCCGTACCTCAAGTCCAGTGAATGAACGGAAGAAAGACTCCTACTTCTGGATCACTAACGCTACATGAATACACACGTGTATAAGTATCGATTCACTGATTACGTACTGGGTTTTGTGTCTCATTTTAGCTGATTTGGTATGTTTTAGGTCATGGTTCACTGTTTAAAGCCTTAAACTGTGTTTATCTAGTATTCTGATTAATCTGATTAAGTATTACTGGTGTTTCATGTATTATTATACTTACTGAGTAATAATAAGTAACTTTCCAAAAATAGCAGGTTTCCAAAAATAGAAAGGTTCCAAAAATAGAAAGTTTCCAAAAATAGAAAGTTACCAAAAATAGAAAGTTTCCAAAAATAGAAAGTTTCCAAAAATAGAAAGTTTCCAAAAATAGAAAGTTTCCTAAAATAGAATTTACTGCTTAAAATAGATTAGTTTCTAAAAATAGAAAGTTTCCAAAAATAGATCAGCTGCCTTAATTAAATAAGTTTCCATATATAGAAGGTTTCCATAATTAGATTAGCTGCCTGAAATAGATAGATTTCCATATATAGAAGGTTTCCATAATTAGATTAGTTGCCTTATTTAATTAAGTTTCTATAAATAGAAGTTTCCATATTTAGAATTAAGCTGGTTACATAAGCTAACATATAAGTCTAAGTGTTTATAAGCTTATTTCTTAAGTCATATGATATAGTGTATAGTTTAATTATTATTTCATGTATTTTAATTAAACTATAGGTTAAGCATTTTAATTAAGGTATAACATGTATTAATTAAAATGGAATAAAATACTTAGGTTAAAATGTGTATTATTATGTATTAATAACATAACCTAAGTCATGTCTAAATTAATTAATTATAGGCATGTTTTAAATAATTAATTAATTATAACTTATAACATAAAATACTTAGGTTAAATTAATGTCATGTTAAACTAATAATTAAAATAACCTAAGTCATGATTTAATTAATATTTCATGTTATTAATTAATTATATCCTAAGTTCATAATTCATAAAAATTAACAAGTAGCATAAATCATGATTTAACCAACGAACCATGAATCAGGCATGAATTCGACACCGTACCCCGAGCCAAACTCGGGGCACGTGTGCCTCCTTGCTGCCGTGGGTCCCACATGAGCCAACCAAGACCAAAAATAGTCTTGGTGGTGGCGGCAATAACAAACCAAACCCCCCTCGGGTTTGTTTGCTAGGCGGCCAAAAACAAACACCCCTTTTAAATCATTCTTTGATTTTAATTAATACCAAAACATGTTAGATCAATGATTAATTACCATGTTTTAATAAGAAAATAATAACATGTTCATGAAAATAATCAAAGATTAAAAGAATTAAAAAGAATTAAAAAGAAGGGTTAGAAAGGTATACCACTATTTAGCTTGGAAAAAGGATGAACAAACACTGATTATAACAATAGTTTTTGAGATCAAAATCAACCAATCACCCTCCTATGGTGATGTTAAGGTGGCGGCACAAAGAGGAGAAAAGGAGGAGGAGAAAACTCTTTTTAGGGTTTTTTGTTTATTTTCTTGAAAAAGTGAAATGAAATGAAAAAGTTACATAACCCCCCTTTACTTGTAAAAGTCCATGGGCTTAGCCCATTTCTTGTGGTTGTGCCGTGGGTATGGGGGCCCCACATGGGGTACCCGTACCTTTCTCGTGTCCCGATGTTTCGTGTTCGTTCGTGGTTAAACGTGTTCGTGTCTGAAGCGTTTCTGTTTATTTTATCATGTAGTTACCGTAATCTTAACGCTCGTAATTATATTATATGTATTTACGTAAGTATTCTAATTTGTATTTTAAATGGTGATCATGATTTAATTATGTTCACGTGATCTATTTATTAACTGTTTATCATGAGTTCGTACGTAATCGATACTTGTCATGTCATACACGTATGCACTTGCTTGATTATTAGCACATGAATGTGATCAATACTAAATGAGGTAAGTTTTAATCTAGGACGTACGATCTTAAGGGCACTATTCATGGTAAAAGCATGCGGGTTTTACAGTATATGGCACATGTTGAAGTGGCGTTAATTTATTTTTTCAATGAAAACGAAAACGCCATTTTCGACCCCGGTATTTTGCATCAATTAAGGACTTAGTCCTTTATACCGGTTGCTTTTTGGGCCTTGTTTATCATGTAAGCCCCATCAAAAATTGACCACACCATGAATTTCCCTAAATGTTCACATATTGAGGGGATCGAGTCGAGCTCATGACTCGGTAATCAAAAACGAGGTGCCTCGTGAGGGAGATCCCATACTTATCTTTTATGCTCACTATTCACTAATAAGGGGATTTGTACCCTTTCAACTCGTTGTCTCGTGGTTGTTTGTGATTGTGTTATCTAGATCATCATCATCTACGATTGAAGACTCTCGTGTTCGTTTACGTGAGCCTCCATCGTTCGTTTGAAGAAGTTTTTCACGATTCCATGACATATCCTTTATTGTTCTAACAATTATCTTTTAGCATAATTAATAAACGGCTTTAGATATATTGTTGATCACCCTTTCCATACTAGATCCTAAGCATTCGATTCTTCGTCTCTAGTATGGGGGTGCTCCACCTTTAGACTCGAAACATTGAGGACAATGTTTAGTTTTAGTATGGGGGGTGAATAGGTACTTACTTTGCTACGCCCTCACGCTTTCCAATTTTCAATGTTTTGTTTTGCTAATAAGGCTAAAAATGGCCAAATTTTAAAAATTTTCTTAGTTTTCATAAGTGTTTTTTTTAAGGCACGAATGTATATTTCCGATGGGTAGAATAAGAGTTAATTTTTGACTTGATGGGCATTTGGAGCCATTTACATTCCTTAACTCGCTCAATTCAAGTTTTGCTAGACTTTTATATAGGGAGCTTTAAAACGCGAAAGTCTTAATTCATACGGGTTAAGAACAAGAACTTTTCGCAAGTTCCTATAATTGATTCTAGAAAGTCACTTATCAAGGGAACTATAAAACGCATTCTCTAAACTTGAAAAAAAAGTCCAAGAAAGTGCAAGATCCTATAGGTGGCTTGAAAACCCAAAACTTTGATTTGATATAGTCTTAATGAAAGCTAATCCAAATTTGGCTTAATTTTGACTTGCATGGCTAAGTATTCACGAGTCTCTTTAACTAGAGGTCTTTATAAAGTGAAGAACGAGAAATGATAGAGTTAGACAAGTGATCATGCTAAACGTAGAACATGAAAATGTTCTTTCAAAAACTCATATGTTTTTAATTGTGGCTTTTTCTTCCCATAAGATCAATGCATTAGGAATAAATCATAATTGCAATAAGTAAGGTCATACGATTTGAAAGGTTACTTAGCCTCTAGCGCAAGATCGTTTAAAAGTTGCTCGGGGTTGAATAGAGTTCATAGCCAAGGCATAACTTATTGAAGCGGGACGCGAAGATTGGCGATCATCCAAAAAGGCCCTAACAAGGCATGAGGAGCTCTATTTTTGCTAAAGATCCAAAGATAATGTGAAGTATCATTATTCCTAAATCAATATGAAGGATCGAGACACACGACGAGAAGCTATTACTCCCCTAAAGAATGGAGAAAGTCTATCAAAAAAGACCCTAACAAGGTATGAGGATAAATATATCCAAGTCCGAAAAGGAGGCGGATCGTTGTATATCAAAATCCAAAGTAAAGATTGAAGAAAAATGATGAAGTCGTGGTCCTATATGAAGAATCTCTCAAAAACGTCAAGTGAAGAAATTCCAAATATATGAAGAGAAGACCATAATTTCAAGAACGTCTTCCCAAGATTTGAAGTATGAAGTACATGCCAAATATCGGTCCGAGAAAGGTCTCAAATCGTGAAACGAGTTATGTTAAGATATGAACTTAAGGAGATACACGAGAAGCCGTTTTAAAAGATTTTGTCCTTCGGCTAACTATTGATCAAATCGTGCTACTTTTCTTTCGGACTAATAACTACTCAAATAAGTCAATATGAATCACTTGTGATCCATGACAAATAGATAAAAGATGCTAGTAACCCATTTCCTTTTATAATAACTAGGATTGCGGGGAGAAAAAGTATTACACAATTTGGACGTATGAGTAGTGTTAGCATTGTGACTTGTACCAACAATGATCTTGTTTTTGCACTTAGCATGGAATGTATGACAATCAAGTATGACGAAGTTTACTCTAAGGGACATTTACTTGTTTCTATTTCTTTGACCCTAAAAGTCACTTTTTGTGATGAAAATCATACATTATGTCTTTACACATCTTCGTAGTTTGGTGCAAGTCTTTTACTCTTCAAATAAAAGTTAATAAAATTTGAACTTTGGTGATGCTTAGATACTTTATTCTAGCATTGCGTGAGGGCACGGCAATGGCTTAGTATGGGGGAGTGATGAGATGGCATTTATACATGATCTCATCATTCTTTTCGGGCTTTAAATGCATAAAAATGTCATAAAATACCATATATATGCTTGTGTTTGTTTACTTGTGTATTTTAGGTATGGATATCGTGAAAAAGACAAAAGATCACAAGATACAAGGAAAAACGGACACGAGAAACGAAGCCGTACAAAGAACCGGGCCCTAATCATGGAATTCTCAACAAAATACCTTGAAGATTTGAAGACAAACAAGATTGATCCTCATTTATTGAAGAAATGACACTTAAAACCCTTGTATATTCATAATTACAAGTTTGGTCCCTTAAGCTTGTCAAAATTACACAAAAGGTCCTTCAACTTTGAAGAAATGGCAAGATTAGTCCCTCAACAAATCAAAATTGCCAATAATGGTCCCTCATGAAGATTAAGATACATTGAAGACCTTGGAAGATCAACAATGTCCAAAATCAGCCCTTGCAATATTCAAAAATGTCAAAAATAACCCTTGAAACACTTTTTGGAAAGTTTGTGCCAAAAATGACAAGTTGTGAAACGTTGATACATATAAAATGGGCGCTGATAGAAGTTTGCATCCAAGTGACAAAAGAGAGGAAGAAAAAGGACCAAAGCTTCCAAGTTTATAAGTTTAGACTTAACAAACACGCGCCAAACACAAAATCCCCACTAAAATCGGATCAAACGTGGCACTGTTCACACGTATGAACCCAGTTTTTACTTTTCACCAACAAGGGGGTTTTTACAATTACCTTTACCAAAACACAATTAACCTTTACACGAATCCACCCCATGCTTAAACTCACATTCCCACTCACCCAAAGGACCCCACCATTCAAACCGTTTCACCCATCACATAAGTACTTGCCCTCCAAGTCATGCCACGTGTTAAGATCAACAGCTGAGACTCTTTGCTTCATATCAAAGCTGAAATGAACGTCTTGGATCATTTTGGACAGCTCAACAACAACAAACGTACTCAAGGACTTAGGGCATTTAGGGAATTTCACATCTAGGGTTTATGAACAGTGTAACCTTGGCATTTGCCTATAAAAAGACTCCTCAACATGTGAGAGAGCTTTTGTTCCAGTTTTAGGCTATTAATCTTTGTAATTCCTTTTTAAGTTAAATAAAATTTGAATTTCTGAAAATTTGAAATCTCTTTTTGATTTAGTTAAAAGTTTGGTGTTTGAGTAGCCTAATTCTGAGTTCCATTTGATTGTGAAGGCCTACCTTAATCTTGTGGTTAAGGCACGTCTTGTTTCATAAGGTTTTTAAGGTTTGAAAACCTTGAAATCCTAGGTTCTGTTTTGGTTATTTTGTGTACTAACCCTTGACCATTAGCTATAAGCTCTTACAAGCTTGTTGACACCAAGCTTGTGAAGGGATTAGAGCCCTTGGTTGAGTTGTTTGCTGTTTGTGTTGAAGATATAAAGTCCTTGAGGTTCTACTTTGAACCATCAACCAAGGCAGTTTGCATCATCTTCATTGAAGTACCTTGGTCTTGTTCTAGTTGTTGAACAAGGTCCAAGGAGCATTGCTGGCCTTCCTAGGATGTTGTGGAAGGCAGGTATAATCCTTTGTTAAGATTCCCCTAAAAATTTCATGTTTATGACTGTTTTTGATTTGGTGCTTTGATTTTGAGTATTGGTGTTTGAGCTGGTGATTTTTGAGTTTGATTGTGTTATTTGCTATTGTTTAAGTGTTTTTGATCATTAAAATCAATAGGTTGTGTGTAGAAATCAGAAGTTCCTTTGTTAACTGCTTGATTAAGGGTTGTTTGGGATTACTGGCTATCAAGGCCTTGTGGCCTTGTGCCTTGGTTCTTTGAGTTTGGGTGGTCTAAACAAGCTCTAATATACAAGTTTTAATCATTGGTTAGCTTTCTGAAAGTTTGGAAAAGGGATTTGGAGTTTTGCAAAAATCTGATAAAAGTGGTTTTGAATTTGGTCAAACACATCAGATCCAATAACTTCTTTGTTAGTTGGATCTATGGTCTGAAATCAGGTTTGGGAATAGTTTGGGTGATAAGCTATCTACTGGTTATCTGCTTGTTGAATTTGGTGGCTTATTGTGGTTTTTATAGCTTATCAAAGTCTGCTGAAGTGGTCATTTGCATCAGCAAAGTGACCACCTCATTTGGTGTTGCATTGTGATTTCTAGCATTAGGATTGTTGTTTTGTTGCTTGGACCTTATTTGTTTGCTGCTTGTGAGGATATTTGGCTATTTGGATTGCTTTGTTCATAGCTCATAAGCTCACTGGCTTATTGGCTTATTTGTGCCAAAATACATCAAGTTTACCCAACTGGTAAGCTTTGATTCACAAGGTTTGCACTCAAACCTTGACCAGCAGGGTGAAAAACAAGTTCTCACACTTCATTAAGTCTGTCAACGCCTACTTTGTTCCTGTCAGCGTTTGATTTCAACTTATCAGCGTTTGACTTTTGGTCAAACTTGGTTTCAAGCTTATTTGAATCTGTTTTGCTTATTGATACATGCAACAACTTATCTTTTGTAATAGAAATCATTTTTCTCAGCTTAATATCAAATCTGGAAGGTTACAAGTCTTTTGGTTAAGCTTTTGCTAGAAAACTAGCTTATTTGGCTTTTTCAGCCAGCTTATTTGCTCTTACAGCTTATTCTACTTGGCTTTTTGTGATTTTCTTGATTGATTATTCTTAGTTAAGCTATTTGTGAGCTTTTGCAACAAACTAGAACTTCTGAGGTGCCCTAAATCTCAAACCCGACTATTTTGTCGTTTTGTGGATTTTTGCTTTTCTATTTTCTGGCTTATTGAGTGAGCTTATTGAAAATTTCTTTTGACAGATCTCTTAAGCATCCAAAAAGAGGGTTGTGTGTCAAATTAGAGCTTATGGCATTAGCTTATGGCTTAATGGGCTGAAAAGCCCAATAAGAATAAGCTTTGTGTTAATAAGCTGTGATAAGCACATTTTCAGCTTTTGGGCCTTTAGAGTTTTGTTCTTAGAATTAAATTTTAAGTCAGATAGGGCTTTTCCAAGTCAATTGGGCCAAGTTTGACTTTTTGGGCCCAAAAGCCCATTTGTGTTGACTGTTTTTGGATTTGGCCCATTTGAGGGCCCATTAGGGGTATTTTGGTAATTTCACTTTCATTTTCTGATTATTTAGGGTAAAATAAACTAGTTTGCAAGTTTTTAGAATTTTTTATAATTTTTGGATTTTTAATATTATTTTATTATTATTTTTAAAATTTCACTTTTTCCAACTTTTTACATTTTTCTTAGGTTAAATACTTTAAAATAGGAATTTATCAACTTTTAGAATAATTTTATCACTTATAAATTAATTTTTATAATTATTTTAAGTTTTAATAGTTTTTAAATCATTCTAAATAGTTTTTATTAGTTTTAAAATTTCTAAAAATAGTTTTTTATCTTTTTAGGTCATTTTAGAGGTTTATCAATTGAAAAATCTTTATTTGGGCTTTTTGATAATTTATTTGATTTTTAGGGCTTTAATTAGCATTTAAAAATTGAATATTTAATTATTTAAAAGGTTTGAAAAAGTTTTGATAATTGGTAAACTCTTAGTTTATTATTTTTGATTTTTGGTGAATTTTTGGTAATTTTTAGAATTTATTTTATTTTTGGTGATTTTTTAGGTTCTACGTCTTAACTTTCTAATAGTGATTTTTAGTTAATTTTTATTTTTACGACTTCGTCATTTTCTCTTCTAATCCCCTTCTAAACCAATCATTAATTACAAACATTTGGCAAGTTTTTCACACACATATACCTCCTTGGGAAACGAACTTACACACCATTAAGGGTCATTAGTGTTGATTTTTCCTAAAATCATCACTCGATACTTACCGCTCATATACGCTCTTTTGTTTTCCTAAACAAGAGGTGTTAAATTACCACAATCACTTCAAGATACTCAACGAGAGTATGAGGATAAAATTAGAATTCTGAATATTGATTTAGAAAACACAACAAATTTGCTTAAATACATTGAAAAGGTAAAAGATGACAGTATCAAAGAAAAACAAGACATGAAGGAAAAATTAGATGCTACACTTTTAAGATTTGAAAATAGCAAAACGCACCTAAGAATCTTTCAAAATTAATTGATAGTGGTATTTCTGGTAGGACTAAAAGAGGGTTAGGGTTTGATAAATATATTGATTCAGAAGATGTGTTTGATTTATCTTTTTCAAGTGTCTTTGATCCTGACAAGGAGGAAGAGGGAAAACCAAGCTACAATAGGTTTCAACCAGCTGCAGCAATGCATGTTGTCCCTCCACCTCTTACAGGAACATTCATGCCCATATCTAGGCATAATGACTTGGATGGATCACAGATGCATGAGTCCCCAAAAAGTTCTACTAATACTAATGACTTTGTCTCGTATACTTTCAGTGACAAAGCCAGTGACTTTGCATCATGTGGTTCAAGTGAAGAGTCGAGACCTACAAGCTCCAAGTCAAATGACCATGCTGCTACTAGGGCTAGGAAGAGTGAAGAGAGAGTTTCTTCTACTTCAACTGTGTCTAGTTTTGGTTTATTGAGTCCTAGGAATAATGTTTCTCCTAGATTTGTGTGTAATAAAGTTAGCAGTATGAAACAATGTCATTCTAATAAAAGGTCGAATAAAACATGTTTTGTTTGTGGGAGTGAATTTTATTTGATTAAAGATTGTGATTTTTTTGACCAACATTCTTCTGTTATCAAGCATTTCCTGCTCCTGGTCCACCAGGAGTTTCTCCATATTCTTCTAGAAGACTAAACCCATGTGGCCAATCTTTTTCTTCTTCTAGAAGGACCTCTCCTTTCGCTTCTGATCATTGGAGAAACACTGGATTATTCCCAAATAGACCAACCAGAAACTATTTTCAGAACTTTAATCAGAATTATACATTTAATTCAGACCAAATGTATTTTGGGTTAGGAAATTTGGGTACTGCTGTTAAGCCCTCAGCAGGTTGTTCTTGGTCTAACAATAACACCCGTATGATGAATAGGCAACCTAAGAACAACGGTGGATCTCATCAATCTTCTTGGCTATCTACTAAAGATCCACAAGGCAAGCTCAAACCTGAAAAGGTTTTGGGTCCCCTTAAGACACTAACTTTTGCATATATCTTTTCTTGTTGTTGTAGGCTACTCCATACCAAGATCCTACTCTTGGAATTGTTGATAGCGGATGCTCTAGGAGCATGACAGGAAATAAAAGTCTTCTATCTAACTTTGTACTATTTCAAGGAGGAAATGTCTATTTTGGTGGAGGTGAAGGAAGGATCACTGGCAAAGGAACGATTCAGACACCTAATCTTAACTTTGAGCAGGTCTACTATGTGGAAGCACTTCAACACTTCAACTTGATCTCTGTCTCTCAGATTTGTGACAAGAAGCAGTTTGTCCTCTTTACGGATACTGATGCACTAGTGTTATCCAAAGACTTTAAACTCCCGGATGACTCACAGGTTCTGCTCAGAATCCCTAGAAGACACAACCTCTATATTATCAAGCTGAATGAAGTCAATCCTACTGGAAAACTAGCATGTTTGGTTGCTAAAGCCTCAGAAGATGAAGCCACTAAATGGCACAGAAGGATGGGACATGTGAATTTCAAGACCATTCACAAATTATCAAATCTGAACTTGGTCTCTGGTTTACCTCCCAAAACTTTCAGAAATGACATCTATTGCCTTGCATGCAGCAAAGGCAAACAACATAAAGCATCCTTCAAGGCCATTACTGCTCTCAGCCTTCCAACTGAACCATTGCAGCTACTGCACATGGATTTATTTGGTCCTAACTCCATTAGGAGCATTGACCACAAACAATTCTGCCTTGTGGTAAATGATGGTTATAGCAGGTTCACGTGGGTTTTCTTCATGGCTGCCAAGAGTGAGACCTACTCATTCTTAAGGACTTTATCATACTAATTGAGAATTAGTTGTCCAAGAAGGTTAAGGGTATCCGATGTGATAATGGAACAGAATTCAAAAATGCAGACCTCATAGCACTTTGTAATTCTAAAGGTATCAAAAGAGATTATAGTGTAGCAAGAACTCCTCAACAGAATGGCGTAGCAGAAAGAAAGAACAGGACTCTAATAGAGGCTGCGAGAACAATGCTTGCCGATTCCAAGCTTCCAACCATGTTCTGGACAGGAGCTGTCAATAATGCAAGTTATGTTTTGAATAGAGTTTCTATTACTAATCCGCACAAGAAGATTCCCTATGAGCTACTTACATCTAAAGTACCAAGCATTGCTCATTTGAAGCCATTTGGGTGTCCTGTCACCATTCTGAATACTAGTGACTATTTGGGGAAATTTGATGGCAAGGCAGATGAAGGATACATTGTGGGGTATTCAACTCACTCTCGGGCTTATCGTGTCTACAATCTCCAAGCCAAGCGAGTAATTGAAACTATAAATCTCAGGTATTTTTAGGAGAAGTCAAACATACAAGGCAAGGGTCCTGAATGGTATTTTGATCTTGATTATCTTAGTGATTCATCGGGATATTTTCGTTTCAAAACTAACCATGATGCAGGTCCACAAGTGTTTGCAACTTCTAGTGCAGGTGCTCATTCTAGTCTTTTAGACTCAGATGAAGAGGATGATATTTTTGTTGTTCCATCCTATTCCACCTCAGTTACTCCTAATGCCAATAGTGATCCTACTCCATCAGACATTTTGGACTCACAAAGAGCTCTTGACACATTGCTCAAGAAATAGTGATCCTACTCCATCAGACATAATGCAGAGGTATGTCAAGTATCAGTCGGGAGCTCACTTTACTGTTGGTTGGACATGGGATCGCGTTAGGGGATTGTCTTTTGACGAGCTTAAGGATCTATATCAAAGGATGATAAAGCGTCAAAACACACCAGTTCCTGAGCACTTCATCTATCGTCCTCCTCCAAGAGTGGTTTCCACCTCTCAACCTGCTGTTTCTCCTAGTTCTTCCTCTGGTGTTCCTCCTGTTTCTACTGGTATACCATCTGTTGTTGATACTTCTACTGCTGGTCCTACACCCACACCATCGGTTGCTCATCCTACTTCATCTTCGGGTCCTACCACCACCATCCATGCTACTACTACCACCCCTGCTATGGACTAATCCTCACCACCAGTGACTGAACCACACCCTACCCCTTCTCCTGGTGCAGCTGCCTTTGATCCGTTGGTTGGTCAAGGTTTTGATTCTACTCATGATGATATTCCTGCTGCTGGGAAGGTAAAAGTTGAAACCTCTTCTGGTGTTCCTACACTTCGTCGTTCCATTCGAAAGAAGATGGCTAGACGTGGTAAGTATGTTTCATATGAGAAGCGTGCTCCTGAAAACCTTATTGATGCAGCTTCGGACAGTGACACAGAGTTGCCAATGGGTACGGGGTTTATTACTGCTTGGACGGTTAAGCCATCCACAAGTGTTGATGGTACATTCACCCATAGGATTTCCATCAGTGATGGTTATGTTCATTATGTCTCGGGTTTGCAAGGTGTTTTGACTTGGGCGGGTCGTAGGGATCTTATGTCGTTGTATGGGTTTGTGGATGCTGGTATGCCTACACATCCTAGTGAGGTGGCCAACTGGCCTGGTCTGACAATATGGGCTGACTTGAAGATGATGCTTGACTCTCCTCCACATGCTCCACATTCTGGTGTCTGGAAAGACCAGCCATGCTGGGTAATCAAGAGATGGAAGCTATATGCTGGTTGTGGGGTTCATATCTTGGAGTTGGAGTCTGGTGCCATAGTGTTCATGCTTACGGATATGGACTATCCGTTGACTATTGCTACTATGGAGGCCATGCTAGAGTGTCATTTGTAGATCTCCAATGCCCCTTCAGGAAATGAAACCTCCATGGCTACTACTTTGGTGAAAGGAATCCAATCTCGGTTGCAAGCTGACAAGGTGGCAGCGTCTGGTATGTGATGGGTATGTTTTCTGTTTTTGTGTTTATACTGACATTCTTTTCACCAATTTGTACAGTGATTGGTGACTTACATTATAGTTATAAAAAAATACTTTTTATATAATATCTGCTTGTACTTTAAACAAATGATGGATTTCACACTTGTACATAATATAATATCTGCTTATACTTTTCCATCATACATTGGGGTTCATTTGACTGTTTCACACTTGTGCTGGTTTGGAGTTACATTTGGTGTTGGACCTGGTCCACACAACAACTGGTGCTCAACTCACCATGTCTCACAGACAAGAAAGAGTTGATTCACCATGAGGGTACGGCTCTGGTGTGATAGTCAAATCCGTTGATGGTTGCCAGGTTACCCAAAACTGGATGGTTTTCACTTGCCATGGTCCTAGACTGCAAAGTGGCTAATCCAAGGGGGTACGGCTCTTGGTAAAGATTTTATCAAATACGTTGATAGCTGTAATAGCTTGCTCAAAGCTATAGGGTTTACAACTCACCGATGCTTCATTGCTAAGAGTTGGCGAGTCCAGAAGGGTACGGCTTCTGGTAAAGACATATCAAATCCGTTGACGGATGTGATGGTTTTCCTAAAATCATCAGGGTACCCCCACTCACCATAGATTCACGTTCTAAGAGTTGGGCTGGGTTCTTGTCTCCCAGGGTGATGCTTATTCCACCATAAAGACTGGCTAGCCCAAGAGCGAGCAGCTACTTGGTAACGACTCATAAAATTTACTCATGTTGCTGTGAAGATTCAACAAGATGCAAATTTGTTTCACGATTTCAAGAAGCTTCTAGGTGTTCGTTGTTGCAGTGTTCCTTATGTTCTTTATGCTGATGGTTATGATGCTGCTGTTTCTTTTGCTATTCCAATCCTCAAGCTATGTTGCACGATTTACCAGGAAACTTGAACTCAATAGGTCAAATTCAAGTTTAGGGGAGGATTATTAGGACCATTGGAATAGTAATTTGTAATAGATAGACTAGGAGGTATGTAGTTCCTCCTGGTCCTAGTAGTAGTAGTAGCAAGCCGTGCTCCTGGTCTTATAGAAAGTCAAACTTTATTATTTAAAGATTATTTTGTTAGGATATGCATGAGATATGTTAGGAAAGGATATGCATATGAGTTTTACACGTTTTGGTTAATGATGTATTAGGGTTTCCTTGTAGTATAAAAGGAACCTTAGGCAGAAGGATTCAATACACCTTCATCAAATATAATTCTAGTTCATATTAATATAAGAAATCCTTATTAAAGGATCAAATCGTTATAGTCATTATGTTCTTCTTGTTCATAGTATTTGTATTTCGCACTTATACTGTGTGATTTATATAGAGTCTCTCTGTGAATTGACTTGTGATTACAGAAGTCGTTCATCGTTCCTAACAGGCTGCAACATCCACATCTAGGGACCCAACAGTCACCATGGACAATCGACCAATGATTGAGCTTTTGCAATCGTACGTAGAGGGCAACACCGATGCTATTGTCATACCTGAGATTGGAGCCAACAACTTTGAGCTCAAATCCGGCTTCATTCAAATGGTCTCTACTCAACCATTCTTGGGGAGTACACTTGATGATCCTCATGACCATATCAAAAGGTTTCTTCAGCTCACTAATACGGTCAAGTTTAATGGGGTTTCACAAGAGGTAATTTGCTTGCAACTTTTTCCTTTCTCCTTAGAGGGACAAGCCCGGCATTGGCTTGATAAGGAACCGCCACAAAGTATTCTTACGTGGTCGGATTTAGAGACCAAATTCATCAACTACTTTTTCCCACCCTCACGTACTACCGCTTTGCGGAATGAAATCATTAACTTTGAACAAAAGTACGGTGAGACATTTAGTGAATCTTGGGACCGTTTTAAGGAACTTTTAAGAAAAAGTCCACAACATGGTTTCACAAAAGTGCATCAAATTAATACTTTTTACAATGGTTTAAGCATGAATGACCAAGATTCACTAAATAGTGCCTCGGGGGGTAACATTTTGGTTAAGTCTTCTAATGCCGCATGGGATATTATTGAGAATAAATCTAAAGTGCAAACCAAAAGTGTTTGGGCTAATGTAGCTAGTGCTAGCACTAGTGACACCGAAAGGAGACTTGATAAGCTTATTACGGTTGTTGAAGCACTTGCTTTACAAGCCGTTAACAATGCCAAAAACAACAACACTATTAATATAACTTGTGAAACTTGTGGTGGGCCACACTCTTATGTTAATTGTGACAAAGCTTATGATCAATCTCACGGGGAAGTGTATGCTTACAACAACACCGAGAGAGTTCATTTCAAGCCTAATGTCGATGTTAATCACTTGTCTTACATGTCAACAAATTACTTGGCTCCACCCGGTTTTCAGCAAAGACCACCACCACCCACCCATAACAACCAAGGGCCACCAAGAGCAAATGTTCCAGAAAATGCTAATGTGAGGGGCTCCAATGCAAACCAGGGAAATTATCACATGTAAAACCAGGGTTTTCAACACCAAGGTTTCAATCCTCAAGGTTTTCCACCTTATAACCAATACCCAAACCAAGGTTTTCAACAACAAGGGTTCAATTTACCTCATCCGCCAATGGACTTGGTTTTGCAAAAATTAAGTGAACATGAGAATATAATGCAAGCAATGCAAGAATCTAATAGACAATTTCAAGAGTCCACGGATAGGAAATTCGTTCAAATGTTACAAACCCTTCGCCCCCAAGGTGCTCTTCCAGCTACCACCGAAACAAACCCTAGAGCGAATGTGAGTGCTATTACTACGCGAAGTGGAGCAACTTTAGTAGGTACTTCTACCCTCCTCCCGTTACTCCATCTACACCTCTTCCACCCCCATTTATCCATCCTACTACCACACCTATTACTAGTTCTCCGTTACCGTCTCCACCTCTTACTGAAGAAGTACCCAAGCAAAATCCTCCACCAACCCCACCTACCACCTCTAAACCTTCTACTTCTCAACCTTCAACATCTCAACCTTTACCTGCTATAACTACATCACCTAAACCCAACATCCCTTATCCTTCTCGGTTAGACAAGATCAAATTGCTTACTAAAGAGGATGCTCAAGTCACTTTTTTTATGACAATGATCTCTCAAATGAATTTCAACATCAGCCTTGTTGAAGCACTTGTCTAAATGCCGAAATTTGTCAAAGCATTCAAGGAATTGCTTAACAAGAAGGAAAAGATGGCTGAGTTTGTCAACACACGCCTAAATGAAAATTGTTCTGCAGTTATTCTTAAAGAACTTCCGGAAAAACTTGGAGATCCCGGTCGTTTTGTGTTGCCTTGCATTTTCAACAAAACCGAAGAATTTACTGCCTTAGCTGATCTCGGGGCAAGTATAAATCTGATGCCTTTAAGTGTTTGGAAAACACTATCATTACCCGACCTTACTCCAACAAAGATGACTCTTGAGCTAGCAAATCGAACTCTCGCTTACCCCGTTGGTATTGCCAAAGATATCTTTATTAAAGTTGGTACCTTCACTTTTCCCGTTGATTTTGTTGTTGTTGATTAAGAAATGGACCCTCGTATTCCGTTAATACTTGGACGGGCATTTTTGAGAACCGGAAAAGCTTTAGTCGATGTTGCCGAAGGTGAATTAATCTTAAGGGTCGGGAATGATGCTCAAGTTTTTAAGATGGGGAAGATTACAAGTAAGTCAAATGGAAAAGAATCAGCAAAAATGACTAATGTGCTTCAAGAAGAGCTTACTTCTACTTTGGAAAGTTTTAAGCTTGATGATTTTGTCGTATATGATAATCCTCTTTTCGAGTCTTGCCATGATAATCCACTTTTCCAAGACGATGTGGATAATTTTGATGATTCTCCCAATTTGGATCTCCCACCAATTTATGATTCTCCACCGATCTATGGTGATTATGATCATGATTCTAGTTCCGATGGGGATGATTATGTTGCTTTTGTTTCAGAGTATCTAGACATGCCAACTTATGATGATTTTGATGATGTTGATACTCCCTCGAGTGATTCTTCTCATGATGACCTTACTCCTACTTTTGATGAAGATCCTCCACCAAAATCTATTGATACTTTGAATAATTACTCATTTGAGGAAGATTTTGCCACTTTCCTTAATACATACTGTGACAACCCAAAATCGAGGTCATTGCTTAATCTTATTTTACGGTATTTTTGAAATTTTTGGATGAGTTTGAACGATATTTATTTTTGGAGGTTTAAGTTTAAACCGATGTTGGAAGTTCTATATTTAATATTTATTAAGTATAAGGAGTATTAGCAAGCGTGATGTCGATGGATGCCAAATATTTTACGTTTTATTGTCGGTTGTTCGATTTTTGTCATTTTTGAGGTTTTATTTTAAATGACGTGTTAAGTCGAGTCGAGAGTCGATATTATTATTTTTGAGGTACGTTTTAAATTTTTAAAAGTATCTTTATGAAACCCCAGCCACGTAAATATTTTGAAAATTGACTAATAGTTATTTCCCGCATTTTAGCTAACTATTTACATTTTTAGCCACAACTATTGCCAAATTGCAACTATGGTCCCTACCCCACTATATAGAAGCCAAAATTTTTACACAACACATCATTTTCCACTCACCAAATCTCTCTCTTTCTTCCTTGTGTTTGTCGTGACCTTCAAACCCACACAACCCATTCAAATTTCAATTTTAACTTGAGTTTTAAGATGATTTGAGCTAAACCAAGCATAGATCCACTCTTATAATTGCATAAGGATCACATTGGTGTAAGAAATTCTTACATGCAAGCAAGTTTTATTTTTTTTCAAGTTGTTAGGTAGGAGCTATGATCATGCATGCCATTTTTATGATGATCCATGGTGATTCTTGCTAGAAATCTTCGTTAAAACTTCATTTTGATCTTAAGATTTTTATTTTGATTATGATTTTGATGTTATGGTTGATGTATGATGATGTTAGGGTATAGAAATTATCATTTTCATGGTTGGTTTTTATCAAAAAATTGATTTTGTACAAGTTTTTAGTAGTCATTTTATAACAGTAAGTAAAGTGTAAAATCCGAATTTTTATGTTTTGAAAATGGTTTAACTTATAGCCTAGGGTTTTAGATAATTTTATTAGCTTCTATTTGATATAAGGTATAGCTTCTAGCTCTAAACGAGCGCGAAGTTATGATGTTTTGAATGACCGTATACCGGGAGACGAGTATCGGCACTACATATAGTTGTTGTCGATATCTGTATCGAATCTCGGGGACTCTAAATGGAAGTTTTAAAAAATGTAACCTACTGATAATGAGGTGTTTATTTTATAGGTTGAGTTTACTTTAAAACCCGAGTGTCGGTTTTGTTAACGGAGTCGTTTAAAGAAGTTAAAACGGTTGTATGAAAAATTAACGTAAATCTGTCCGGATTTTGTAGTTTGAAAATGAGTTGGGTAAAGTACTTTAAAAGTAATTTCATTTGATAAACTTGTAGGAGGACTTTCTATATATAGTAAGTTAGTTTATCGAGTCGTTTCATAAACGGTTGACGAGTTTAAAAGGGGTAAATGAGCTAGTACATGTAGTATGTACGGGCGGACTTTGTAAAAAGTATAAAATGGTAAAGTAAAAGTGTAGTAAAGTATAATGAAGTTATTTATATCGTTTACTCTCGAGTTTATTGTGACTTTATAAGTTTGAGTTTGATATTGTCATGTATGATTTATTTCTCGAGTCATTATTAATGAACGTGCCTTATTTGATAGGTAGTGGTTCTCGTGTTTGAAAGGCATCCATTATCATCGACGATCATCTCGCTAGATCTCTTATACTAAGGTGAGTCTATAGCCTCGCTTTCTACTGTTTTAATGATTTAATACCCGCGAGGGGGATACATGCTATTTGAAAATAAATGAACACAAGTCATGAGTAATTGTTGGACCCGAATGTTGCCTAAAGTTGATTTCATTGTATTGAGTAACTTGTTGCTAAAGACCCTAAATTCATGAGCCGTTAACTATCTTCTGACTTGATGTTGGGAGTCGGGAATAGCCGCTTATTCTAATGATAGTACTATTGGGTTGACCACCCTATCCGAGACCAGGGCATTATGTTGAGTAACCCGCTGGGAAGGATAATTTTACGTGAATTAGATTGTGGTATTCTAGCAACTGATACCCTAGAGGGGCAATGGTTTTATTCTAGTCATGCCGGCATTTGGCGTGGGTGACTATTTGGTTAAGGGGTCGGTGTCATGAGCTTAAATACAATGTCTATTTAATAATATCATTATCATTACTGCCTTGAATATAGATTGTGTGTACGACAATTCTATAAATGATTATGATTGATTTTCTTCTTGTGTTTAAATGTGATTTGATAAACCTATAGTCTCGCTCAACATTATTGTTGACTCGTTTTATGCATGTATTTCAGGTAATAGGAAGTGATCGGGCATGGAGCTTTGCTGTGGAGGTTGTGGCTTGGCTTTTGGAAGAATGTTGGTCTAAAAACTGTTTCTACCTTTTAATGTTGGAACAATTTACTTTATGTTGATGTACTGTACTAAACTTGTTGGTTGTTGGTCGAGATCAATGGGGACAAAACGCTTTACTCTGGTATCGTGTCAGTATAATTTGGGTTGAAATCTATGTTTTAGACCATTTATGAAAATCATGTTTATATTTTGTGTAAACGTCTCACTTTTGAGTCGTTCAATATACCTTGTATGATGATGCTTGTGTCTAGCACCCAATTGTGTATTTCCGCTGCGCAATATAAATTGGGGGTGTTAGAGATTGGTAATCAGAGCTGCAAGTTATAGAGAACTGGGTCGATTTTGAAAATTGTCCTAAACTATAACTTTGATGTCGAAAGTATTTATTCTTCAAAAGCACACAACTCCTCTGCAACGCTCCGGTAAGATCACTTTTAGTTTTGTTTTGCCTTGTAGATGTATCCCTCATAACTGAAATGATTTACCGAGTATTTATTAAGTAAATACTACGATATTGTATTGGAATTATTGAAAGTACGCTGAGGTGCTTGTCAGTATCATATTTATATTTTTGCGAGCATTGCATAAACATCATTTGCATTGTGTTGTATAGCATGGATAATGTATGACATTTGCATGAGCATTGCATACTAATTATTATTTTATTAACGATGACCTTAAGTATCCTTGAACCCTTATAATTGTAGAAAATGGCTGGTTTACCTCGTGAGGATGGATGGATTGATATGACTAATGTAGTGGATGGTGAGGAAGTAGATAACTTTGGTGCTAGTGACGATGAGGAGCCTTTTAAGTTTTTAGATGATGGGATTCCACTTACTGCAGTTGGTCAGACAGAGCCTGAGTTGATACAAGGTAGTTATGTTCCAAGGGTTAATGTTGTGCCACAGACTGTTCCAGATTGTCAGCGACCTGTTGTTCGTTCTTCGACTCCTACCTGTGATGCTTATATTAGTAGTTTGCCTGGGATTGCATTTGCTAGGGGTGATGTTCTTGTTGAGTCGAGTAGTGCTCGATCTATTCATGATGGTATTCCTAAGGTTTATTGTCCAGGTCCTAGGTCTTATGATGATATTTTCTGGTTTCTTAAGAAATTTGATAGGTCCTTATTTGAAAGGTATTTGGTTGAGACTCGTGTGATTAGGAGGTTTGAGCAGAATCAGAAAAAGTTTGACAGGGTTGTTGGTAGTGTGAGGAGGTCAGAGTTTGTTAGGGCAAGGGAAATGGATGAAGTTGTTAGATTGAGATCTATGGTCTTGAATTTGAGTGGGCAAGTTGAAAGGTTGCGTAGGGAGCAAGAAAGGAATGCAAGGTTGAGTGCATGGGGTTTGCCGATGAGATCTTTTCCTAGTCGAGGTGTTGTGATTTGTGATGTGCCGAATCAGGTTGAAGCTCAAGTGTTGGTGAAGCCGAGTGAAGGAAGTAGTCGTAAGGGGAAGGAAAAAGTGAAGGAAGAATCTGATGATGATGATAGCAGCAGTGATGACGATCCGATGTACAAGAAGCAGCGGGGATCTGATGTTTAGTTCTTTATGTTGTTTTATTTAGCCTTGTTGTAATAGAACTTATGTAGACTCGTGCTCTATTTTGTGATGAAACTTAATGACTTTAAGTTTATTTTGATGAAGGATTGTAGTGACATTACTTGTCACAATTTTGTGGAGATTTTCCAAAGCAATCCAAATTACCTTCATGACTTATGATTTGTCTTATTAGTTCTTTTGTGAATTGGTTAATGATTCATTGTAAATTGTGTTGTTGGTGCATGTAGTATCCATGTTACATCTTGATAGAGAAATCCTTCTTCTTATCATGATATGAATACTTACTTGTTCTTTTTTAGTTATGGATACAGGAAGGAGTTGGGGAGGCATTTTTCTGACTTTACTAAATTATTGTTTGGTTAGTTTCCTGTAAACATGCTGCCTAAATTGACGACTGCTACTGTTAATACCAAGATTGAGCAAGCTATTGCTAGAGCTTTGGAAGCTGAACATGCTGCGAGGAACCAAGAGGCTGAGAATAGGAATGCTGCTGGTCAGGTTGGAGGGAATGTTGAAAATCAGGTTGGAGGTAATGCTGATGAGCAAGCAGAAGGAAATGATGCGGGGCAAGTTGGAGGTAATGTTGTTGTTTAGCAGATTCAGAAGGAATGTTCTTATGCTAGTTTCATGAAATGTGGACCTACCCAATTTCATGGTACTGGTGGTGCATTGGAATTAAGGAGGTGGATTGAGAAGATTGAAAGTACATTTGAAATCAGTGGATGTTCAGAAGCTAGTTAGGTGAAATTTGCTGCAGCTACTTTTCAGGATGATGCATTGAGTTGGTGGAATAGTCAAGTAGCTACTGTAGGGTTGGTTGAAGCTAATGCCAGAACATGGACTGTGACCAAGGGACTGTTGACTGCTAAGTTTTGTCTTGAGGAAGAGATAGGTCAGTTGGAAGATGAATTGAGACATTTGGTGCTGAGGAACAATGATATTGTAGCTTATACCAGGAGATTTTCTGATTTATGTTTGTTGTGTCCTGATGCGTTTGCTGATGACCGTAAGAAGATGAAGCAGTATATTAGGGGTTTATCTAGTAATATCAAAGGAGAAACTACTTCGTCGAAACCCAAGTCATTTGATGAAGCTGTTCAAATGGCTCATGCTTTAATGGATGTAAAGCTGCAGGATCGAAAGGATAGGATTGCTAAAGGGAATAAGAGAAAGTGGGAAGCTGCACACTCAAGCCAAGGGCAGAATCGAGGGGGTTATCGTAATAACAATAACCAAGGACCGAATAGGAATCAGCAGTACAATTTGAGAAGGAATGATGGTGTTCGTGCTGCCACAGGAAATCAAGGTAACAAAGTGAATCCGAAGTGTGGTCGGTGTAATCTGTATCATGTTGGAAATTATCCACCTGCTTGCAACAAGTATGGGAAGGCCGGACATAAGATGGCAGATTGTAGAAACAAGGGTGTAGCCACTAGGGCTAATGCTGTCAAGGTAGTTTACTATTCTGGATGTGGAGGCTGTGGACATAAGCAAGGGAACTGTCCGAGGGTTGGCATACGACAGGGAGGCAATGTTGTTGCTGTTGCTGCTGGGATTGCTGCTCCAGCCTATGTCGTGGGAGATGCTGACAAACCTCAAGGGCCGAACGTTCTTACTTGATGCTTGTTATGCTAGTGTGTTATTTGATTCTGGATCCGATAGAAGTTTCGTAGATGTTAGATTCAGTCAACTATTGGATAGAGAACCGGTGAGATTGAAAACTAGTTATAATGTGGAGTTAGATGATGGTAAGGTTGTAAGCACTAGTTCTATACTGAAAGGTTGTTCCTTGAAGTTAGGTAATTATGTGTTTGGTATTGATTTGATGCCCATAGAATTAGGATCTTTTGACGTGATTGTTGGAATGGACTGGTTAGTTGGTAATGGTGCAGTAATTGTTTGTGGAGAAAGATTAGTTCAGATACCGCTAAGGAATAGGGTATTGACTGTGAAAGGTGATGAATGTACTTCTCGTTTGAGAGTTGTTTCTTGTTTAAAGATGATGAGGTATATAGAAGCAAGTTGTGATGTGTTTCTTGCACAGATAAATAATGATGGTGTGAATGAAAGGAAATTGGAGGATGTGTATGTGATTAGAGAGTATCCTGAGGTTTTCCCTGAGGAATTGCCAGGATTACCGCCGCATCGTGAAGTGGAGTTTCGTATTGATTTAGTACCGGGTGCTGCTCCTGTTTCTTGTGCACCATATCATTTAGCTCCATCTGAGATGAAAGAATTATCTGATCAATTGAAGGAATTGATGGATAAGGGATTTATTAGACCGAGTTCGTCGTCGTGGGGTGCGCCTGTTTTGTTTGTTAGGAAGAAAGATGGTTCTTTTAGAATGTGTATTGATTATAGAGAGCTTAACAAATTGACTGTCAAGAATCGGTATCCACTGCTGAGGATTGATGATTTGTTTCACCCTTGTAACTGATCTGGTTCTTGTGTATACTCAAAGATCGATTTGAGGTCTGGGTATCATCAACTGAGAGTTAGGGAAGAAGATATTCCTATAACAGCTTTTCGTACTCGATATGGACATTTCGAATTTCAAGTGATGCCTTTTGGGTTAACAAATGCGCCTGTTGTATTTATGGATTTGATGTATCGTGTATGTAAGCCGTATTTGGATGATTTTGTTATCATATTCATTGATGATATTCTCGTTTACTCCAAGAGTGAAGATGAACATGAGAAGCATTTGAGAACAATTTTGGAATTGTTGAAAAAGGAGAAGCTGTATGCGAAATTCTCTAAGTATGAATTTTGGTTGAAATTAGTGCAATTTTTGGGGCACGTGATTGATAGTGAAGGTGTTCGTGTGGATCCAGCTAAGATTGAGGCAATTAAGGATTGGTCAGTGCCGAAGACGCCGACTGAAGTTCGCCAATTTCTTGGTTTGGCTGAGTATTATAGAAGGTTTATCGAGAAGTTTTCGCTAATTGCTAAGCCGTTGACTTAGCTTACGGAGAAGAATCGAGTGTTTGAATGGGGATTGGAAGAGGAATCTGCATTTAGTATGTTGAAGGATAAGTTGTGTTATGCGCCGATATTGTCTTTGCCAGAAGGATCTAAGGATTTTGTAGTGTACTGTGACGCGTCTCATAAAGGATTTGGAGCTGTATTGATGCAAAGGGAGAAAGTAATAGCGTATGCATCGAGACAATTAAGGAAGCATGAAGAGAATTACACTACGCATGATTTAGAACTTGGGGCTGTTATTTTTGCTTTGAAGCTGTAGAGACACTACTTGTATGGAACCAAGTGTGTGGTTTTCACTGATCATAAGAGTTTGCAGTATATTTTGGATCAAAAGGAATTGAATATGAGGCAAAGGAGATGGGTTGAGTTGCTGAGTGATTATGACTGCGAGATTTGGTACCATCCTGGTAAAGCGAATGTGGTAGCTGATGCACTTAGTAGAAAGGAAAGAGATAAGTCTATAAGAGTTAGAGCATTGACGATGTTGGAAAGTGTTGATTTGACAGAAGAGATATTGAAAGCCCAAACTAATGGTTTGAAGAAAGAGAACGTTGAGGCAGAAAATTTGGGTAGAATATTGAAACCTTTGTTTGAAGTAAAGTCAAATGGATTGAGGTATTTTAAGAATAGGATTTGGTTACCGTTGTGTCCGTCTACGGAATATTCGTTAGGGGTGCGAGATTTGGTGATGAATGAATCTCATAAGTCGAAGTATTCAATACATCCTGGATCGGACAAGATGTATCAAGACCTTAAGAAAGTTTATTGGTGGCCGAATATGAAGGCAGATATAGCACAGTATGTTAATAAGTGTTTAACTTGTGCGAAGGTGAAGGCTGAACATAAGAAACCGTCTGGATTATTAGTGCAACCTGAGATTCCTGAGTGGAAATGGGAGAAGATTACTATGGATTTTGTGACAGGTTTGCCAAGGACTACAAATGGTAGTGATATGATATGGGTGATTGTAGATAGATTGACTAAGTCTGCTCACTTTTTGCCGATGAAGAAGACAGATAGTATGGAGAGGTTAACAACAATGTATGTGAAGGAGATTGTTTGTCGACATGGTGTGCCTTTGTCGATAATTTCTGATCGTGATAGTAGATTTATTTCAGAATTTTGGAAGTCTTTGCAGAAAGCGATGGGAACGGAGTTATGTTTAAGTACAACATATCATCCGGAAACTGATGGACAAAGTGAAAGAACGATTTAAATTTTAGAGGATATGCTTCGTGCATGTGTGATTGATTTTGGAAATGGTTGGGATAAGCATTTGCCATTGGTTGAATTTTCGTACAATAATAGTTATCATTCAAGTATTAAAGCCGCACCATTTGAAGCTTTGTATGGACGTAAGTGTAGATCTCCAGTGTGTTGGAGTGAGGTTGGAGAAAGTCAATTGAGTGGGCCTGAAAGGATATTTGAGACGACTGAAAAGATTGTACAAATTAAGAAGCGTTTGTTATCTGCCAGAAGTAGACAAAAGAGTAATGCTGATAACAGAAGGAAACCGTTGGAGTTTGAAGTAGGAGACATGGTTATGCTAAAGGTATCTCCATGGAAAGGAGTAATACGTTTTGGAAAGAGAGGAAAGTTGAGCCCGAGATATATTGGACCATTTAAGATTATCCAAAGGATTGGATTGGTTGCTTATAAGTTAGAGTTGCCTGATGAGCTTAAGGCTATTCATAATACTTTTCATGTGTCTAATTTGAAGAAGTGTTTAGCTGAAAGGGATGTGGTGATTCCATTGGAGGGAATTCAACTTGATGATAAGTTGCATTTTATAGAGGAACCTGTAGAGATAATGGATAGGGAAGTTAAGAAGTTAAAGCATAGTAGAATTCCGATTGTGAAGGTGAGATGGAACTCTAGACGTGGGCCAGAGTTTATGTGGGAACGTGAGGACTTCTTTAAGGACAAGTATCCTCATTTGTTTAGGAAGGATTAAGCGCCGCGGACGTCCCTTCTTTTAAGAAGGGGGGATGTGACAACCCAAAATCGAGGTCATTGCTTAATCTTATTTTACGATTATTTTTGAAATTTTTGGATGAGTTTGAACGATATTTATTTTTTGGGGGTTTAAGTTTAAACCGATGCTGGAAGTTCTATATTTAATATTTATTAAGTATAAGGAGTATTAGCAAGTGTGATGTCGATGGATGCCAAATATTTTACGTTTTATTGTCGGTTGTTCGATTTTTGTCATTTTTGAGATTTTATTTTAAATGACGTGTTAAGTCGAGTCGAGAGTCGATATTATTATTTTTGAGGTACGCTTTAAATTTTTAAAAGTATCTTTATGAAACCCGAGCCCCGTAAATATTTTGAAAATTGACTAATAGTTATTTCCCGCTTTTTAGCTAACTATTTACATTTTTAGCCACAAATATTGCCAAATTGCAACTTTGGTCCCGACCCCACTATATATAAGCCAAAATTTTTACACAACACATCATTTTCCACTCACCAAAAATTTTCTTTTCTCTCTCTTTCTTCCTTGTGTTTGCCGTGACCTTCAAACCCACACAACCCATTCAAATTTCAATTTTAACTTGAGTTTTAAGATGATTTGAGCTAAACCAAGCATAGACCCACTCTTATAATTGCATAAGGATCACATTGGTGTAAGAATTTCTTACATGCAAGCAAGTTTTATTTTTTTCAAGTTGGTAGGTAGGAGCTATGATCATGCATGCCATTTTTATGATGATCCATGGTGATTCTTGCTAGAAATCTTTGTTAAAACTTCATTTTGATCTTAAGATTTTTATTTCGATTATGATTTTGATGTTATGGTTGATGTATGATGATGTTAGGGTATAGAAATGATCATTTTCATGGTTGGTTTTTATCAAAAAGTTGATTTTGTACAAGTTTTTAGTAGTCATTTTATAACAGTAAGTAAAGTGTAAAATCCGAATTTTTATGTTTTTAAAATGGTTTAACTTATAGCCTAGGGTTGTAGATAATTTTATTAGCTTCGATTTGATATAAGGTAGAGCTTCTAGCTCTAAACGAGCGCGAAGTTATGATGTTTTGAATGACCGTGTACCGGGAGACGAGTATCGGCACTACATATAGTTGTTGTCGATATTTGGATCGAATCTCGGGGACTCTAAATGGAAGTTTTGAAAAATGTAACCTACTTATAATGAGGTGTTTATGTTATAGGTTAAGTTCACTTTAAAACCCAAGTGTCGGTTTTGTAAACGGAGTCGTTTAAAGAAGTTAAAACGGTTGTATGAAAAATTAAAGTAAATCTGTCCGGATTTTGTAGTTTGAAAATGAGTTGGGTAAAGTACTTTAAAAGTAATTTCATTTGATAAACTTGTAGGAGGACTTTATATATATAGTAAGTTAGTTTATCGAGTCGTTTCATAAACGGTTGACGAGTTTAAAAGGGGTAAATGAGCTAGTACATGTAGTATGTACCGGCGGACTTTGTAAAAAGTATAAAATGGTAAAGTAAAAGTGTAGTAAAGTATAATGAAGTTATTTATATCGTTTACTCTCGAGTTTATTGTGACTTTATAAGTTTGAGTTTGATATTGTTATGTATGATTTATTTCTCGAGTCATTATTAATGAACGCGCCTTATTTGATAGGTAGCGGTTCTCGTGTTTGAAAGGCATCCATTATCATCGACGATCATCTCGCTAGATCTCTTATACTAAGGTGAGTCTATAGCCTCGCTTTCTACTGTTTTAATGATTTAATACCCGCGAGGGGGATACATGCTATTTGAAAATAAATGAACACAAGTCATGAGTAATTGTTGGACCCGAATGTTGCCTAAACTTGATTTCATTGTATTGAGTAACTTGTTGCTGAAGACCCTAAATTCATGAGCCGTTAACTATCTTCTGACTTGATGTTGTGAGTCGGGAATAGTCGTTTATTCTAATGATAGTACTATTGGGTTGACCACCCTATCTGAGACCAGGGCATTACGTTGAGTAACCCGTTGGGAAGGATAATTTTACGTGAATAAGATTGTGGTATTCTAGCAACTGATACCCTAGAGGGGCAATGGTTTTATTCTAGTCATGCCGGCATTTGGCGTGGGTGACTATTTGGTTAAGGGGTCGGTGTCATGAGCTTAAATACAATGTTTGTTTAATAATATCATTATTATTACTGCCTTGAATATAGATTGTGTTTACGACAATTCTATAAATGATTATGATTGATTTCTTCTTGTGTTCAAATGTGATTTGATAAACCTATAGTCTCGCTCAAAATTATTGTTGACTCGTTTTATGCATGTATTTCAGGTAATAGGAAGTGATGGGGCATGGAGCTTTGCTGTGGAGGTTGTGGCTTGGCTTTTGGAAGAATGTTGGTCTAAAAACTGTTTCTACCTTTTAATGTTGGAACAATTTACTTTATGTTGATGTACTGTACTAAACTTGTTGGTTGTTGGTCGAGATCCATGGGGACAAAACGCTTTACTCTGGTATCGTGTCAGTACAATTTGGGTTGAAATCTATGTTTTAGACCATTTATAAAAATCATGTTTATATTTTGTGTAAACGTCTCACTTTTGAGTCGTTCAATATACCTTGTGTGATGATGCTTGTGTCTAGCACCCAATTGTGTATTTCCGCTGTGCAATGTAAATTGGGGGTGTTAGACATACTTCCTAAATGAGAATGATTCTCCTCCTTTGGACTTTGATTTTGGTCTTTATCCTCCTTTGGATATGAAGAAACCCGTTCCAAAGGAGAAGAAGCCGGAAGACACCACCATCTGCAGTACTTATGTTTTGACACCTCTCTATCCACCTTCTAAGGATGAGATTGTGCGATTTATGAGCGGATCCTCTTCAAGGTCTACTGAGCCTGAGTGTTATTTTCCCCTAAAGGAAAAGGTGTTCGATCCCGGTATTGGAATTTTCAAGCCATCTCAGTATCCATCTGATGAAATAAAAGGAAAGATTTTTGGAACTAGTGGAGATATGCTTGCACTTCAACCTATTTTCTACCACCGTGCTCAATCTTTGCTTAAGCGAACCTTGCCTGCTCTTCTTTGGCTTGCCTTGTTCGCCTTAAGCTTGTGCTAATTGATGGATGAAAACCATGTATTTGATCCCGGTGGATGTTCTTCAAGGTTATTACCATGCTAATCAAGGTCGAGTCAGGCTCACGACTCGGTGAACAAAAACAAGCGCTTCTCGGGAGGCAACCCGCAGTATCTATCCTTTTATTCCGTTTTTATAATAAGTGTAGGGGGAGACCCTCGTATGTGTTTGTTGTTTTCTTTCTTATCATGTGCAGGGATTTGAGCTTTCAAAGATTCACTGTTGATGACTTTTGACGACCCGTGATTCTGTGTACCCGTCTTCCTGGTTCTATCCTAAACTCTTTTGATTCAGTATTTTATATTCTTCAATATTAAAATAGGAATCACTTTAGTTGTCTCTTCCTTAGCGAGATTTAAACAACGTGCACAATGTCCTAAGTGTAAGGGAGTTTACTTCCACATGCTTAAACATTGAGGACAATGTTTATATTAAGTGTAGGGGGGACTTCTATCAAAGTTAAGTGGGCTTTTCCTTGTTTTTGTCCTCATTTTAACCGGAAAATTGATTTCTCGACATTTTTCAAAATTTTTGATCTATTTTGGCCTAGTAGTTTTACCTTTGTTATAGTTATTTTCTTTCTTTGCTAGAATAAATTTTAATAAAGTGGTTTTCATTTTTCAACGTCATTAATTTTTTGACTCAACCCGAGTTTACTTATCCAAGTTTACTCTAGCTAGTATCCTTAACGTGTTTAAGTCAAGTTTTGCTAGGCTTTTATATAGGAAGCTTTAAAACGCGAAAGTCTTAACTCTTACGGGTTAAGAACAAGAACTTTTCGCAAGTTCCTATAACTGATCCTAGAAAGTCGTTTATCAAGGGAACTTTAAAATGCGAATTCTAAACTTGAAAAGGTCTAAGAAGATGCAAGATCCTATAGATAACTTGAAAACCCAAAACTTTGATTTAGTTGGCTAAGCATCCACGAGTCTCATTCCTTGAGATTTTAAATTGTGGAGAACGAGAGATGATAGAGTTAATTATAAGTTTGGTATTCTTTCATGAATTTATGTGAGTTGATTATAAGATTTTTCTCCCATCGCTTGTTAACAAATTTAATTGCAATAAATAAGGTTGTACGATTTGAAAAGTTACTTAGCTTCTAGCCCAAGATCGTTTAAAAGTTGCTCGGTATTAAATTAGAGTTCATAGCCAAGGCATAACTTATTGAAGCGGGATGCAAAAATTGGCGAGTCCGAAAAGGCCCTAACAAGGCATGAGGGCTACATTTTGTTGTTGAAGATCCCAAGTGATGTGAAGAATCATTTATCAAAAATCAATATGAAGGATCGAGACACACGACGAAAAGCAAATACTCCCCTAAAGATCATGGAGAAGTCTATCCAAAAAGGCCCTAACAAGGTATGAGGATAAATAGATCGAAGTCCTAAAAGGAGGCGGATCGTTGTATATCAAAATCCTAAATAAAGATTAGAGAAAAATGAAGAAGTCGTGGTCCAAATATAAAGAATCTCTCAAAAAGTTCAAGTGAAGAAATTCCTATAATGAAGAGAAGACCATTATTTCATGAACGTCTCTCAAGATTTGAAGTATGAAGTCGCTGCCAAATATCGGTCCGAGAAAGGTCTAAAATCGTGAAGCGAGTTATGCCAAGATATGAACTTTATGAGGTCCCGAGAAGCAGTTTTAAAAGATTTTGTCCTTTAGCTAACTATTGATTAAATCGTCCTACTTTATTTTCAGCCTAAATAACTATCAAAATAAGTCAACAATGCATCCTCGTGATCATTCAAGACAATAATAAAATATAAGAGATACACCTAGCAATAAGGGAGTCTAAGTGAATAATTGGGCCACATGAGTTCGTGTTAGTTTGCTAACTTATAATAACAATGATGTCGTTTTTTAAGCTTGGTATGGAGAACGTGAAACTTGAGGATGATAAACATTCATGGCACCCAAAACCCTAAGGTAAGTTTTTGATCTTTTTACTTGTTTTCTTCCTTTGAATATCTTTCAATTTTCTATGTCTTATATTTAATAAAGGCCAAGGTGGATTGATTATGATAAAAAAATGTAAAACGTGCTTTGTAATTAATGCATTGTATGAGGACATTGCAATGGTCAAGTGTAGTGGATTTGATAGGTGTGAAAACACCCATCCTTTTACCACTTAACTATAATAATAACCAAGCCAAAAGGTGTATTTCATGACGTAAATGTCGGAATTATGCGTGGTTTGTGTTTTTATTGTGTTTTAGGACCAAAAGATGAAAAAGGAGGAAAACCCGGGCTTTCATGGGCTTTTAACGAAGAAAACGAGAAAAGACGAAGTCAAAAGATCAAGAGTGAAAAAAGAACGGAATTCCAAGGCCTATTCTGAAGATTTATCGAAGAAAAAATCTAAAGACGGAAGTTTAATGAAGTCGAAGATTTCAAGTCTAATAAATGAAGTAAATTATAAGACCAGTTAAATTTATATCGACAAATCCCAAGACGACGTCGAAAAAGACGAAGAATTTAAATCGAGTCGAGACATGAAGAAAGAAGGAAGAAAGCATCAACATTTTACTCCTCCTATAAATACCCTCCTAATGTGTCATTAGGAGGGGGTTAGATAATTTTAGTTAGTTTTATTTTTGTAAGTTAATTAGGAGTAGCTTAATACTTATTTTTAATCAAGTTTTTATTATTAATCTCTCATCCTTCCTTTCTTGTTTAGTTTAATTTAATGTTTGGTTTATTGATTTGGTTGATTTAAGTTTGTTTAATCAAGTGGGTTTCATAGTTTTATTGATTTTGATTTCTTAAAGTTAGTTGATTTAGATGTTTTAGTGACTGGTAGATCTTATTTAGTGATTTATTGTTTTTAGTTTTATTGGTTTTGGTTGATGTAAGTTTTATTTTATTAAGTGGGTTTTGATTGATTTGGTTTTTATTGTTAGTTTTATTTGGTTTGACTGATTGTTGTTAGTTGATTATTAGTGGTTATTTTAGTTTAATTTTTAGATTTAATTTGGTTGATTTTGGTTAAATTCGTGTTTGCAAAAAAATAGGAAAAGTTATTTCTTTTTCGTCACTGTTATATTTTTCCCGAACGAGCTATTTTTCCCGAACCAATTATTTTCCCGAACCAGTTTTATTTTCCGAACGAGTCATTTCAGAGTTTTAATTTTCCCGAACCAGATTTTTATACCGAACCAAGCTTTTCTCAAAAATATTCCGAACCAAAGAAATTCCAAAAAAATACCAAATGAAGGCCCTTTTTTTATATTCCGAATGAGCAGTTTTAGCAAAAACATCCCGAACCAATCAAATTATTCCGAACGAAAGTAGTATAAATGTGACATGCATGCCTCCTTGCATGCTTAATTCTTTCCCGCCTTTTTTTTCAGCTGCCTACTTGCTAGGTTGAGGTGTCTGCTTGCTAGCTTGTTTATTATTTAGTATTGTTCGTAATTGTTTAGTTTAATCTGAAAGTTGTTCCGATTTTAATTTTGAAAGTTACGTATTTTTAGTTGAATTTTTCTTCTAATTTTAAAATTGATATTTTTTCGTAAAGTTCAAGTTTTATCTTTTATTTAGTACCCGCTTTAGGTTTTGCCTCGTTTAGCTTTAAAGTACCATCTTAGTTTTATTCTCTCCTTTTCCATTAAGTAAACTTTATTTTCGAGTCGAAAGTTAATTTCTTTGTTTAGTTTTATTTTTATTAATTGTTTCGTTTTCATATTTGTTTTTAATATTGTTTCTTTATTATTTGTCAATCATTTTAATTTTTAGTTCATTTCTTTTATATTTTGTCATTCCCTTTTAAAGCTTTATTTTTATCTTTAATTAGTTTTAGACAACGACACCTTTTCTTTCACCCACCAAAGACGACTGAGTCACACGTTTAACCAGTAATCAATTCGAATTGAATCGAGACGAACAAATTTTTATACTTGGCAAAAACCAGTTATTACTTAACATAGAGGATAATGATGAAGTAGGGATCTTGGTGAACCTGCTAAGTATAAATCCGCCATACTTGATCCTGAAAGGATAAGTGGATGGTTGCTATGGATGATGAAATGAAATCCATGAATATTAATGATGTTTGGATTCTTGTAGATCCACCACCAAATGCTAAATTAGTGAGACATAAGTGGATATACAAGAAGAAAACCGACATGGACGGAAAAGTAAAATCCTATAAAGCTCGTTTAGTAGCTAAAGGTTTTACTCAAACTTTTGACGTAGACTACGAGGAGACATTTTCTCATGTAGCAGACTTAAGAGCTATTAGGATTCTCATAGCTATGACTATGAGATATGGCAAATGGATGTTAAAACTGCGTTCTTGAATGATCGCTTAGATGAAGACATCTATATGCAGCAACCAGTAGGGTATGTTCATCCTGACAATCTAGGACACTCGTGCAAACTTCAAAGATCCATTTATGGTTTGAAGCAAGCATCACATCAATGGAATAAAAGATTTGACGAAGAAATAAAAAAATTTTGGGGTAGACTACGAGGAGACATTTTCTCCAATATCAGACTTAAGAGCTATTAGGATTCTCATAGCTATGACTATGAGATATGGCAAATGGATGTTAAAACTACGTTCTTGAACGGTCGCTTAGATGAAGACATCTATATGCAGCAACCAGAAGGGTATGTTGATCTTGAGAATCTAGGACACGTGTGCAAACTTCAAAGATCCATTTATGGTTTGAAGCAAGCATCACATCAATGGAATAAAAGATTTGACGAAGAAATAAAAATTTTTAGATGTATTCAGAATCGTGATGAGCCATGTGTATATCGCAAAGCTAGTGGGAGTGATGTAGTATTCCTAGTCCTATATGTTGATGACATATTAATAATGGGAAGTAACATTCCAAGACTTAAAGTTGTTAAGGATTATCTTGGTAAATGTTTTTCTATGAAGGATTTAGGAGAAGTTGCATACATGTTGGGAATTAAGATCTATCGGGATAGAAAAAGACGGTTAATTGGTCTAAGTCAAGATGCTTATATAAATAAGATATTGAAGAAGTATAATATGCATAATTTCAAGAAAGTATTTCAACCTATAGAAGTTAAGCATAATCTGAGTCATGAGATGGATGCATCAACTCCTGAAGAGGAGGCATACATGCAGAAGGTGCCTTACGCTTCGGATATAGGATCTATTATGTATTTTGTAAGATGCACAAGGCCTGATGTGGCGTTTGCTCAAAACTTGGTCAGTAGATACCAACAGATTCCAGGGAAGCTCCACTGGATTGTTGTTAAACATATTCTAAAGTATTTGAGGAGTATGAAAGATATGTTTTTGATATTTGGAGAGAAACCAGACACAAAACTGAATGTGACAGGTTTCTGTGATGCGTCCTGGCAATGTGATAAAGACGATACGAAGTCTCAGACGGGTTACGTTGTTGTTATCAATGGAGGAGCAGTTGACTGGAAGAGCAAGAAAGAGACAACGATTGCAATGCATGCTACTCAATCGGAGTACATGGCTGCTTCAGAAGCTGCAATGGAAGTTGTTTGGATTAGGAAGTTTATTGGAGATCCTGGAGTGATGCCTTCAATTAAAGAACCTATTGATATGTATTGTGACAATTATGCCGCAATAATATATGCCAATTATTCTGGAGTCATGAAGACGCCATACACTTCAAACTTAGACATCACTACGTCCAAGAACAAGTTGAATCTCGTGAAATAAAATTAATAAAAGTTCACACAGATGATAACGTAGCTGATCCTTTAACTAAGTCTTTGCCTAGACCAAAGGTAGTTAAGCATGCCAAGGCGATTGGGCTGCAACTAGCTAGCGAATTCATGCAATAAATCTATGATTAGTATTTGGATAAAGGATGTTATGACATTATTATTTAATAAAATAAAGATTGGGTTTCGTTTATTCTTATTATTTAATTGTGTATCCTATTTTACATGTTTTAATCCATGAATACATTGTTATGCTAAATGTCCGGTGTCGATTAATAATATGTGAATATTATTAAATTTAGACAAATCAAAATTGCGATAGAGTACACTTGAAAGTATATTGATCGATTTTGGATGATATTCGATGAATTGAATATTGGACTTATACAAACTATATGATTTTACTTTGTGGAACTTTGTCATCAAGTAAATCATAAATAGTTATCCTTAGACTTGAGATACCAGGAAACTCTTATGAATCTAGTGCATCTCTGTGGAATAATCTGACGCTAAATGTAACTGGTAGCTATAAGGATTATTTTCGGAAGTGTTGCAAAATTCATAAGTTTTTCTTGTAGTCAATATGGGATTTATTTCCTCCAAGTTCGTTTTGGAGTTTAATACAACTGGGCCCCTCGTGGGATTAGTAAGATGTTTGTGTGGCCACACCCAAATTTGTTTTGGTAATCTTGCTGAATCTGTGAACGAGAAACAAAATGGTTAATGAAAGGAATGACTGAGATCCATATCCTTATTAACGTTGTATTAGAAATTAAAGGATAATAATAATGATGAATCATTAAAAGGTTTTATCCAGGAGACCTTACTCAGGTTGTACTAGAGACATTGCTAAGTGTAACTAGACGCTAGTCAATGTAATCACAATATTCGAAATATGTCCAAGTGGGAGCTGAAAGTTTATGGACTTATATTTAATAGTCCTGTGTTAGGATCAAACTCGATATTACGGGATTGCACACAATACGTAAAGAGTTAATTTAATTAATAAATATATTTATTGTATTTATTAATTTAGCTAATAAATATATATTTATGTATTTATTAAATTAAACCGAGACAAAACTTTAGATAGTTAAATAATTAAGAGTTAATAAAAATAAAGAAGTTTGGAAGGTTCTAGAACACCCCAAAGGGGTGTTCTAGCGGTCGGTTATGGGGGAGAAAAAGGAAGGGGAAAACTTTCCTTTTATTTGTTTTTGGATACAAGTCTAGGCCTATATAAACGAACCTTCTCCTCGTAATTCAAGACACAAAAATCTCTCCTCTCCCCTCTCTCTCTCTTTTCGATCGCAAGCTAACACCCACAAAGGGTTTTTGGTTTGTTTTCCTGTTTGATCAATTTACATATTATCTAGTCCTAGCCCCTCTCTAGGGTTGTTGGGTAGATTATTTACAAGCGTTGTAGCTCGGTTTACACGTGCTAGAATCACGGTTAGCTCGTTGTATTACGTATGTACAAGATCGTAATATAGTCTTACTTTAGACTATATCTTGGTGATATACGATATAAACCCGAATTGGTGATTCGTTCTTCGTCTTGTGGATTTTCTTTATCGTAAAGGTATGTAACCCTAATTTGATTAATTATAATAGTGTTATTATTAAGATCTTGTTAAATCGATTCCGCTATGTGTTCTTTGATCTCGTTTATAGTTTTATATAATTCTTATGATATTAATAAACCTTCAATCGTCTTAGGTCACAAAGTTTCAAAAGCGGGAATTGAGGTAGACAAAGCTAAAATTGACGTCATCGCCAAATTACCTCATCCCAAAACCGTCAGAGGAGTTCGGAGTTTCTTGGGCCATGTGGGATTTTATCGTCGATTCATTAAATATTTTTCAAAGATATCTCGACCCATGATACACCTTCTCGGAAAAGATGCCCCTTTTGTCTTTTCGAAGATTATGTTCGAGCCTTTGAAACTCTTAAGAAGAAACTTACCGAAGCTTCCATTCGCGTTGCACCAAATCTGAAACTACCATTTGAAATCATGTGCGATGCAAGTGATTATACTATGGGAGCCATTTTGGGGCAACGTTACAATCGTTGCTTCTTGCCTATACTCTATGCTAGTAAGACAATGACCGAGGCTTAAATCAAGTACACTACAACGGAAAAAGAACTAATTGTCGTGGTGTACGCTTTGAGAAATTCCGACCTTATCTTGTCTTGACCAAAAGCATAATGTATACGAACCATTCCGCTATCAAGTACCTCTTTGCTAAACTTGATGTGAAGCCGATATTGATTTGTTGGATTCTCCTCCTACAAGAATTTAGTGTCACAATAATTGACAAAAAGGAGCCGAGAATCTTGCGGCCGATCATCTCTCTCGTTTGGAAGATCCTCACCAAAGTGTGCTCGAAAACAAGGAAATTATCGAAGCATTCCCTCTCAAGACACTTGGTGTGGTGAACTCTAAAAAAGACTCATCCACCCCATGGTTTGTGGACATTGCAAATTTCCATGCAGACAACTTCATAATCAAGGGTATGCCGAATCAACAAAAACAAAAATTCTTTCGAGACATCAAGTTCTATTTTTGAGACGACCCTTATCTCTTTCGATTTTGTGCGGATCAAATCATTCGACATTGTGTTTTTTGCACCGAAGCTACTAATATCCTTAGAGCTTGTCATGAAGGTCCTACGGGAGGTCTCATGGTGCTAATCTCACGGCAACGAAAGTGTTTGAGGCATGGTTCTTTTGGCATACTATTTACTGAGATGCTCACGCACTTATCTAGCCGTGTGACTCATGCCAACGTCAAGGAAAAGCCTCATAAAAGGATGAAATGCCACATAATATAATCCAAGTGCGTGAGATCTTTGACGTGTGGGGCATCGAATTTCTAGGACCTTTCCTATCATCTCATGGTAACAAGTATATCCTCGTCTTCGTTGACAACCTTTCTAAGTGGGTGGAATCCAATGCTTTGCCCACCAATGATGCTCGTGTGGTAGTCAAGTTCTTGAAACAATTTTTGTCTTGCTTCGGAACTCCTCGTGCTATCATAAGCGATCGTGGAACCTATTTTTGTAATGACCAATTTGAAAAGGTTCTAAAGAAATATGGTGTTACACATCGTCTTCCACAGCTTATCACCCACAAACGAGTGGACAATTAGAGGTTTCTAACCGTGCTTTGAAGATGATCTTGGAAAGATCCTTAGAGAAAACCGACAATCTTGGTCCGACAAACTCGATGATGTTGTATGGGCCTTTCGTACTGCTCACAAGACACCCATTAGGTTCACTTCTTATAAGATTGTGTATGGAAAGAATTGTCATCTTCCAATCGAACTTGAACATAAGGCTTATTGAGCCCTAAAGCATGTAAACTTTGATTTGAAGACCGTGTGAGATCACCATAAAATACAACTTAATGAATTGGATGAATTATGTGACACTGCTTATGAAAATTCATTGATTTTTAAGGAAAAGAAAAAAAAGTATCATGATTCTAAAGTTAAAAATCAGGTTTTTAACATTGGTGATCAAGTATTACTTTATAACTCACGTTTTAAAATATTTTCCAGAAATTCGAAATCCCGTTGGTCAGGACCATTCACTATCAACCAAGTGTTTCCTTATGGGACCATTGAGCTAGCTCAAAATGATGGTCCTAACTTTAAGGGGAATGGTCATAGGCTTAAGCACTACTTTGGTGGAGAAATTCCTTCAATGGTTGACCTCGACCAAGACATCTTCCCCTAATGATAATTATATTGAGGGGATCGAGTCGAGCTCATGACTCAATAATCAATAATGAGGTGCCTCGTAGGGGAGCTCCCATGCTTATCCATGTACATATTATCGCTTTCTAACGTAGTAATGTGAGAGAATTTGTACCCTTCCAACTTTTGTTCTGTGGTTGTTTGTGACTTATGATTAACTAGGATCATCGTCACAATTGAAGCATCTCGTGTTTGTTTTACGTGAGCTTCGAACATTTGCTTTGAAGATTTCCGATATCCGATGATATATGCTTTGGAGTTCTAACAATTATCTTTTTGCACACTTCATAAATGGCTTAGGATTAATTGTTATACCCTTTCCATGCTAGATATTAAGCATTCGACTTTTCGTCTCTAGTATGGGAGTGTTCCACCCTTAAACTCGATAAACTAAGGACAATGTTTAATTTTAGTAGGGGGTGAATAGATACTTGAACTTGTTAAACCTTCACGCTCTCCAACTTTCATCTTTTTGTTATCGCTTTGTTGAAAATAAAACTAAAAATGGCCAAATTTTAAAAAAATTCTCGTTTTTCATAAGTGCTTAAGACACGAATGTAGGTTTTCTGATTGTGAGAATAAGAGTAATTTTTTACTCGACCATGCGTGTTGAGTACTTAGCTTCGATTCCTTAACTATTTTTCAGCTTGGTCTCTTAAATGAGGACGAGAAATGATAGCGTTAATATGCTAAACGTAGAATATTTGTACTCTAAATTCATGTGTTTTAATTATTTTCTTTTTCTCCCATCGCTTGTATATATTTAATTGTTAATAAATATTGACTTCATGTAATTAAATTGGGAAAACATTTAAGAATCGCCAGCGTCACGAATTTGAAGTATTGGCAAATAAAATAGTCGAAAGCTTCCCCAGTAATAATCTTTAAGCACCTCTTCACCTAAATTAAGCAAAAATTTGAAGCTCACAAAGCCGAAAAATCTATGCAAAACTGAAAGTGAATGTCTTAAAAACCTCGAAGCTTTAAAGATCTAAAATTCGCCTTAGCGTGAGGATATACATCTTCGTCATAATAAACACCTCATGACGAGGTTAAATAAAAGACAAGGCAAGACCGAAGTCATAATAAAAGATCTATGATGGAGTTGAACAAAAGATTGAGGTAAACCATGATAATCAAAGCCACCGATGATGAGGCGGGTCATAAAGTTCATGGTAATAAGTCAAATGTTCAAATTCGTTATAAAAACGTGTTTATCGAATCTTACTTGTTGACTTAATTTTTTGACGTCGTTGTCTATTAGGAAAGGTTATTAATTCACTGATTATGGTAACACGGTTTTGACTCTATTTTTGGACCTTAATCTCTATTATCGCATAAGTAAAAAATTATCCTCGTGATCATTCAAGACAAAAATAAAATATAAGAGATACCAATTAGGAATAAGGGAGTCTAAGTACGCGGTTAAGGCATATGAGTAGTGTTAGCATTACTAACTTATAATGACAATGATCTCGTTTCAAGCTTATCATGAAATTGGGTGAAAATCGAGGACGACGAACTTATCTCTATGAGGCATTAACGTATTCTTATTCTTTGACCCTAAAAGTCACATTGTCGTGATGAAAATCATACATTATGTCCAAAACGCATGTAGTAGTTTAGTTAAGTTTAAATTTCAATAAATGTAATATAAAAATAAATTTTGGAAGTGCTACGATAATTTATTCTAGCATTGCGTGAGGGCACGACAATGGTTTAGTATGGGAGAGTAATGAGACTGCAATTATACATAGTTTCATCGTCCAAATCGGGCTTAAAATGCATAAATGTGTGATAAATACCTTGCAAAACCACTTGTGTTTGTTCATTGTGTATTTTAGGTACGAATATCAGGAAAAGATAAAAGATCATAAAGATACAAGCAAAAACGAACACGGAAAACGAAGCCGCACAAAGAACTGGACCCGCGCATTGAGTTTTTAAGAAAAGTCCTTGAAGTTTGAAGAATTTACATGAATGATCACTCAAGTTTGAAGACTAGTCACTTTAGGCCCTTATAGAACTCATAAATACAAGATTGGTCCTTAAAGTTTCAAGAGTTGTTATTAATAGCCCTTGAAGAATTCAAATATTACCGAAATAGTCCTTGTTAAAAGTATAAACAACACAAAGACTAATATTGCCAAACTGCCAAAGAAGTTTACAAAGGGAATTACCCTAATTCATGAAGAAACTTTGTTTGCCATATTTTTGGAAATCTCAGGGGTAAAGCTTTACAAAAGAAACTCATTAACCCAACAACCCTATCCAAGCACAAACCATACATGGCCCCCAACCCAATTACCACTAACCGTTTCGTGTAATTAACAGTAGATTCAAATTAGTATTAAATAAACCTAAACTCGCCTAACACCTTTTAACCCCCAAACAAAGATCAAAATTTTCACTGTTTATCCTATAAACCCTAACATTCAATCTTGCTAATCACCATGAATTAAACCTTAATCTACTCCATATTTATGATTAACCATATTCTGATCATAACCTCATCCACCAAATCTACTCCACGTCACCCAAGATTCCTCCTCACCCCTCCCCTGCCCCACATTGAACACGGGTTGACACTTTCGTGCAGATAATTAATGGTTTTGCTTGATTACTTGGTCCCTACTCACAAATGGACGCCAAGGATCAAACTACGTCAGTTTTCTTCACATGGGATCCCTAGCATTATCATATGGCTTAGCATTGACCATCTTTTCAAATTCAAACAAGAGGATATTTCTAAGGCATCTAAGGGCTTTTTAGGAAGATCATGTACTAGGTTTTAAGCATTCTAGATAGTTCCTAGCATTCGTATAAGTATGAAGTCGCTTGTGACATACCTCTTGTTCCAGATATATTATGTAATTCCTTTTTAAATGAGTGAAAAGTTGGTATTGAAAATCTGAGTTCCAAAATTGTTTTATGTTATTTACAATTTGTTGAATCCGTTTTACATTTAAGTTTACGCAATTTGGTTTTGAAATGTATTCAAAAGGCTTTATCAAATTCTTTGGTTAAGTACTTAAAGCTCAAACAGTTGGCGTTCTTGAGTCTATAGTTGATCATATCACCCTGATTTTGAATAATCAAGGTGTAGTGAGACTATAACCTTGGGAGTATTATACTTGTGGGGACTAAAGTCTTGCAAAAAAATTGGTTCCAAGTTACTTGTTCTTTTTTCTTGTTTTATTATTATCAACTAACCACTTACTACTTATAAGCTACCCATAAGTTGCCTCAAACAGCTTATGTGAAAGCTTATAAGCTTGAAATTGTTTTCTTGTTGTTGTACTCCATCAAAACAGCCACAAAATCATAGTGGTTTTGACCCTTGTGTTTGACTGTTATAGTCTCACAAGGGGTTTTCAACCTGTTCAAGTACCCCTATAAGCTACAAGCTTATTAGAGGAGCATAGCTGACCCCCTACTAGATGAAGTGGGGGGGGAGGTGAAATCTTTTTTCCTTCTTTCGTATTTTATGCAAATTTTAAGTGCTAAGTGATTTTTAAGAATTTGTTATGCTTATTCTGTGATTGTACTTTTGTGACTTGAATCTGCTTGTTTGGTGTTGATACACTTTGATCTTTGTTAATCTTGCCTTGTTTAAGTGTTTAACTCACTTCTGCTATATAAAAGATGGAAATCAAAAGTTAAAAGGTTGTTGGGACTATCTGTTATAGGGTTTAGGTATTAACAGAAGTATAAACAAAATGGCTTGAACTCAGATTGAGTGATTTATGCTAGAAAATCCTAGGGTGTAGTGTAAAATTTGAATTGTGCAATTTTTTTTCAAAATCTGTCAATTTTCCAAGTGTTGTTAGTATCCGTGCTTAGAGCTGTTGTATGCCTTGAGAATAGTGTTTTTTTCTTGTGTGTATGTAGGACTAAATCACACGAGTAATCAAACACAAATAACATGATGATGATGATTAAACTAAAAAGGAAAGATTAGATTAAGATGGAGAGAAGAAAAGAAATACAAAGTTGGTGTTTTCCTAGTGAGAGAAACAAACACACCTTTCTCTCTCTAAAACTATGAATATGGAAAGCACACACACAAATGAGGCTTAGGGGGGCTTTTATACTAATTAAGAATTGTTTAGGAGGCCTTCCTCATTTGTGTGTTCAGGACTAAATCCCGTTACATAAACAATAATAACTAAAAACTCTCGATATCATTAAATAACATTTTTCACGAGCTTCGCAATGATATATTATATGACCATCACTTTAATTACTTCTAACAATCTCCCCCTAAGGGGAGGTCATGTAATATGTGACTTCACTTCTTTGTTGTTGCAGACTTTGAAGCTCAATGTCTTGAGAGTTTCTTCATAGTTCCTTTCATGTCTTGTGATCTTGGATCTTTGATCTTTGCCTTGACTTGATCTTGTAACTTTTCCAGCTTGTGTTCTTGTATCTTTCTCCACATACTCATGTTTTGTGTTGACTTGAAAGCTTGTTAACAATCTCCCTTGATCATCAGAGTAGCGGAAGTCTTTGTCTTTAGATGTTCTTGAGCTTTCTTCATTTATATGAGCATGTGGTCATGAATTACGACTTCATGAAGTTACGCCACTGTTTGCATTCCTCCGGGGTCCCGTTATACAGTAAGAATACTGTACCTGTGATTAGGTAAGTTCAAAGAACTTCCTTGACAGGGTTTCCGGCTGTGGTAGCCGTTCTCAATACTTGAATTTATCGAAAGATAATTCATAGTAAGGAGTGAATCATACAGTTCCATTCTACTGATTAAGTCGTCAATTCAATTTCCTGGAACAAGTTTGAATCAGTTAAGAATTAAGCCATCGTTGCTTTCCAGTTGACACAAGTTTGATTCATATATAATCGCACAAGTTACCTACCGCAGTGCTGTTTAATGATGACACTGGAAGGATTTCCATTCGTCACTATAAATACTGAAAAGTATTACTCTGAATGTTCTGGCAAGATCATAAAGATATTGCGTAGAGACCTGGAACGAGTTTGAATCAATTAAGAATCAAACCACTGTTGCTTTCCAGTTAGCATATGTTTAATTCAAACTGAATCGTACATATGACCTACCGCAGTGCTGTTTGATGTTAACACTGGAAGGATTTCCATTCATCACTGTGAGTACTAGAGAGTATCACTCTGAATGTTCTAGCAATACCACAAGGATAGAGCGTAGGACTCTGTAAATTATCACTTGTGTTCTAATGATGAACAACAATTGATATAAGGAATAAGTATCCTAATGAGATTTTTGATGAATCTCGTTGGCTCTAGACTCTATAAGTGCACGTTTATTTGCTGATCGAAGGCTGGAGTAGACTGCCACCTATTCAATATCTACTATCTCAGAGTGAGAAAGTCGATAGAAATGAGTTGAACTCCGTGACAATAAAACAAACTTCTTTTGAGAGAAGCTTAAGTAGGCTGGGAAGGGTTGTGCATTGCATCACTGGGTCCATGATGCTTTGTCTTCAGTATCAGAAATCATCAAAGTGATTTTGATAAAAGATGTATTGACCCGGTTTCTGCCTAAGTTGTATAGAGGGCTTCTTTATTTACACCCTTTATCCTTACATTTCTTTTTCATTCTTCAACCCCTTCAATGCTTACCAAGACGTCATAACTTGCACCTTGTTGTGATTGTTCCAGTGCTAGCTTAAGTCATTAGTCGGCATTATTCCAGTACACACAACTACTCCATCTTTCCTAAGGACTTTTAAGTTCTAATGGATTGTCCCTGGGAAGATCCCTCCAGTTCTGGGTGGATCATAGGACGAAAACCTAACCACCTTTTGACACCAATATCGTCGTGAATAATTTTGTTGAAGGTATAGATATCGTAACCAGAAACCCTTTCTAAATCACTAAAAACGCTCCCCCTACATATGTGCATCATAAAAGGAAGGTTTTGCACATATTAGGAAGAGAAAAACACTTATATCAAGGATCTTATCCAAAATAAAGCAATTTTGATCACATTTTTAATCACTATTCTCGCCCTCAAAAATTGCATGAAATTGAAATTTTTGTAAAACTAGTGATAAAACATGGAGAGAATAATGTGTCATGAAACTTTGGAACAAATGTTTATGAAATCATTATACTCCCCCTCGAAAAGAGATTCTATTTAACTAGGGGAGTATATGAGCACATTGTTTTGAAATACTTTGAAAAATTGTGCTCAAAAGTCTGAGAAAAATTGTGTTCATGATTTTAAAACTTTGAATGTTTTGATATAAGCTCATGACCGAGAAAAACGAATTTCTCGTTGTTGAGGATAAGTCAAAGACTTTCCTTTATTGAGGGATCGGGTTATAGTCTGGCATGTGACTATAAGCCATTATGAGAAGAAAATAGAAAAGACATGTTTTGAAAACATTTCAAATCTTATTTTAACTTTATTTACGTACCCGTGTCGTTATTGAACAACATTTCTAAGTACGTCCATATTATCGATGCTGAGAGACATGTCGAAGAAGAATATTTTTGGTATTTTGAAAGATTTTCTCATTTTTTATTTTGTTTTTATAGGTTTTATATTTTTTTTATTTTGATTTTCTGATAGATATATACAAGGTTACTGCGAATGTGCAAGACGTTCAAGTTCATCAAGAGTGAAACTACGCATACCAAGTCGACAAACCAAGAATTCAAATCTGTCTTTAGAAAGAGCTTTGGTGAAGATGTCGGCTAGTTGGTAGTCCGTCTTGACAAAATACAGTTCGATCGTTCCTCTTTCCACATGCTCCTTTATGAAATGGAATCGGACAGCAATATGCTTGGTCTTGGAGTGTTGGACCGAGTTGCAGGATATGGCTATGGCTGATTGTGAGTCACAATAGATAGGCACTTTGTTAAAGTGAAAACCATAATCCGTGAGTTCTGTTCTCATCCAAAGGACTTGAGCACTACACACGGATAGAGACACATATTCTGCTTCCGCGGTGGACAACGTCGTACAGTCTTGTTTTCTTGATGACCATCTCACTAGCTTCTCACCTAAGAATTGTGCTCCACCGGAAGTGCTCTTGAATGAATCATGACATCCTGCATGGTCGGCATATGAAAAACCAGTGAGATTAAAACCAAAATCCTTCGTATACCAGAGACCCATGTGAATGGTTCCCCGGAGATAACGAAAGATCCTTTTAACCTCCTTGAGGTGCTTCTCGGTTGGCTTAGCCTGGTACCGAGCACATAAACAAGTAGCATGCACAATGTCTGGTCTACTTGAGGTTAAGTACATAAGGGACCCGATCATACTTCGGTATTTTGTAGCATCTACAAATGTCCCTTTCTTATCCAAATCAAGCTTGTGTTTAGTTTCCATTGGATTACCAATAGGATCACAGTTTTCCATTCCAAATTTCTGTAGAATTTCAAGCAAATAAAACTTCCAAGTCACAGTTTTGGAACTACCATAGCAGGTGCAGCCGGGGCATTTTGAGGAACACCAAATGACGAAGTACCCTCCATATATTCATCATATATTGCCCAAATAAAACTTCCAAGTCACGTTCCGAGGGTTGTAACGAAGAGATTGCTGACGGTGTAAATTGAAGCGCGAGTCCTAAACTTACGTTTCCAGAAGTCTGACTTTGAAGCTCGGGATGTGAACTTCTATGTTGAGAGGCCATACCCGATAGTTCATCAAAGGTAACATTCATAGTCTCCATTACCTTTCTTGTCCTTCGATTATAAACCCTGTAAGCACAAGCAGTTGAAGAATAACCAATGAAAAAGCCAATATCACCTTTAGGTTCAAGTTTACCGATATCTTCACGATCATTCTTCGGGTAACATAAGGCACCAAAGACATGTAAAAATGAAATATCCAGTTTTCTTCCATTAATGATCTCATAAGGTGTTTTGTTGAAGCGGGTTAGAGTATAACATGCAGTTGCTATAGCATCAGCCCAAAGGAATAACAGTGCACTAGAGGAGAGAAGCATCGTCCGAGCAGCTTCAACTAACGTACGATTCCTCCGTTCCACAACTCCATTCTGCTCTAGAGTTCTTACAGCCGAAGTTTGATGAGAAATCCCAACTTCGTCAAAATAAGCTTTCAGTTTCTGATTGGTGAATTATGTATCGTTATCCGTTCTTACAATGATAACAGGGGCTTGAAGTAGCACTAATGTTTTCTTCAAGAAATTGATAATTACATCCGGGGCTTCATCTTTCGAAGCAAGAAAATGAACCCATGTGTAACGAGAATAATCATCCACAATCACAAGAACATACCGCTTTCCATTAATGCTTTTGATTCTCATTGGGCCACACAAATCCATATGAAGGAGATGCAACCTATTCGTCGAATTTGGAACAGGTTTGGGTTTGTGAGGCTTCTTCTTGCTTTTACCTTGATCACATGATGGACAAAGATGGTCTTTAGTATATTTGAACTTTGGAAGACCGGTAACGAGATCATCTTTTGCAAGTTGGGTGATGGCATCAAAATTGAGATGAGATAACCTTTGATGCCATAACCATGACTTTGTTGAAGTGGCCCAGGCCATGAGACAAATTGGAGATGCAGCAGACATTTGAAAAAGATCAATGGTGTAAAGGTTTGTTGTGTGATTTCCTTTCAACAGATCGATTCCTTCAAGATCCCTAACAAAGCATGTATGACTTCTGAAGGAAACCTCCAAATCTGAATCACAAAATTGCCCAACCGAGAACAAATTGTGTCCCAAGACATCGACAAAAGATACTCTGGTGATGATAATATTTCCCCAATGAAGATCACCATAGCCTAGAATTGCAGCAACATGATCATTCCAAATCGAACAGTTCCCATAAAACGCCATACAAAGTTCTTGAGAAGACTTCTATTCCCAGTCATATGTTTGGAACATCCCGAGTCCATGCACTAGAGACAAATTTCAACAGTCTGCCAATGATAAGAGAAGAGAAAATTTGGCAACCAAAGAAATAGGTTCCTGTATGGTTAGGTAATAATCAAGCCGTATCACATACCGACATTTCACTGTCAGTATGAGATCTACTAGAATCAATAACATGACCATTAGAGGCAAAATATCTTCCAGTAGGCAACCACTTAGAGGTAAATCTAGGACTTCTAGGCGTAACAAGACTTTAAGTGGACCCTACCTGCTTAGTTTTCGGAACATACACTTTAGCCTTAGGAGTGCTATGTGTTTCGCTGATAGAAAGCTTGTCAAGTCGAGTGTAACCACCATAGTTCAAACCATTCATAGTCAAACCACAAACATCATGACTAAAATTAAAGAAACATTTATTACATTTAGCACAAATAACTTCAGATTTTTCATTCCGAATAGCAAGTTTAAAGTCATTACATTCAGAAGAATTATGTTTCTGATTATGAATAAAAAACGGTAAATTCTTACGGTGTTCTTCTACTTCCACATTATTAGCCTTGGGAAGACTACTTCTAGAGGCAAAATGGACCCTATCATTCCTTGTATTTCTCGTAGGCTGTGGCCTTCTGCTCTTAGTGTAGTTGTTCATTCCTGTATAAAAAGACACACGCTTGTTAGAATTGGCATTTTTTAAATCAATGAATTATGGTTGTGCGATAGTGGTCGGTTTTGTCCTAACGCTTGCTTTACGTTGGTTGCTAGGCACAGAGATATCTACCCTAGTTTGAGATGAAGATCTAACGCGTAACATTCCTGGGGCTATAATAGCTGCTTTCATTCTAGCAGCCTTGGGAAATGGTGTTACAGCAATACGAGTGGGTCTGGAGGTTGCTAGTTTTTGGATCATTGTATCCACAATCGAGCTAGGCTCAGAAGTCTTATCTTTTAACAAGGCCTTTAATTTACAGTTCTCACAGATTTTATCAATAAGTTTCTGATAGACAGACTTGCTTTGTTCAACAGCACGCTTATATGAAGCGACAACAGATTCTAAATCTGCAATCTTAGCCTTAAGCTTCTGAACATTACCATCACTAGCACTCTCTAACCCTGAAGAGGCGAAATTCGGTTCCTTAACCCCTCCTAATTGAGCCTGCAACCGAGCGATAGTTTGTTGCATTTCATTGTAAGCTTTTTCATACGAAATCTTGTCATATTTGCATTCATCACATTTTTTGACAAAGTTATTTCTAAGATCGGTGAATTCTTTATCTTTTTTAATGACATAAGATTCCATTTTCTCTTTCATAAGATCAAGCTCAGTTTGAAGGTTTTCATTATGCGACACAGAGGTACTTACCTCAACAGGGCTACTATCAATACAATCACGAGCTTTAGAGAGGCGTTCAAGATCATTTTCCAAAACTTTGATTTTATCAAGAGATTCATCAGCTTCCTTCGCCAAAGATTTAAAGTATTCAACAAAGTTGGCAAATTATTTTAGAAAAGTGTTTTCCAAATTACCTAACCTAGCATCAACTTGATTAATAATCGGATTAATATCGTTTTGAAGAATTTTCTGGACCTCAATCTGAACAGGTGATGTAAAACTTCCTCCAGTTATTTTGGAATTAACAACACGTTTAAGGATGACAAAGTTATCTTTAAGCTCGTTTAGAAATCGGCGTGTGATACTCGGTTTAGGAGGGTCATCAGACAATTCCTCACTTGGTAGCAAAAGCATTTCAGTACTCGTTTTAGACCGAACAAAAACAGTTGGAGGATTAATTTTCGGATAATAAACGGGTGTCACTTCTTTGTCAATCTTTTTTATTCTTAAACGAGTCTCTGCAGCAAGTTCAGTAGTTTCCTCGGAATCATGCACACTAGGAGGATCATGCTCATCAGACAATAGCACACTACCATTATATAAAGTTTCATTAGTGGCCTGAACTTGCTTAAGGTATCTGGGTTAGGGGGAAGAGGACAACCTAAAGCCAATTTGTATCGAGTGTAATTTATCTCATTCACTTTTGGTGCGAGCATATTTATCGTCTACATAGTCTGGCCACGTTTTACTAAAAGTTTGTCTAATTCTCTAATCCTATCCTGAGCTTTGCAAAAATCCTCAAGAAGCCCATCTTCTCGAATTTTGAAATCATGTTTCAGCTTTTTTCGTTCTTCTTTTAACTCCAAAATAGTAGATTTTTCAGTTGAAAGCTGTTTATTAAGAGACGTGATTTCATCATTCAATTTGCTTATCTTTTTAGCACTACTTAAGTGTAAGGCATTTAATTTCTTAGTTGTGTATTTTTATTGATAAACCGATGTAGCATGAGCTTGTTCAAGTTCTTTAGTTTTAGCCTGATGAATTTCAAAACATTTATCCCGTTCCTTATATCCCGCAATCTCAGTGGTCAATTTGGCATTAGATTCTCTAAACTTATTATTAACCACCATAGCATGATCTACATCCTTAGCAAGCTTATCAAATAGAGATTTATCATACACACGTGTCTCATCAGGAAGGGTTGTAGGCTGAGCAACTTGATCCATACTAAGGTCCACAAAGGGCTCCTTTGAAATAATATTACTATTATTCGTTTGGTCCCCGTGTGTCTCAATGTAGGGCTCAAGCATCTCAGTATACTCTTCCTCCTGATTAGACATACAATATATATCATTATCATCAAAACTTGGGTGTACCTCAGAGGGACCGTCTGAATCATGGACGGGAGCTCTGTCATCATGCATTCCTGAGGTTGATGCTTGCTGTAAGTTTGCCATCAAGATGTAGTTGGCATTCACCTCTTCTTCCTCATCATATTCTGGAGCAGAAGCCATAAGATCAAATTCCTCAGCTTGAAGTGGAATCCCTGCCTCTTCTTTTTGTGCTTTGAGAAGCTGAGTCTGAAGATAAGCAGCATCCCTCTTCTTTTTGGTTGTGCAATTTCGAGCATAATGACCAAATCCCCTGCAGTTGTAGCACTGAACCTGACGATTGTTGTTTCCATTTCTCGTACCAGTATTCTCAGCCCTTGCAGCCACAATGTTTCCCATCTGATTACCAACCGCTGGCACAACTATTAACCCATTTTGATTACCCACATTTGGAACATTCGGATTCTGACCACAAATTTGTCCATATTGATATCCTGCATTCCCAACATTCTAACCATATTGTGTCCCAGCAGCTACCAATTGACGATATTGATTCGCATTCTTGAAAGGTTGAGCAATCTGCCTATTTCTAGTATTCGAGGAGATTCTCTGATTGTTGTTGGTGGGGTTACTGGTAAATTTGAATACCTTTGCGAGAAGTGCAAGACCAGTATTAATCGCATGAGTAGAATCGGTGATGTCATCAAAACAAGCAATGGGTTGTTGTAAGTAGTTCACAGCAGCAGGAGTTTGATATCCATAGGAGGTGAGTTGTTGTTGTTGTTGTTGTTGTGGCATGAAGTTACTTGATGAGGGTTGATGGTAAGGTACCATGGGATATGAATAGATGATGGAGAGTTCGCCATAAAATCCCATGGATCTTGTGTCTTGGCACGTCTTTTCTTGTAAACCGATTTCACTCCCCTTCATCATTTTCTGAATCCTAAGCCACATCTCGTGTGCGGTTTCACAACTGTCGACAGCAGCATAAACATCTTCGGGAAGTCCCATGAGGATGACTTGAATTGCTTGATCATCGGCGTCGAGTTGTTTAGATTCAACTTCAGTTAATTCTTCATCCGTTTGCTCATGACTAGAGTCAGCCACTGGGTTAGCATTCGTAGGGTCCCCAGGCACAATGATTGTTCTTCTAACATACGGATCTTTTTGAATCGAGATGACAATCAATTTTCCCAAAGGTTTATATTTTGCATAACGAAGGAGACGACTAGCCCATGTAGTGTAGTTCTCCTTGGTGAGCATGGGAAGACGATTCTCAGTACCCGCAGCGTAAATATCTTGTTGAGACGTCATCGTAGAAGTCGTGTGAAAAACATGATCTCAATTCGTAGAAAGAAGAATGTTGAAGTTAAAGTCCCCTAAATATGATTAAATCCCCTAAAAATGAGCTCTCCTGAAACCAAAAATTCCGAGGCCAAAAAAAACACACACGAAAACACAATTTTTGAAAATATTTTCGGAATGAATGAAGATTTTAGAGAAATAGCCAATCTTCGGAATACTGAGTATTTTCAGAGAACCAAAGATTCTTCGGAATAAAAAGGTTTTTCAGAGAAATTACACATCTTCGGAATAATGGGGTTTTTCAGAAAAATACACTTTTTCGGAATAAAGAAGTTTTTCAGAAAAAAGCACTTTTTTGGAATAAAGAAGTTTTTCAGAAAAAACACTTTTTCGGAATAAAGAAGTTTTTCAGAAAAATGGAACTTTTTCGGAAAAATGATATTTTCAGAGAAAAGAACTTTTTCGGAAAAATGATATTTTCAGAGAAATGGACTTTTTCGGAAAAAAATGATATTTTCAGAGAAATGGTCTTTTTCGGAATAATTATATTTTCAGAGGAATGGTATTTTTCAAAGAAATAAACTTTTTCGGAATAAGATGGATTTTCAGAGAAATAGGCTTTTTCGGAATAAAATGGATTTTCAGAGAAATATTTTCGGAAACATGGGTTTTTTTAGAGAAATATTTTCAGAAAAATGGCAGAATTTCGGAATATAAAACCCTTTTGCGAAGATTTTTCTGAAAATAAAGGGATACAGTTGTGAGTCGTTAGAGATGATACAAAACCACCAAAACAATATCTCGAATCCACCAAAATCAACAACCATTTCGATCACACCAATAACAACACCTCAAAGCCACAAATACCAATCCGAATCCAACAGCCTAAACCAAAAAAAAAACCCACGAAATCAATACCAAATCCACACCAAATCAACACCAATGCTAACTACGAATCCCTTGGCGAATGATACCACTTGTAGGACTAAATCACACGACTAATCAAACACAAATAACATGATGATGATTAAACTAAAAAGGAAAGATTAGATTAAGATGAAGAGAAGAAAAGAAATACAAAGCTGGTGTTTTCCTAGTGAGAGAAACAAACACACCTTTCTCTCTCTAAAACTATGAATATGGAAAGCACACACACAAATGAGGCTTAGGGGGCCTTTTATACTAATTAAGAGTTATTTAGGAGGCCTTCCTCATTTGTGTGTTCGGGACTAAATCCCGTTACATAAACAATAATAACTAAACACTCTCGACATCATTAAATAACATTTTTCACGAGCTTCGCAACGATATATTATATGACCATCACTATAATTACTTCTAACAGTGTATGTTTGTTAAGGTGTCTGAGTTGCTTACTTGAGCTAATTCTGTGAAACATTTGTTAAGTTTTGCCTAAAATCAATCAATATCCATTAGTCTGTGATTTCTAGAGTTAGAAATTGTTTTGGTGGATGAAACTTGGTCAACTCTTAGGTTTAGGATTGTTAAGTATCTTTTTTGCTATTCCTTAGTTTGGAGGCTTATACTAGTTTTTGTTGGGTCTAAAAGTTAATGTGGCAGAAACTCAAAACGAAGAAAATATGAGAATATTAGTTCTAGTCGCTGACACCATGTGTCTAGCTGCTGACAAGTATTCTACACACTGAAAGAATTCTATTTAGGTTAAACATTCAGTATATTGTTTATTTAGATAGAATATCTCATTGTTTATTCATTCTTATCTCTTATAAACCATGTTCCTTACACTATAAAAGGTACTAAGGATCTTAGGTTTTATTCATTCCTACTATCAAAATGTAATCTACAGCAAAGCGTGTGTTCTAGGCGTGTGTGTTCTTTGTAAACATGCCTAGGTTACTTTTGTTAGTGTTTTAATACAAATAACGTTAGGAGAAATTCGTGTCTTGTTCTAAACACCTTGTATATGTATTATGTTCAAATTCCGCTATGATAATCACATATGAACATGATGCATTCCTAGTAGCTAAAAGATCTGTGAATTTTAGGATTCCAAAATTGGTATCGGAGCCACGTGGCTCTCGATGCTAGGATCTAACAAGGTGTTGTATCGTTAAATAATAAAGAAATTCGTATAGGATTTTCTGGGCAGTTTTATGTGCGCAGCAGTATTCAGATTAGCATAACTTTTTCGTGAACTGTTGGATCATCGTGAAATTTTTCTGGTAATTCTTGACACATGTGTCTAGGATCTCACTGGAGGGATTGTCCAGACGATCCTCCAAGAAAAAGTTATAAGGTGTCAAAGATGGTTACAGTAATGATTTTCATTTTTTTTGTTTGGTTTAAAAACCCTAGATCTAGCGTTGGTTGTTGTTGTTTTAATGATGATGTGATGTTAGCTTTGCGGAATCGATTTATCATGGATCGATGATGAACCCTAGCAGTATGCTATGATACTTAATACACCAGGTCGTGAGTTTTAATGAAAGTTTGTGTCCACGTGGTGCTGCAAGTAAAATTAAACGAGAGTTTAATAAATATCTTGCTTGGACAAAAGGAAAAATTGTCCATGTGAGTATCATGTTGAAAAGAACAAGAAAAACATAACAGAACAGTCGAAACAAGAAAAACAGAACAGATATCACCAACGCATGTACATAACCCGTTAACATAATAGCTCTAAACTAATCAAAATCTAATGACCACAAGAAGGGTTATGTTAACGGGTTATGTACATGCGTTGGTGATATATGTTCTGTTTTTCTTGTTTCGACTATTTTCTGCTATTATATCTGGATATACTTTATATATATCTAGATATACTTGATATATATCTGGATATTGAGATGTAGATTTATGTGGATATACACGTTCGTATTCGGAGTTTATACATAGTGACAGAGGTGAAATGACGTTGCACGTAATCACTAAGAAAAAAGGTTTAACACCCCCAAATTTACACGCAGCGGAATACATCTTTGGGTGCTAAACAATGATACAATAACACATAATTTATAAAGAACGACTCGAAAAGAGACGTTTCAAATTTATCGTTCCTAAAACATTTATCAGAGTAGTGTAGTCCCAAGTAATCGTTACCAAAAGATAAGTTAAAACAACATATTAGTTTGTTTTAAAAATGGAACGATAAATAAATCAAAGAGTTTGAACAACATAGCAGTGCACAACTTCATTCTCGTGACCTCCAAGCTTCCACTTCTTGATTACCTGAAATACATGTGAGTAAAACAATCAGCAAAAATGCCGAGTGAATCTATAGGTTTATGTAATCAATTTGAACACAAGCAAAGATTATAAGTTTGTGGCATGCTTATAAGCATCAAATAATAATTTGCATCAACAATGATAATTGTATATAGCATAAATTGAAATAAGCTCATGGAACCGAGCCCTTAAACACTCCTTTTAGAGGTCTGATAAGACAGGAGATTTATTAATTGTCTGTTACCTCCAGATTTTTGGTACATTGTCGTATACCTGACTTCTCAATACAATATGTCCAAACAGTGTGGAGGTCGGGCCTAAGCTTCTGTGACAAGTCCACACAAACTGAACCGGGGCGGCTTCCCCCATAGATCTATTAATTGTACTAGCGGCTAGCCCATCATAAGCTAGTTAACGGTCCATAATTGAGGCTTTAACAAAGGCAATCACTTAATGCAATTTAAAGGCAACCACGAGTCTATTCATAGAGGGACAAAGCATACCATAAAAATCTTGTGTTCTAAGTTTATAAAACATGTATTCCCCCTCGCGGGTTTAAAATCATTTAATAACTAGTATAAAGCGAGGCTATAGACTCACCTTAGCCGATAGTGGTAATGAGACGATCGCCGACGATAGATGATGCCTTTCAAACACGAGAACCGCAACCTATCAAATGAGGTGCGTTCATTAATAATAGACTCGAGAAATAAACCATACATAAGAATATAAAACTCGACTCATATAATCACGACAAACTCGAGAGAAAACGATACAAGTGATACTATTACACTCTCCTATATATTCATTTTATTATTCTATGTCTTTAATAAAAATCTGCCGGAACATACCGAATGTCCAAGCCGTTTTCCCATACTTAAACATATCAACTTTTTATGATACTACTCAGAGAACTTACTTACTATATGTTTAAAGTTCTCCCTAGAGCCCAACAAAAGATTTTACTTCTAAAGTTCCCTGCCCGACTCATCTTTGAATCACAAAATCCGGACAGTTTAGCGACCTTGACTTACGAAACCATTTTGACCATTCTAAACAACTCCGTTTGTAAAACCGCCACTTGATTCTAAAAATAGACTCAAAATAATAAACTTGAAGCCTGAGAACAGCCCTTGAATCATTTTGAAACTCATTTTATAGTCCCCGAGATTCGATCCAAATATCGACAACAATTTTCGGATTGTGTCAACACTCGTCTCCCGGTACACGAAAATCAAACTAGTGTATCTTCCAACTCGTTTGGAGTTGGAAGGCCTACTTTATATCAAATCGAAGCTAACGAAAATCTCTACGACATAATCCCATAATATCATCCTATATTCAGACTTAAGACCCTCGAAAATGGCCTCAAACCTACTGCCCAAAATTGATATTAAAAATCTCTTACAAAATCAAGTTTTTGATTAAAACCAACAACTTTTATCATCATTCTAACCTTCTAATATCACCATAAACCCATCCTAACACTCCTAAATCACTTGTATGTAAAAATCTAATAAATCAAACTCAAAAACTCAAACATGCAAATACTCCACTATGTAATATAATAATATTAACACCTATTTATTCCTTCAAAATGGATCAAACAAGTATAGTTCATCAAGAAAATAAATATTGAAAAAAAATATTAATGCATGTTGAAGAAAATCATACCAATGTGATCACAAGATCAAAACTAAGATGGGTCTTGTTTTAGATTAGCTCAAATCATCCTAAATCTTGAGTTAAATTGAAAATTGTATGGATTTGGTGATGGTGGTTGATGTTTCGGCAAAACAAGAGAGAGAAAGAGATGGTGGGTTTTGTTTTTATTTTTAAAATGATTATATGTGTAAAAGTGTAAGTGGAAAAACATTATATAGTCTAAGGTTAGGGTAGTTTTTGCCAATTTGTGATAGTTTTGGTCCAAAATGTAATAAAATAGTTTAAAAGGGTAGAAAATGTAAATTGTAATTTTTGAAATATTTACGAGACTCGGGTTTCGTAAAAATACTAAAAAGTTTAAACGTACACGAAAAATAATAATATAACGACTCGATACGTAATTAAAACGATATCGTTGAAAATATTAAATATCGAAACGATCGATAATAAAATATAAAATTTTAGGCATCCGTCGGTATCGAAATCACTAGTAGTCCTCGTTACTCGTCAAAATATTAAAATATTATATTTAATATCGGTTTCAACTTAAACCGTTAAACATAATAATATTTAACGTCTTAAATACGTCAAAAATATTTGAAAAGTATAATTAAATTATGACCTTATTTTTTACGGGTTTTACATCCTCACCACCTAAAGGGAGCGACGTCCCGGCGCTCAACTCACCTCATACACGAGTTGATCACCACCCGGAAGGATGAGGGCATTCCTTATAAAGAAGTCCTCACGTTCTTACGTAAATATCGATCCACGATCTCCACTGGTTCTTTTACAAAACGCGACTTGTCGTCAAGTTGCATCTCACCAAAAAGGAATAAATAAATCCTTATCCACTAGTCACCCGTCAAGCTCGACACATGAAAGTTCTATGGATCACACGAGGCTCATTCGACAACAAGAATAGATGACAGGATTTTCGGGTAAGTCCAGTTAAAAAGAATGTTGCAAATTAAAGGATATCCATCGGCCGGATAGCCATGGACACACATCAAAAAGAACTAAAAAGAAAAATATTTTCGTCATCGGAGGGTGCTCACACGTGGGTCCCTACTCAAAAGATACTACAAAGACACCATCTCACTTTCGCCAATGCGCATTAAAGTCTCAATAAACATCGTCGTTGAAAGTAAAAAAGATATTACATAATATGTGTTCTATATGATCGGACGTCATCGGATGATGCCGTCTCAAGTTCTCACAACTTACGATCATTTGACTAGATCACACACCATGTAAGTACATAAAAGAAAAGGTCGAACATAAACATCGAGTATAGATCTCCACCGTTAATCATCGAGAAAACCTTGAAAGAACCCTTGATAATAACTACTTGATCTCAAGAGTCTTTCCACTTGCGGTGTCGGCTTCAACTTACTCCTCGAGGTTGTAACAAATTTATTAACTCCATTCATTAAGAGATTTGGTCCATAATCATTCCACAAGTACACGCATAAATCCTGGTGACACTTATCGTTTCTTCTTATACACTGCTTCCCAAGATTCATTTTAAACTCAGAATAAAATAGTGATCTTCAATAAGAGGAATAGAACGAGATAAAAATGAATTCAATAAACACATAAACGGACATGATGTGGTAAAATGATTTAAGGTTGTCGATCGACGAGGGATCTCGACTCACGTAACCGTAAAACATAATAATTCGCAATACTAGAAAAATGAGAGCGAAAAATAAATTAAATATCAACATTAAAATAACGTTTGTCACAATTATCCGTCCCGGATTTGGTATTACCTTAAAACTCAGTTGAGGTACCTTCTTGATAAAGATGATATATTAAAGATAGAAGTTAAATAGCTTAATAATTTATTTTGGTTGTCTTAAGAAACTTTGAAAGAATGACATGAATTTATTAATTAAACTCATATTGATGGTTACATTTAGAAAATATAATTTCTAAATTAAATCATTATTAGGAATATAAAGCAAACTGATAAATTCATTACTTTTAAAGTAAAGTATGATAAGTCAATTAGTTCAAAAGGTAGAACATAATTTCATTTTAAACATTAGTTTTAGTTATACAAAATATGATGTATAAATTTGACCTTTTACTTGTGATGGTTATTTCGATAATTAAAAATCATTAGAAAAATGTATAAAAGTTCCATAAAATTTTATAATACGTTGTAGAAATACATAAAGGTGTTTATTATTTCAAAATAACATGGGATATATTCGGGTTTCGAAATGTGACAAGATAACAAACGAATACGAATGAAAATAATAGTCAACAATTAATACGAAATCAACGGTACAAAAGAGGACGAAGAAAATGTCGTATGAATTCTTAAAAAGAATAATAAGATGAAGGCGTTGATAGTAAGACGATAAGAAATAATAGATTAAACAAGTTGTCAATTTTGTTAGTGCGGCCGATGGTTCACCAATATCAGTTCGTTAACTTAGCGGTGGTCGATACATGATCGGAAATAAGATCCATACAAAAATTTTAATCAAAGAAAATTCCTAATAATCACTTGTAATTAAAACAAATCAAATGAACAATGTTAGTGTTTAAAAAGAGAAGTCAAAGCACGGTTCACAAGAGTGGATCTCGAGACAAACGAGAGTGACGGACGTCATCCCGGATATACAGAAATCACTCTAGTGATAATTCATTATTCACATGCGGAGACATTCCAAAGATCTACCCAGTCGCATAAAGAAGATTGGACGAGAAGGAAGGATAAAACATCGAGACTTTTAGGTCATTTATTAACAGTTAATAATTAGACGAACGGTCAAAAGGAATCAGTTATAAGACAAAATGAAGTAACAAGTGGGAAAACAATCATCGAGTAAAAACGTACTTATAATCACGTAATTCGTTTAACAAAAGGTAAGAAAACATATGCGGATGCATAGAAATTGTGCTACTTGCATAAAATATAAAGGTTTTCAAAACTTCTTTTCATTTTATTTATCTTTATCATAAATACAAGTAAAAAGTTCTTTATTATCAAGATTTTTAAGTTGACTACTATTCAGCCTAGCATGGCTCCTTCTAAATTAGACATAGGTGATCAGGCCATGTATAATTTAGGGCTAGCAATGCAGTGCTCCGTTTCGTCGAAAAGTATTACGTTTCTTATGTTTATATAAACCATGCCATTTGTAAAATGGAATTTAAAAATAGTTTATAAATTTATAGGATACAAGTAATTTGTGAGATACTCAATAAGCAACTTTTAATGTTACGAAAAGTATTTTATAAGACCAAAGTAAAAAAAAATTGGTGAAAATAATCGTAAAACAATATCAGATTTATTAATAAGGTGACAGTATGACAACGTATAAAGTAGCCAAAGGTTTGCAAAAAGTAGCAAATAGTAGCTCATAAAACAATCAATGAAATGGTTACAAGCTGTTAAGGTTTCAAAAGGTTATATGGTTTAGACGAAAATTCCATGAGACATGTGATAAAAATATCGACGAAGAATGTGAAGACAAAACTTCAAAACTCGACCCAAATTAGTGGAAGGTTAAAAGAAAACAAAAATAAAATAACATCGAATGAAAAATGAGTCATATATATAAAAAGAATAAAACAATCCATATGTGTATTCTATGTAAGATACTCGACACAACATGCTTTTAAGAAAATATATTATTCATTTTCAAATTACACCATCAATCCGGTAATTGCTAATCCTGTAATGTTTCTATTTTTAAACATTTTCACATGCAACTAGTATTCGTTAGTTGTAAAATAATATTTGTTAAAGTTTTACGATCTCAAATGAAATCAAAACATCTTAGAAACGTTTAAAACTCATGTTCTAAATTTTTTTATTTTTTTTTCGAATTTAACCTTTAAATACGAGTCGATTAATTGATCCGATAAACAACATCTCCAAGACTCGGAGTCTAAAGCATTTTGATGCAAAACGACGTTTCAGACGACTTTCTAGTTTTACCCGAGACCTGAAACCCAATGTAAAATGACCAAAATACCCCTGCAAGTTCTGTGCAGGTTTGACTATTTTATTTTAAAAACGCAGGTTTTACTTTTAGGTTTTGACCTGTTTATACACCCCCTGTAGTTTCTCCATTAAATATATTTTTCGACATTTCCTTACGGCTCAAAATATATATATATATATATATATATATATATATATATATATATATATATATATATATATATACGCACACATGTCTTGTGGATTTTACAACAACGAAAAATAAATCTCATAATGAGCATCAAGTAAAAATATAGCATAATGAATGACAGAAGATGCTTCAAGGTATTCAACACGAAATTTAGGAAGCGAAACGGTGAATGACGTTCGTAATTTAAGTTTCAAGGTGCAATGTAGGCAACCTCCTTGGTGCCACGATTCTTCAAAAACACCAAAACATAACGAGAAAAGAATGGAACATTCATAGGTTACGTTCCGAGAGCAAGAAGGTTAATGAAAAACAAATGATACAATTTTATAGAAGTAAAATCGTATTCCAATCTAGCGCCATAATCTAGACGATGATTTATAAAATGACGATGACGTTACCGAGATATAAATGAATAGTACACTTCGGAGTCGATACATATAAATGTCAATAAATAGCGGTTAGTCTATTCCAAGGACACATTGAGCTACACAATGGTCTAGAGATTATGTTAAAAGACGTCCAAGCACAAATAGCCGGAAGACGATTTGAATATCTATATAGATATCACAAAGGGTTAAACAATGAAAGTAACGCGCGTAGATGAAGTTATGTAAGGTCATAATATAAAAATTTTGCAATAAAAGCAATTTAAATACTTCAAAAATAAATACAGAAAGATCATGAAATTCATTATATTTATTTAAGTTAATCATTAATAAATGACAAACTTTTATCGAAAAGTTTAACGACATAAATATATATCGATAAAGGGATCCTAGATATAAATATATATCCATAAGTGGATCATAGTATTTATTTATAAATACTTGCCAATAAGGTATACGTAATAACGCATACTAAAATGGTAATCTCAGAAGTAGCTTGAACCTGAAGTCACGCGAAGTCCGGTGCACATGACTCTTTGAAAAATAAAAACTGACAGTTATAGTTTAGGTTTTTAAAATTAAGACATAGTTCTCTATAACTCATGGCTCTGGTACCAATCTTTAACACCCCCAAATTTACACGCAGCGGAATACATCTTTGGGTGCTAAACAATGATACAATAACACATAATTTATAAAGAACGACTCGAAAAGAGACGTTTCAAATTTATGGTTCATAAAACATTTATCAGAGTAGCGTAGTCCCAAGTAATCGTTACCAAAAGATAAGTTAAAACAACATATTGGTTTGTTTTAAAAATGGAACAATAAATAAATCAAAGAGTTTGAACAACATAGCAGTGCACAACTTCATTCTCGTGACCTCCAAGCTTCCACTTCTTGATTACCTGAAATACATGTGAGAAAAACAATCAGCAAAAATGCTGAGTGAATCTATAGGTTTATGTAATCAATTTGAACACAAGCAAAGATTATAAGTTTGTGGCATGCTTATAAGCATCAAATAATAATTTGCATCAACAATGATAATTGTATATAGCATAAATTGCAATAAGCTCATGGAACCGAGCCCTTAAACACTCCTTTTAGAGGTCTGATAAGACAGGAGATTTATTAATTGTCGGTTACCTCCAGATTTTTGGTACATTGCCGTATACCTGACTTCTCAATACAATATGTCCAAACAGTGTGGAGGTCGGGCCTAAGCTTCTGTGACAAGTCCACACAAACTGAACCGGGGCGGCTTCCCCCATAGATCTATTAATTGTACTAGCGGCTAGCCCATCATAAGCTAGTTAACGGTCCATAATTGAGGCTTTAACAAAGGCAATCACTTAATGCAATTTAAAGGCAACCACGAGTCTATTCATAGAGGGACAAAGCATACCATAAAAATCTTGTGTTCTAAGTTTATAAAACATGTATTCCCCCTCGCGGGTTTAAAATCATTTAATAACTAGTATAAAGCGAGGCTATAGACTCACCTTAGCCGATAGTGGTAATGAGACGATCGCCGACGATAGATGATGCCTTTCAAACACGAGAACCGCAACCTATCAAATGAGGTGCGTTCATTAATAATAGACTCGAGAAATAAACCATACATAAGAATATAAAACTCGACTCATATAATCACGACAAACTCGAGAGAAAACGATACAAGTGATACTATTACACTCTCCTATATATTCATTTTATTATTCTATGTCTTTAATAAAAATATGCCGGAACATACCGAATGTCCAAGCCGTTTTCCCATACTTAAACATATCAACTTTTTATGATACTACTCAGAGAACTTACTTACTATATGTTTAAAGTTCTCCCTAGAGCCCAACAAAAGATTTTACTTCTAAAGTTCCCTGCCCGACTCATCTTTGAATCACAAAATCCGGACAGTTTAGCGACCTTGACTTACGAAACCATTTTGACCATTCTAAACAACTCCGTTTGTAAAACCGCCACTTGATTCTAAAAATAGACTCAAAATACTAAACTTGGAGCCTGAGAACAGCCCTTGAATCATTTTGAAACTCATTTTATAGTCCCCGAGATTCTATCCAAATATCGACAACAATTTTCGGATTGTGTCGACACTCGTCTCCCGGTACACGAAAATCAAACTAGTGTATCTTCCACCTCGTTTGGAGTTGGAAGGCCTACTTTATATCAAATCGAAGCTAACGAAAATCTCTACGACATAATCCCATAATATCATCCTATATTCAGACTTAAGACCCTCGAAAATGGCCTCAAACCTACTGCCCAAAATTGACCTTAAAAATCTCTTACAAAATCAAGTTTTTGATTAAAACCAACAACTTTTATCATCATTCTAACCTTCTAATATCACCATAAACCCATCCTAACACTCCTAAATCACTTTTATGTAAAAATCTAATAAATCAAACTCAAAAACTCAAACATGCAAACACTCCACTATGTAATATAATAATATTAACACCTATTTATTCCTTCAAAATGGATCAAACAAGTATAGTTCATCAAGAAAATAAATTTTGAAAAAAAATGTTAATGCATATTGAAGAAAATCATACCAATGTGATCACAAGATCAAAACTAAGATGGGTCTTGTTTTAGATTAGCTCAAATCATCCTAAATCTTGAGTTAAATTGAAAATTGTATGGATTTGGTGATGGTGGTTGATGTTTCGGCAAAACAAGAGAGAAAGAGATGGTGGGTTTTGTTTTTATTTTTAAAATGATTATATGTGTAAACGTGTAAGTGGAAAAACATTATATAGTCTAAGGTTAGGGTAGTTTTTGCCAATTTGTGATAGTTTTGGTCCAAAATGTAATAAAATAGTTTAAAAGGGTAGAAAATGTAAATTGTAATTTTTGAAATATTTACGAGACTCGGGTTTCGTAAAAATACTAAAAAGTTTAAACGCACACGAAAAATAATAATATAACGACTCGATACGTAATTAAAACGATATCGTTGAAAATATTAAATATCGAAACGATCGATAATAAAATATAAAATTTTAGGCATCCGTCGGTATCGAAATCACTAGTAGTCCTCGTTACTCGTTAAAATATTAAAATATAATATTTAATATCGGTTTCAACTTAAACCGTTAAACATAATAATATATAACGTCTTAAATACGTCAAAAATATTTGAAAAGTATAATTAAATTATGACCTTATTTTTTACGGGTTTTACAAAAGGTCTATTACATTTAAATGTTAAATGAGTTGAGTATCTAAGATTTATAAGGATAACGGATTGATACTTGGTTTAAGATTAATCTTGAAGTATATCATGGTGTCGCTTTTTTCCTTGATGGATACCTGTTTTTATACGGAGCCTTTGTTTTACTTAAAATGATATTCTTGCCCATTTTGTTTCTAACATTCCGTAGACCAACTTGTGTAGTATTTAAAATACCTTTCAAGTTTCAGGATGCAAGCTTTCAATTTACTTTCATAAATGGCATTTTCAGTTTCAGTTATGGTTTTCAAGAAATTATTGCAAGTATTTTGACATAAGAGATGGTCCTAGAGTTTGAACTTATTAAGTGAATAGTTTGTCGTTATTAAGAAAGTAGCAAGATTTATGAACTTATCAAGTGTACATGCATAAATCTCTTTGATATAGCATGGGTAGAAAAATATTAAAGAAAAAGGCAGCTGATATGTGAACAAATGGTTATGATATCATCTTGAACGTGATTGGGTGTAATGGGTGTCACCTGCCAAGAATTTGTTTGTCATTTATTCGATTTTTAAAACTGTTATTAAAAATGATATTGTTATAAAGATTATCAGTTTTAAGTGAACTGATTTAGAATGTTGTACGATTGTGGATACATGTTAAAGCGACTTCTGACGGGCTATACACGTTCTATGCATTTCTCCTATTTCATTTTTAGATAATTCTTAATATTTACTGGTAGGACCTGATGCCGCAAAGTGATCCATCATGAATCGATCACTTGTATGTTGTATCTCTAGTTTGAAATATAGTCTAGCTTATACGAGAGGCTTAATGTGTATTAACTATTCTTTTCAATAAGTTTAATAGTTTATGATTCTCACTGCACTTAGATTATGTATCCCTCGTAGTTCTGTATAATAAATCTGGTGTTGAATATGAAATCACATGCCTATGTACCAAACGGGCAATTTTCTAATATAATCCATGAATATTCTGCAGCCTCCCTAGCCGAAACGAGTCATTGAAGAAGGAGCTTGATTTCGTGAAGAATTTATGGCAAAACAGAAGGATATGCGTGTTGGACTGCAGAAGATCGTCAAGAAATATTACAACGGTTTGGTTATAGATTTAGTGATTATTATGTCAAAACTCGAGCCAGCCATCCTTATTCCCAGCTGCAACAAGTCTTTAAGCATGTGGTAAAGTATAATAGTCCATGATACCCCTTTTTTCTTTTTCGTTTTTTTTGTTTTAATTAAAATCCAACAATGGAACTTTTTGAATGAATTGCTTGCCTTTATTCAGTTTATTTGCTAACTTCTTACTCTTATGTGTCGTGTTTACAGTTAGTGGACATCCAAAGGCAAAATGCGTCAGCTCTTTTCTGCAAGAACTAAATGATGTTGTTAAAGCTAAATTTATCGAAGAGCATCCAGCGACTTTAATTGAGACGAACCCTTCATTGTTTTCTCAGTTTACCTTGGGTGTGGCCACACAGGTAAATCATTCACGCGTCAATTTTCTTCTAATTTTTTGGCAGATTGCAAGTTAGTAACGTCAAGACAGATGCTTCATTTAGTATTATTAATATGTAGTATGCGTAGGTTAATCAATGTTATAAGTTATAATGTAGACTATTGTTGGAAATACGTTTTTCCAAGGAAAGTCTCGGTCACATCATTATTAGCATAGATCACGAGCTTTAGACTATTTAGGACATTGTAACTTGGAGTGACCTCCCTTTGGGGGAGATTGTTGGAAATACGTTTTTACGTATTTAGAAAGGATCGGTCACTCCAATGATATTGGGCTCGTGATCCAATATAGCCCATATAGCCCACATGTAGGGTGGGCTATATAAACCCCCCCTCCTAGCATGTTAGGAGGGGTTGTTGGTTCACACACTTTAATAATCACATTTCCATTTTCCTTTCAACTCTCTCCTTTCTCTCTCTTCTTTCTCTCTCTAAGTTTCTACCATTTCTCCATCCATTCAATAGATAATCCATACTTGCTAAATCCTTAGAAAAACAAGATCCTTCAATTGGTATCAAGAGCATGGTTGTTTCTACGGATTGATGTATTTTTTATCTATTGATTTGGTCATAAAAATCCTTTCTTTCTAAATTTTTTTTCTCTTTTCTCTTTCTTTTCTCTTTCTTTTTGGTGTTGCGTGGTTAGCAGTTTGATAAAAATCATTTTGTCTCATTTTCTTTTTCTATCATTTTTCAAATTTTAAATATTACGTTTCCAATATCATCTTTTCTTTGTAAACTCTTTATATCAATTTTTCATTTTAAATTTTAAATTTGATAGTGTTCTTAAAAATTGATACAGTCATAACTCTTTATCACCTTTTTGTCTCATACCAGTTTTATATCAATTTTTTTTGTCTTTATCATCTTCATCAACTTTTGGATTTTTATCTTGGTATAGTCTTCGTCAAGAATCCAGGTCTGTTTTTTTGCGATTTACACTCCATCGGAAGCACCAGGTTTGTTCACTACGATCGCATAAACCCTTGGGGTTTGTAAACTGCGATCGTTTGTTACGATCTAGGACCGCGATCGGACTACGATCGGACTACGATCGGACTCACGACTGGACTACGATCGGACTCACGACTGGACTACGATCGGACTCACGACTCGTCTTACGATCGGACTACGATCGGACTCACGAATCGTCTTACGATCGGACTCAAAAGGACCTACGATCGGACTCAAGACTCGACTTACGATCGGACTCATAAGGACCTATAAATCTATCCCCGACTCAACCCGACCCAATCACGTCTGATTATCTTAAAACACAAAACCAAACACACTTTTTTTTACAACAGAAACACTCTCAAAAAGACTCACCAAAAACCCTCACCTCACATATACTCCCTCGTCTGACACTCGACCTCTGACTTTTACCCACATCGACCCAAACACACTAGACTCGCTGTTTCGTTTTCTCGACTGACTCAAACCTCTCATCCTCGACTTGACTTAAATATCGACCCACAAACACAAACAAACACCCTCGTCTCACTTGACCTCGACAAAGATCTCAGACTCGTATAACGAATCCACACAAAACAGGATCTCAGTCTTTCAAAACCCTCATCGATCATACAGAAAATAACAATACCTACCCGAGATCAATCTGTTGATCTTGAAGCCTTATAAGAATCATCGAGCATCATTTGCTTGGTATTTGGTCTTCCTTTATGAAGATAAAAAGTTAATGGGTTTGGAGTATTTGTCCCGTATGGCTAGATGTAAGGTTTGGTTTGAGATTCGAGTGAAATTTATTTGGTAACTGGGATTCAGATGAGTAATGGGGGGCGGAGAAAAATAGGTGAAGATAAAGTTTTGTGTTTTATTTCAAAGGAGATAAATTAGGGGTAAATATAGGACGTTATCTTTGAGATTGTCTAAGACACGTGTGTGGTGACAATACAAGTGGCTATTGATTGTGAAAAAGAGACGACTTTACAAAGTTTGTATACACGTTTTTTACTTGGCCACGTCTTTTATACATATTCCACTCGTTGGAATTGATATTAATCCAAAAGCAAGCCACGTTGACTGTAGTCAATTTTTTAAATATATTCTTGTAAAAGGATATTTTATTTTTTGGCCGAGAATTAACCATTGGGCAATATATTCATTTTTGGGCCGGGTTAAGATATTTTGTTGGGCCTAGTCTTGTACCTATTTGATATATTAGAATTTGGTACATCGTGTTGAGGCGGGTATTTTGAAAGAATCAAAGTGGTAAAATATTTGACGGCCCGATCATTATATTTACCGTAGCTTGGATTTATTTGTTGACGGGTTTTATTTGAATTGGTCTCCGGTTTAATTTTTCATCGTTTGAGCCGACAACAACTTTTGAGCCGTGTAAAGAGATATATATTATTAAACGAGGATTTTTAAGACTTTTTACCGGATTTTTCATTGGTTTTGTCATATTCGTGAATTTCTGTCTGTACACTTCTTCAAGAACTGCAAAATCACGACAACAACCTCATAATTCAATGGAGTCTTTGAATTCGAAATTTCAAGAGGGAGACTTGCATCACATGCAAAACACAGCTAGAGAAAGTGGTATAATTTCATGTCGACTACTTCAGTCACATCTTAGGACTATTGCATGGGTTCAAGGAGGAAGCGAATTTGTGACACTCTTTGGTCAACATCAATATACATTCATCGAGTCACTCTTTCTCAACTTGAATCACCTAGCTGAGCAACTTCACAAAGAAGACTTTAATCACTCTGCATCAGAAACTGCATATCAGGCTCTTGTGACACAACTTACGCCTTTCCTTCAATTCAATATCATCAAGTCTGACAATTCAGGGATATGCCGGTCATTTTTTCAATACACACAGAACGATGTTAAAGATTTCCGTGATAAACTGTTGAAATTTATGACATCAGTTTCATCTTCGATTTATGAAAGATCCAGACTTCACCAAGTGTATGATAATGGAGTGCAAGAATCTATGATGCAAATACAAGAGGAGAATGGTCATACGGTTGACAACTTGGAGCCTAACGATGGCAAGAGCACGGAATCAAGAGGACAACATGATACCAGTGGCACGTCAGGCAATGTTCACGAGATCTCTTTTGATGACACCTTACCCGTTAATGACGAAGAGCCTGCGGACATGGTACAATGTAATGTTGATGATGTATATGCTGATGAAATACCGCATATTGAGCATTCTGAACCTAACTATGACAAACATGGGATGGAAAAGAGTGATAGAAATACCACTTCTGATTCATCCGATGTGAGTCATAATGGGGGAGAAAGTGTTCAAAATGCTAGACATCATGATAATTGTCTTATAACTGCTTCATTAACTGCTTCTGATTCCAAGATTAGAGAGCTCGAAATGATTTTAGCTCAGCAATCCAAAGAGCTTGAGGATGCCAAAATTGAATTTTTGAAGAAAACGGAGAAATTTGAAACATATTTTGAAAAACTTGAAAAGTCGAACGTTGTTCTTGAACGAAAATTGGATCAAACTGTTCTAGATTCTAAAGCTGAAAAGGATAATCTTTTGAAACAAATTAAGTTGCTTGAATCTAAGTTGGCATCCCAAGATGAATTGTTCAAAGAAAATGAGACCTTAAAGGCTCAAGTACAGGAAAAGGTCTTTGCTATAGCTGCGTTGAAAAATGATTTACGGAAAACTAAAGGACCTAGTGTGGACACTAAGCTTGAAAAACCATCAATCTTGGGGAAACCGCCTACAAATCAGTTCGTCAGACAACCGACTGTCAGACAACCTACTGCATTTAGATCCAAGCGATCACAATCCTCGAGACCGCGGTTTGCCTCCCAAGTTGATATGGTTCATATTTCTAGAACAGTCACTCCACCATCTAGGCCCAATGTGACTAAAACAGCTTTTGCAAGACCTAATCACATGATTGCCTCTAATATCCCTAGACATAGTCCTAAGAATACGTCTGGAACTAGTTCAAATGACGTTCGCCATACTTTTGGTCTAAGGGAAGCTAAGCAAAAGACACAAGTAAGAGATAGGAATTTCAAACCTAGTCAGATGCCTTCTAGTTTACCCAACACTACTAACCGTAGCATGTCACATCCTAGGAGCATCAATCAATCATCTAGGAATTCTAGATCTTACTCGGACATTAAATATGCTACTTGTAAAACATGTAGAAAATGTGTCTTTACGGCAAATCATGATTCTTGTATCAAGAAACTACTTAATGAGGTGAACTCTCGTGCTAGACTTAAATCCCAGTGGGTTGCCAAAATCAAATCCATTGGTAAAATGTGGCGCCCCACTGGTAGAACTTTCACCCTTGTAGAAAACAAGTGCCCTTTAACTAGGATAGTCTCCGATTCTATTAAGACTACTAGGGAGGAAATTGAAAAGGAGGATACATCACTTAAGCCTGAACTTAAGGTTTTCTATAAAAGGAAACGTTTACCATCTAAGACAAGTGAATCATCTCCTCAGGTCACCTCTAGCACAAGAAAAGAAAACTGTGAACCCCCACTTGCTTCTAAGATAGATATCGCTAACCCATATCAAAGCATGCAAATTCCAAATGAGAATGCAGGTACCAAAGAGGATGTTCCAAAAGAACGAAGCGGTCCAATCATTGTATACCATTCAATTAAGGACACTCTCAGATTTTGGTTGCTAAAGAAGCTGATATCTAAGAAACAAGTGTCTCAGGGGATTTCCAGTTAAGCTTACAGTGCACAAGGACTTATAGTCACATCACAGACTATAACTCGATCTTCAAAGAAAGGAAAGTTTATCGCCGATGGTAAACTTATCCTAACAACGAGAAATTAATTTTTCTCGGGCATGAGCTTATATCAAAAACATTCCAAGTTTTTAAGATCATGCACAATGGCTCCTCGTTAAATGACAGACGATGACCCGGACTTCAGAGACAGGGAAGTTTATCTACGCAACGATAACTTACCCTTTTAACGAGAAATTAAGTTTTCTTGGACATGAGCTTATCCTAAAACCATTCAAAGGTTTTAAGCTCGTGTATAAGGCTCATCATTAAATATCAGATGATGACCCAATCTTCAATTAAAAGGAAAGTTTATCGCCGATGATAAACTTATCCTTACAACGAGAAATTAATTTTTCTCGGGCATGAGCTAATATTAAAAACATTCTAAGTTTTTAAGCTCATGCACAATGACTTACAGTTAAATATCAGACTGTAACTCGGACTTCAATTTTAGGAAAGCTTATCTTTAAAGATAGCTTATCCTCGTAACGGGAAATTAAATTTTCTCGGTCATGAGCTTGTATTAAAACATTCCAGGTGTTAAAGCTCAGAAAGGAAAGTGAATCTTTTAAATAAGAGAACTTTTCCTCATAACGAGAAATTCACATTTCTCGGTCATGCGCTTTACGTTAAAGCATTCAAAGTTTTTCAAGCTCATGAAAACGACTTCTAAGTAAATGTCAGCTTAGAACTCGTTCTTCAATTAAAAGGAAAGTTTATCGCCGATGGTAACTTATCCTTAACAACGGGAAGTCTACAACTTCTCGGACTTGAGCTCGTTTTGTAAGATATTCAACATCTTAAGCTCAAGTAATTGGTTTTCAAAACATTGAACACAATTTTTCGAGAATTTCTCAAAAAGGTTTTCTAAATCTTTCAAAATTGTGTGTTCAAAAAATGTTTTGATAAAAAGAGCATGTCTTCTGGAATCGATAATATTTACGATACTAGAAATGTCATTCAATAATGACATGGGGTTGTAAATAAAGTTCGAGCAGAAGTTCAAATGTTTTAAAACATGCTCAAAATGGTTTGCTATTATTTCAGATAGTAACCCGCTTTTCATAATCAAGTCAAGCATTTCACCGGAAAGCTTTGACTCAACAACAGGAATTCATTTTCTCGGGCATGGTTTACTTTACAATCATGTAAGGGATTGTGTTTACTTTATAACATAATCTAACAACGGATATATGTACGTGTCAGTGCATTTATTTGTTAAAACAAGAGAAATCTTGTTTTTATGAAGTTATCATCTCTACCAACCGTAGCAATTTACAATTGATATCTACATACTCGACGATGCGACTACTCAAACGGCGACTACAGCTCTTTCAATAGAACACGGGTCAGCAATTGAGGGGGAGCAATTGTCCAGCAATCAGAATCTTTGACGCTAAAAGTGCCAAGTTCACATGTTGGTGTCAAGACAAAGATATCAATCGTACACATGGAGTAAAGAGATAACTTCAGACATGATGAGGCGACCAACATTCGTGAACAAGAACCATGTGCTTCTTTCATATGATGTTCTCCATCATTCAGGTCCAACCTCATAAATTGCTAATCTTGTGAATACATTATCATATATGATCTTTGCACGTGATAAATACATTACATATTTTTTACTTGTGTTTAAAAGGTATTTAATTTACGTTTCAAGTACACCCTCCTTAATTTGAGGGGGAGCTTGTGTAATTCATGAAGATAATTGGCTTTGCATTTTTCTTCCCAAAATTTTCTTAAAATGCTATTAAATCAATTGATATTAAAAACATCGATTGGGTTAATATTTTTAATATGGGGGAGAAAATGTGATTTAATATGGGAAATGATTAATCACAAATGGTTTGACTTAACGTGCTAGCTCATCCCGACATGTGCGAAATGTTTTCGGATATCGTGGCATATGTTAAGGGGGAGCAAAATGGATTTGCACTATCAAAATGGATTTCATGGTGACATACACTTACCCAAAACATCTCTATTCACGACAGTGAAGATTGTGGTGACATAAGGATGGTAGGATAGGTTAAAGTCCAATGATTCCTCTAGAACCGGAGGAATCTTCCCCAAGGACATTCCATAGCTAGAAATAGTAGTCCTTAGGAAAGATGGAGAAAGATTATGAACGTAGCTGAATGCCGACCAAGTACTTAAGTTAGCACTGGAACAATCACAACAAGGTGCTAGTGATGACGTATTGGTAAGCATTGAAGGGGTTGAAGAATGAAAAAGAATTGTAAAGATAAAGGGTGTAAAGAAAGAAGCCCTCCTTACAACTTAGGCAGAAACCGGGTCAATACATATGCTATTAAGATCATTGTTTAATGATTCTTGATATTGAAGACAGACATCATGGACCCAGTGATGCAAAGCACAACCCATCCCAGCTAACTCAGATATCTCTCAAAAGGTATTTGTTTTAATCACACGGAGACAACACATTATCTATTGATTTATTCACTCCGAATAAATTGGTATTGAAATGGTGGCACTCCTCTCCAGCCTCCGATCACTAAAAATCTAAAATGCACGATCGAGTCTAGAGCCATTTGAGATCATTAAATATCTCATTAGGACACACTTTCATAATTCCTTGCTTCTTCATACACTGTGAAAAGTAAGAAAGATCTTAAGAGTCCTACGCAAAATCTTCATGATCTTGCCTGAACATCCGAGTAAGACGAAAGTATTTACAATGAAGATGGAAATCCTTCTTGAGCGAATATCAAAAAGCTCATGGTACGTGACTTGTAAGATTCTTTATGAATCAAACTTGTGATAACTGGAAAGCAACAGCTGTTTAATTCTTAACTGAATTTAAACACGTTCCAGGCCTCTACGCAAAATCTCAGTGATCTTGCCAGAACACTCAGAGTGATACCTTTGTGTTCACGGTGATGAGTGGAAATCCTTCTAGTGCTAACCTCAAACAGCACTTGGTAGGTAACTTGCAAGATTCTATATGAATCAAGCTCGTGACAACTGGAAAGCAACGATGGTGCGGTTCTTAATTGAATTTCACTTGTTCTAGGAACATGAATTGGCGGCTTCAAATCATGCGGATATTATTATCCAAATGATTCACTCTCTATGTTCGCAGTCAGCTTTGGACGGTCGAATAAAGAGAACGGGTTTACCCGCGAAATCCTGTCAGGAAGTTACTTAATTGAAACTATCCGTCACGGGTACGATATCTAATATCGTCCAACGGTCTTCACCGACCGGAGGTAAAATGCTACCGATTTAGAATGAAATGTTCAAAGCCATTTCTTTCGTGTCTACTTATGTTGCGGCATTTGAAGACGGTGGCGTTGCGGAATCCAAGAAGAAGTCGTCCCCACATGCTTATACTGCATACACTCAGTACTTCAACGAATTCAAGAAAGTCTGAAGGTCAAGTCTTCTGCTGTATCAAACTCTGAAGCTTTCAATAATTATAAAGGTATAAATGTGTGGAACATGAAGTCACGAAGAGGCGAATATCACAAGTGATGAATGCACAAGGTCAAGGCAAGAGAACATGCTCAAGACTAAAGTCAAAGATCTCATCAGCATATTCACAAGAACAAGATCGAAGACTAAAGCATAGTATGCTAGGTTTAAGATTTTGTAAAATGGTGTGACCTCCCTTTGGGGGAGATTGTTGGAAATACGTTTTTCCAAGGAAAGTCTCGGTCACATCATTATTATCATAGATCACGAGCTTTAGACTATTTAGGACATTGTAACTTGGAGTGACCTCCCTTTGGGGGAGATTGTTGGAAATACGTTTTTACGTATTTAGAAAGGATCGGTCACTCCAATGATATTGGGCTCGTGATCCAATATAGCCCATATAGCCCACATGTAGGGTGGGCTATATAAACCTCCCTCCTAGCATGTTAGGAGGGGTTGTTGGTTCACACACTTTAATAATCACATTTCCATTTTCCTTTCAACTCTCTCCTTTCTCTCTCTTCTTTCTCTCTCTAAGTTTCTACCATTTCTCCATCCATTCAATAGATAATCCATACTTGCTAAATCCTTAGAAAAACAAGATCCTTCAACTATACAAATTTCCATTAAAAGATTAGGCTTATCAGATAATGTGGTTTTTATAATCAAGTTATATAGAAATACAAGCTAACCAGTCTGAAGAGTCTGGTTATAAGCTAGTAGAAAAAATAGCTCTCCGCCTCTGCTTTTCTAAAAGACTGTTCCCTAAATAGGAATGTGAACTGCGTTAAGCATTTGTAAAAAAGCTATAGCACCATGTTTTTTCAATCAATTCCTCAACATTATATCAGAGTTTCCCTAACTGTGGTTTATAAATTGTAGCTGGTGGAAGATTCCATGGTGATATGTATCAGGATGTTTAAGTTAGATATCTGGTTCTTTGATATGCTGTTTGTGACAAATCCAATCGTGTCTTTATCCTTGTAAAAATTATATTGCAGATAAATCCCGGATTCTGCTAAAGGCTACAAATCTTGTGGAATTGCACTGTCCATGCTTGGTGAATGGGAGGAGGCTGCAAAGGATCTTCACGTTGCATCTAGGCTTGATTATGAACTGTTAGATGATAGCGTAAATCTCATATGAGCTTAAGTGTTCATTTTCATTGTGTAGGAATAGAAGTTTGTGTAGGAATAGAAGTTTATAACAGTGCTTTACATTGAATCTCAGTTTCTAGATGTATGATTAATATGGGAGCTTATTTGATCTATAATGTCATGATAAAACTGTTTTTATAAACAAATTAGAGTTGTTAGTAGATTAGCAAGTATATATTCTTCATAAAAAGTTATTAAAAACTCGTTCCTTTTTTCAGAGAACATGTTAAAAACTTGTGTTTAATGATGGTAAAATACAATTTTCTACTAGATATATATGAAGTATATCAAGATATACTGGATATATATCTTGATATAAATAGCAATTTATATCCAGATATACTTTAGATTTCCTTTATATATATATATCTCGATATAGTTTATATATCTAGATATACTTGATATATAACTGGATATAAATAGAAATTAATAAGTGTGCAACAGTTTTATATTTTTTAGATAATTTATAGAGTGAATTACGTAAATCGTCCCTGTGGTTTGATGATTCCTACAAGTTTCGTCCCTTGGTTTTTTTTTCACTGTTTTTAGTCCCTGTGGTTTCTTTTTCCTACAGATTTAGTCCCCTATCAATATTTTCCATTAAATACCAATAAAAAGGCAGGGGTATTTTGGTCATTTTCGGAAAAAAGAATTTTTTTTTTCAAACGTTTGTTTTTTTCTTTCAAAAAGTATTTTTTTAAAAAACTTTTTTTTCACTAAATATTTGTACAAAAGCTTATTTTTTTAAAAAAAACTTTTTTTTTAAATTCGAAAATTAAAAGTTTTTGAAAAAAATCTATATGATGAAAAAAAACTAAATTTATAAAAAAATCTTTTTACGAGACAAAAAGTCTAAATTTATGTTTTTACGAGACAAAAAGTCTAAATTTATAAAAAAAAAACTAAAATGTTTTTCTCCAAAAAAAAATTCGAAAAGATTTTGTTTGGAAAAATATTTTTTTTTTAAAATTCGTAATTTCGAAAAAAAAGTATTTTTAAAATTTAAATCAAAACAAAAAAGTATAAAATCTATAAAATTATTTCTTTTGAAATTATTTTCGAAATTTTTTTTTCTTATTTCAGAAAGAAAGATTCTTAGAAAAAAAAATCAGTATATAATTTTTCGAAGATTTTTTTTTAATAAAAAAAATCTATAAAATTTACTAAAAAAAAGTTTTTTTTTTCAAAAAATTATGTTTTCGTAAAAATATTTAGTGAAAAAAAGTTTCTAAAAAAACAGTTTTATAAGAAAAAAAAAACCTTCGAAAAAAAAATTTAAGAAAAAAAAACAAAACGTAATTTCGAAAAAGTATTTTTTTTTTAATAATTTTTGTCTCGTAAAAACATTTTTTTCGAAATAATTTTGGAAAATATTTTTTTCAAAAACTTTTAATATTCGAATTTAAAAAAAAGTTTTTGAAAAAAATAAGCTTTCGTAAAAATATTTAGTGAAAAAAAAGTTTTTTAAGAAAATATTTTTTGAAAGAAAAAAACAAACATTTGAAAAAAAATAAATTCTTTTTTTCAAAAATGACCAAAATACCCCTGCCTTTTTATTTGTATTTAATGTAAAATATTGATAGGGGACTAAATCTGTAGGAAAAATAAACCACAGGGACCAAAAACAGTGAAAAAAACCAAGGGACGAAACTTGTAGGAATCATCAAACCACAGGGACGATTTACGTAATTCACTCTAATTTTTATGTATCTAAATATACTTGTTTATAGCAATTTATATTCAAATATAATTTATATATATATCAAGATATACTTGATATATATCCAGATATAAAAAGCAATTTATATCCAGATATACTTGATGTATATCTAGATATATTTTAATTATATCTAAAATATACTTTATATATATCTAGATATACTTGATATATATCTTGGATATAGATAGAAATCAATAAGTGGGTAAAAGTACCAGATATAAATAAATAAAAATAACAATTTAAACTCAGACTTATTTTATATCTAAATATAAGTACCGATGTAAACGACTCGCTTATCTTTCTAGACATAAATAACAATTTTAAACTCTGATTTATTTTATATCTAGAGATAAACATCGTATAATATCTTACAAGCTTATATATAGCAAATAAGGAAAGCTTATTTTATATTTAGATATAAATAACAATTTTAACTATATCTGGATATAAATTGCTATATAAAAATTATATCTAGATATATAAAAAGTATCTATTCTACACACTTATTAATTCCTATCTATATCCAGATATATATCAAGTATATCTAGATATATATAACATATATAAAGTATATCTAGATATATATCAAGTATATCGGGATATAAATTGCTATTTATATCCAGATATATATGAAGTATATCTAAATATATATAAACTATATCTAGATATAATTGCTATAAACAAAGTATATTTAATATAAAACTGTGACAGACTTATTAATTCATATTTATATCCAGATATATATCAAGTATATCTAGATATATATAAACTATATCCAGATATATATAAAATATATCTAGATATATATAAAGTATATTTGGATATAAATTACTATTTATATCCACATATATATCAAGTATATCTACATATATATAAACTATATCTGCGTATAAATTGCTATATACAAAGTATATCTATATACATAAAAAATATCTATTTAATATAAAACTTTTACCTACTTATTGATTTCTATCTATATCCAGATATATATCAAGTATATCTAGATATATATAAAGTATATCCAGATATAATAGCAGAAGATAGTCGAAACAAGAAAAACAGAACGGATATCACCAAGGCATGTACATAACCCGTTAACATAATAGCTATGAACTAATCAAAATCTAATGACCACAAGAAGGCTTAAATAATGCCCCATCTATCCAAACCAAACCTTTTTTTTGAACGGCAACTTTATTAAGAAACTAGCAAGGCGCTAGAAAATTACAAAGAAATCAAATAAGGATGTAGAATCCAACTATCCAAAACAAACCTAGTACTCCTCTAATTCACAATCACCATTCACGTTTCTTTTTCCATAACTTCCCCGCATTAAAATAAACCAAAAAAACATACCATCAACAACCTAAATGAGCCTAAAAACATCTTTAATCACATCAAATCAAAACAATATCAACAACAATAACCAAAAGAATGATTTGTATACAAAGTTTCAATCTTTTCACATAATATATCAAATTAAAAACAACCCATATATCAAAACACAAAAAGATCAAAGATCCATAGAAAATATATCTGGATATATATAAAGTATATTTGGATATAAATTACTATTTATATCCAGATATATATCAAGTATATTTACATATATATAAACTATATCTGCATATAAATTGCTATATACAAAGTATATATATATACATAAAAAATATATCTATTTAATATAAAAATTTTACCTACTTAATGATTTCTATCTATATCCAGATACATATCAAGTATATCTAGATATATATATAAAGTATATCCAGATATAATAGCAGAAAATAGTCGAAACAAGAAAAACAGAACAGATATCACCAACGCATGTACATAACCCGTTAACATAATAGCTCTAAACTAATCAAAATTTAATGACCACAAGAAGGCTTAAATAATGCCCCATCTATCCAAACCAAACCTAGTACTCCTCTAACTTTGCACAATCACCATCCACGTTTCTTTTTCCATAACTTCCCCCGCATTAAAATAAACCAAAAAAACATACCATCAACAACCTAAATGAGCCTAAAACATCTTTAGTCACATCAAATCAAAACAATATCAACAACATAACCAAAATGAATTATTTGTGTACAAAGTTTCAATCTTTTCACATAATATATCAAATTAAAAACAACCCATATACCAGAACACCAAAAAGATCAAAGATCCATAGAAAATATATCTAGATATATTAAAGTATATTTGGATATAAATGACTATTTATATCCAGATATATATCAAGTATATTTACATATATATAAACTATATCTGCATATAAATTGCTATATACAAAGTATATCTATATACATAAAAAATATATGTTTAATATAAAACTGTTACCTATTTATTGATTTCTATCTATATCCAGATATATATCAAGTATATCTAGATATATATAAATTATATCCAGATATAATAGCAGAAAATAGTCGAAACAAGAAAAACAGAACAGATATCACCAACGCATGTACATAACCCGTTAACATAATAGCTCTAAACTAATCAAAATCTAATGACCACAAGAAGGCTTAAATAATGCCCCATCTATCCAAACCAAACCTAGTACTCCTCTAATTCACAATCACCATCCACGTTTCTTTTTCTATAACTTCCCCGCATTAAAATAAACCAAAAAAACATACCATCAACAACCTAAATGAGCCTAAAAACATCTTCAATCACATCAAATCAAAACAATATTAACAACAATAACCAAAATGAATGATTTGTATACAAAGTTTCAATCTTTTCACATAATATATCAAATTAAAAATAACCCATATACCAAAACACCAAAAAGATCACAGATCCATAAAAAAGAAAATCCAATACAAAACTGATGTGTTCCAAAGATCCATACTTTGGTCGGTAAAGTGGCCACCTACCTTCATCATATTTCACATCATTTTTCATCTTTAATTCTTTCAGGAATTTCATCAAACACCTTATCATCATCAATCACAATCACACTTTCTAAATCATCACTATATCAGCGTTTTGATTTTTTTTTACAGGTTTGGTCGATTTACTTGTTCTTAGTTTCATTTTTGTGTTTATTTCTTGATTTGCATGGTTAATTTGTGTAGATTTGTGGATCTTTTGTTAGGGTCTGAGAGAGAGAATATGTGTGTTTTTTTAACAGAAATGAGGGATGGGTGAGAATTACACATATTTTCAGTTTTAGTCCCTCGGTCTTCTTTTATGAATTGACAACTTTAGTCCTTCCGTGTTTTTTATTATAAGATCTGGTCTTAGATTTTGGATGGTCCAGATCAGTCCCTTAGTTTCCATGAAAATACAAGTTTGTACAATAAACCAACTCAAGTTTGTGGCTGTCCTACGAGAAGTATGGCATAAAATATGAAACCCATTTTATAGGGATTGTGTTTATATTTCATGTTGAACGTGGGATACTAAGTTTGATATACATCTTGGACGTTATTTGGTTCTTATTTATGGAAGCATGTTTCATTAGTTCCTGATTTTCAGGGATACTCATATATGCCATTATGATAAGATCTATTCTTAATTATGGAAGCTCATATATTTTAAGCCACAGTCATGAGGATCGTTGACACTGACATTGTCTGCAGCTACCATAGCCACTAACAAAGAATAGTTTACCGCTGACAAAAGCTATTTTGTTCGATATATTAGTTTTTATTCGCTGAAAAGTGTTGTCTGATAGTAGACAACACATGCAGTAAGGATATGGACAAAGATGGATGTTGGACAGAGAAGTATTCGCTGTTGTTTGGAATCTTGGTTGGGTTTTGGCACACAAAACGAGGTTTTACACACACATGTACATGGGATCTCTGGTTTATACAGAATATCATTATGATATTAATGGCTCAGAATTATTTCATAACGAGGTATATGATTAAGGGGAAGAATGTTTGCGATACGATTGATGTTTGAATTATTTTTTCATGAGTTTGTATTCTATCATATCTTAAAGTCATAGTCTTCCCAGCCAGACTGATTTTAAAGATAACATGTTTGTGCTTACATGGTTGGTGACGAAGACTTGTCAAGTCTAGCAAGCTATACTTGCTATCACTTGAAGGAGTTACATTATATGCTTTGTGTCTCATAAGAAGATGAGGATTTTGACAAGAGATCGAGGTCTGCTTATATTCTTCAAATATTATATAAGTTCGAGGTCATTACACAGGTTTGGGTTATTCTACTTCCACATCAAAAATATTGAGTTTATTTTTCTTTAAGGTCATCACACAAAGCCTACTTTTGGAGAATCTTCGATTGGGTACATTGCTTACTTCCCTATTTGATGTGACAAAAGGGGAAGATATAAGTGCTTAAATTGAGGGGAAGCAATTCGAAGATGATGTACCATATAGAAGAGATACACAAAGAGTTTTGTCGTCATCAACTAAGGGAAGATTGTTGGGTCTAAAAGTTGATGTGGCAGAAACTCAAAACAAAGAAAAATGGGAATATTAGTTCTAGCCACTGACACCATGTGTCTAGCCACTGACAAGTATTCTAGACGCTAAAAATTTGAATTTAGGATAAACATTCAATATATTGTTTATTTAGATAGAATATCTCTGTTGATACAAAAGTTGGATGGGCCGAGCTTGACCCAAATCAGGCTTGATTTGGGGTCTGATGGACTCTGGCTCTTGCACCAAGTGAATCTTGTTTGAAGACCCTGCACACTAAACAATAGACACCGTTAAGCTTACCGTGGGAGAGTTCCCCATGATTAGACTCTGGCGTGAGAGTAAGTAATCGGTTTGAGTATATGTGAGGGTTTTAAAGTATTATGTATCATACCTTTTGTGGAACCTCTATGGTTCCTTTTATACTCGAGAGAATCCTGGCTGGCCTCTCCATTCCTTTCGGCCCAAGGAGGAGATAATGACTCAGAATAGCTTGATCCTTATCGCATAGCTGAGGCAAGTGCATACCCCTTTCCTTTAGGCGAATATAACTATAAGATAAGTTTTATTTTGTCTGATTCTGTCATAGTGCAATGAGGACTTGGTTAAGTAACCAACCATTGTGCGACAACGGTTTACTGGGCCTCCTGGGTCGTGCACTGCCTGCGAAGCAATGATGCATACCTAATGGATACGAGTAGTTCTTGTAGGTCGCGTTATTTTACCCGAATAAGGACTATACATCATCATGTCCCCCCAGTCTAGTGGTCGCAGGTCCCAACTGCGGCTACTAGACTACTACTCAACAAATCCTTTGTGTGAAATGCCCGATGGCCAAAACAAGTGCTTCCACAAGTGTCTACCGAAGAAATTTTTCGAATAATCACGCCAGAACCATCAACGTCATTATCCACTAACACCTACCTTCATTGGAAACTGGGAAAGGTTTGAAACACGTCATTCAAAGTGAATCCAGCAACATCGTTGGATTATACAATTGCCTAACACCTGTCGCATGATCCTGCATCCTATGAGTAGGTCACTAATATTTATTGTTCCAACGACCAGTCTTCCTCAATTCCACAATCTCAATTTCCGCCATAACAAAAACTCAAAGGATACTTATTTAGAGAACAAAAAATCCACGAGCCAATACCTAGCGTCTTTGAAGAAGAGAAAATGGTTGCCTAATTATTTGACGTAGAATCCCATATCTCGGGGAGCAAGAGATTTCTCAGTTCATCACCAAATACCACATCTCCACAGACCTACATCCCGTGGTGCCAGATCCACAAAAGCATATTGGAAGTTATCCTCCTGGTAAGATTGGTGTGTATACCAGATTTTTTAAGTTTGAAAACAACCGCATCCCCCTAAGCCGCTTTCTGACTGACGTGCTAAGAGGATGTTTGGTATGCTTCAATGGAAAGAGTAGAAAAGGAATTTTAGCATTTCTGGTGTTTGTTCTTGTTATTGAATGGAATTGAAGAATCAAAAAGTGATTCCCTTTCCATAAAATCCATTCTCTTAAAAAAGCGGAGAAAGGCCAAGAATCAAGTTTTGTTATATCTGTATTCCACCATATCATTCACAGGGAATGAAGATTTTGTTTAAAATAAATTAAGTTATCCACGTTCTTTGCACATTTAAACGATATGTTAAACACTACACCCAATTTCTATGACAGTGCTAATGCTTCCTTCATCGAATTTAATGTTTCTATCATAAATAAAGGTTTTTTATTATGTTTACGGTTCTAATTTATCTTCAAGTATTTTAATGGGATCCATACGAAATTAGGCTTTTTCATTTGATGTTTATACACAATTTTGTTGCATGTATATATTTCAGCCATATATTTTTCTCTGAGTGCATCGTGATTATGTAATTCTTGTTTATCATCGATTTAAAACGATGATTTATTGCTTTCAAATTAAGTTATCACACTATTGTGGTGGATACATGTTTTATAAGATGCAAACCTAATATATACCTCTGTATATGTATTTTTTTCCTTTTGATTTGATATGATTTAATTTGGATATAAAATGAATCTTCATATTATGCTTACTTGACTGTTCTTTAGTTAATTTATTTTGACAATCATGTGATATACGTAAACAAATTACATGATTGAATGTGACAATTCATAATCAAACAAATTTTCATTACGAAGCATAACATGACCAAACACGAGAATGAAGTTTCTCATATTGATTCTATAACGGGTACCAAACAAATGAATCTATAACGGGTACCAAACAAACAAATTTCTATTCTCTTTCTCTGCAATTCAATTCTTTACTGCGTTTCTATTCTTTGTGATTCAGTCATACCAAACGTCCCCTAAGTTTCTACATCATCCATCTATCACATCTGCATTGCATTGGTACAACAAACATATCCAATTTTGAGATAAGCTGCCGGTTAAAGAACATCGATCCAACCATAAACCTATTTCGTACCTTCTATCGCACATCGTGGATTAACGGGTGGATATCTTTCACCAAACGTCCTGGTCAACTCCAGTGTTACACAACAAAGATAGACTTGCTGAAGAAATGGAACAACAAGTTTTTCTGGATAGATAAGGTTCCATTTGAATATGAGTTTATCACGCCATAGACTATGATAAAAGACAAGCGTCCAATCCCTGGTACATATAGCAAAGCAGATGCATAGATGATAGACATTGACCGTATACCAATGCAGGAACTCCCTGAATCACAAGTATATGCCCTGGAGCTGAGTTGCAATGCTCCCATACCTTTGAACCAGCTTCCGCAGTATTGCGGCGGCTTTGGCCATGGTAGTAATTCTTATCTACGCACTCCTAATGAAACTGTATCTGTACATCTGTGTTTAACTTTGACCTTTTATTGTTTGTAGAGATAACTTACTCGTAACTCGTGAAGCGTGAGCATCCTTGTGACGTGACCATACGCCCTCGGCCACGTACCTCAAATGAGCTTGCAAGTGGGTAGAGCATTGGCAGACGCACTATGGCCCTCAAACCTCCTTCTCTTGACACAAATATGAGCTAAGAGGGCGTTGTTGTCCTGAACGCGACCCCAATTCGGATTGTGCCTTGTGCGATAGAGACATCCTCCGAAGAAACAGAGGACCTAGAGGGCGAGGGATCGCTTCCTAAAGGTAGCCTAACCCTTAACGCATTCGAACACGATATACCCGTTCCTGGTTTTAAGAGCTTGCCTTGTTCGCCTAGTCAAGGGATTCCAAAGAGAAATAGGTCCCAAACTAACAAACCTCGTGCTCATATTTCTTCATGGGGCTCGCGCGCCAAGCCTTGTGCGAAGACCATCATTTCGAGGTACCACATGTAATATTCTGTCATGTTATGTTATTCATAGAATAGGTGAGTGACTTCTAACTTTCCTACTATAAATTTTCAGTCCTAGGGATGCGACGTACGAGGCTACCACCAGCGTTGCTTCGAATGACAAGTTCCCTCCTTGATAGAAGTGCACACAATCCTGTACGTTTACCAATTGGTTGGACTACGAAGATTTCATGCAGTCCCTGGTTCCACCTAGGCACACCCAGTATCTAGACGGGCTATTTGATGAAACGTTGATGAGAGAGTTGGCAATAGGTGCGTCACAGGAGGTGACGACAACATCCTACCTAAACAAGAAGATATTGCATCTCTTGCAACGCCTAGAAGATGTTTCTCTCAATCTTTCCCAAAATCTGGAGGGAAAAAATAATGAACTGGCTTGTGTCAAGGAAGAACTAGCGCGCCTACGAGGGACTACTAGCATAAACGCTGGCTCTATTCAGTATCTTGAAGATGAAAGAGTGTCGCTGCTCGAGTCTCTGAACCAAGCGCGTCATCTGGCGGAAAACATAAACAAGATAATCACTGGGCGATGAAGAAACTTGAGGAAGGTATGAATGTTTTTGCAGCGAACTGTGCTAATGTTTCTACCAAGTGCCAACAAGATCTGGCTAAGAAAGAGGAAGTACTAAGGTGTTTTAGCACTGACTTTGATGAGGAATTATACCCGCACTTATCAGCTGTTCGTGCAAAGAAGCACTAGCTGGTTAGATACGGCATGCCACTAGCTGCAAAGGGTGCGATAGACTCGCCCAACATTGTTGGAGCCGCCTGGAATGTGCTAAACGCTGCCCAAGTGCTTGGCCAAAGTATGGCTATAGAGCGCGCCATAAAAGAGGGTTTATTGACAAAGTCTCTAGAGGATGTGCTCGTCTATACCCCACAGGCTCAAGAGAATTTTGAGGCCGCATGTCAGGTACTGAAAGACTACAACCTCCCTTTTATCGATGCTATATAAAGAGACCAGGATAACCCAATTAACGTGGTCATGGCGGGACTTACGCTGGAAAAGCATTTCGAAGAAGGCGCTAAAAATGAGCCAGATTATTAGGCCAAATCGGACGTCTCTCAGCTTAGAGTTCCCATCTACTCTGCTAGCGAAGGTACAGTGAATATAGTTTCTTTGGAGAGTGTATTGAAGCGCCATGCTAGGCGCGTCCTTAAGAAGAACCAATCTCCTGCTAGGAGTGTTGTAATTGGATTTGGTCTGGCACGCCCTAGTCATTCAGACGGCGTGCAGGTGAGTCTGCCATCAATTGGGGTGCGGGTGCGCGTGTTATAGCATATGAACGAGGTTTGGGCAGATCATTGCGCGTCCCGAAACCCGCTGTACCAAAAAGATCCCTATCTGTTGGAGACTTATTATAAGGCATGTATCGACGCCATGTAATTTATTTGTAACTCAGTAATCTATGTGTATAGTCCTTGTCAATTATATTCCTCCTTATTTTGCATATTGTGAATATGTTTGAGTGTTTCCAGGTCTTTGTACCCACGCCTGAGATTGTGCGTATGAGTGATTGTTTATGAGTACATTCAGTGAAGTGTATCTCCGAACTTATGGGTGATTTGAAAGTTCATTACCTGTGGCGTGCCACTACTACCATAAGTGATGTCATTAATTTTGATGTGTTTGTTAGGCGCGCACACTATGTCTTGTGCATATCCATCATGGAACATGAGGAATGCCATACTTACTACAACATCTTTTAGTAAGCTGCCTAGCAAAGGATACCTGATCTGTCGTCACTGGGGTTGCATCCCTCTTACGTGGCAAGTTTAATTAGTAGGTTAAACTTATTCCTCTTATTTCACTTGGAAACGTTTATTGTACATGTATGCCGGGGGCCAAATATATTTTAAAATGTGAAATATTTCATGCATAATTTTCATAATTGAAAGAAAAGGGTACTTGAACTGTGGAACTAGCTAGGGACCGCATGCCTTTATTTATACTTTTGCAAGTGTTCAAAAACATTAAAGAGTATATCCTAAAATACTGAAAAGAAAAAATACATGGATCTTTATTGGGAGCTGACTATAGCTGATAAACCTCCACGTTCTCTGAGTCTTATGTCGCCTGACTAGATATCGACTACACACGGTTGTCTGTAGTTACCATGCTTTGGCGGGTATCCTCCAAACTTCCTTATACTTGTCAGCACCCTGCGCCCCCGCCTATTTTTGTCCTTGTGTGCCTTCTGTGACTTGATGGTGGCCACCTTTACCGGCGGAATGGTAACTTCTTTAGTTTCTTGTTGGTTATCAACTCCTAATGGGAGCATCGTTACTAAGTTGTGCGTTGTTCGTTGTTGTGACGAGGGAGAGTGCCATGTATGCCCTAGGGTTGAAAGGATTCCTCTTTCATCCATGCGCGCCTCTGGTGTATTCTGAGGCATTATGTGGGGTCGTACCCCATGGTTTGCGCGCATCTGGCATTGGTGACATCGCTCTTTTATGCGCGTCCCTATGCATGAAAGGCCAATAGTAGCCTGAGCGAAGAACTTCCTCCACCATGGCTTTTGAACCTTGCTGGCATGCTTTCATATGTGCGATTTCCATAACTATACTTGCCCGATCTGGTCCTAAACATTGTAGCTTCCTACCGCGCGTTGATTTCTTGTGTAAAGCCCCATTTATAACCAGGAACTGTCTTGCTCTGTGTTACAATCGTTTGGCGCTTCTGCTGTCGCTTGGTAGCTCACGATTTGTCAGACAATCAGCGTCATCCATGTGGGTGATTTTCCCCTAGCAGCGGGTGTTGATTGCGCAGTTATAGATTTGTTTATGATGAAATCAACAAGTACCTAGCTAGGGAATTTTCCATGTTTAGGATTAAAAGGCGATCCATGGCTACTAACAATGCACTACTCTCTTCTAAGACCTCTCGTATAGCAAAGTTGATGAATTGTTCGGCCAGGGCCCGTATCTTTCGTGTGTACTAGATTAGCGTGTTTCCCCGGGGTTCGCATAACCCTGTATCCCTTCTTGCTAGGAATGGGTTGTATACATAATCCACCAAGTTCGTTACGCCCATTCTTAATGCCAACCTTAGTCCAACTATTAGGGCCTTGTGATCTGCTCACTACCCGTAGCGTTGAATTCAAAACACAATGCTTGAGTGGTTTGTACCTCTTCATGGTCCATGAGGATGAGACCCGCATCTGGCCCTCCTCTGCGCGTAAAGCCTGTTGAGAGAAAGGCCAATGGGAGACTTGTTGATGATCCCTCGCCCCTGAATATGTTATCTTTCGCTGGTATTACCTGGTAGCTCTTTGGGCTATTCTTCCTTCTTGTTGCGTACGAACTGGATTCAGTGATGCGTTCATCCTGTTTTATAGTCTTCCTTTTCCTACTTTGGGTGGGGATGTTTCTTCTCTCTTTGATTATATTTATGTTACGGATGGTAACTATTCCATTTTGCACTCGAAATTTAAGCATACCATGGATTGTGGAGGGCACAACGTGCGACGTTAAGAGTGTTGGTTTTCTGATGATGCTGATGTATGATGAGTGGGATCGTATAACCATAAAGTCCATCCAAATAGTTGTCGAATAATCCACGCTTCCTACCGCTACTTGTGTGCAGAGATGTCCTAATTGTCGAGTTTTGTCACCTTTGAATCGTATGAGAACGGACGAGGTTTCCTTTAACTCCTTTTCTACCTCCATAGGCAACTGTGCGAAGCAATGCTCATTCAGTATGTTCACTGCGGATCCCCCATCAATACACATGTCATGTATGACATGATTGTTGATCCCAAACTTAGATCGATTTAGCTTGTGTTAACGAGAGTAAATCAATTTTAACACGTAGAGAAACTTTGTGTATTCAACAATCTAAGTGTTTTGCAAAATTAACACTTAGAACAAAGAACAAAGCAAAGCAATATAACGCAAACTTTCACTTTGATTAATGATGAAACTTGTGTACAATGAAAGTGTAAAACTTGTTAAAAACTTGTATAACTTGTTATTAACTAAGAACCCTACGACCTCCATTTAAATCACAAGGAGTCATGTACAATGGTCTACCTATCAAGTATTCTAGGTAAAGATGAACATAGGAAATATAATACTGAACATATCTTTACTAGAATTACAAAACGTGTAGGCTAAGTATTCTATCAGTGGTTGAACTTCTCTTTGTCAACGCTCAAATAAGCTTTTTCAGTGTTCACCTGCCAGCACTTCTTTTACTCTTGTCAGCGTCCAAGTTCTTCTTGTCAGCGTCCCAGTGACTTAGTTCATTTTATTCCCAACAATCCTCCCCTAAACTTGATATTTACTCTAGTAATCAAGTTTCTTGAATAAAAACTAAATACAAGGAGGATTCTTACAAATACAAACTATTTCTGAATTTGAGAATATATAAAGCTAACAAAATCCTTACTAACATCAGTGGTATAGTCAACCTCTAACTGTGTGGAGACCATCCTCTTCAAATCATCTTGAGGCCAAGGATATGGAACATCAACCAAAAGATATTCTACAAACTTTGAGGTACTAAGATAGTATACATCAGCAGCTGAAAACAAACGCCACTTCAAACCGCTAAGGTCATCCAAATCCAACCAAATTGGATCAGCTTCATCTGGAAAGATCATTCTCTTGAGTGTGGTCCAGATCTTTATTCCATTGACTGAATAAGGCTCTTCAGCTTCATACTTAGCCTTCATCAAATCCCACAAGGCTACCAAATCCTCCCTATCCATACTTGCAAACAAAGAAAGCAGAGAAGTGAATGTGTGTAGCTTGTCACCAGCTCTGGTGACCACCCAAAAACCACTTGCATCTTCCTCATACTTGAATATGGGGTTTTTGAATTCCAAAGGTAACACTTCTGCATAATATGAAGCTTCCAATGGTGAGAGCTTCATAGTCTTCCTTATCACGGCTTCACTTGGATTTAATTGATCAAGTACTGGCAATCCAATCTTTAATCCCTTCTTTACTGGTCTTGGAACCACAGATGCTTTCTTCATTCTCATCTGCTCCTCCTTTTCCACTTGCCTTTCCTTGGAGAGTAGCCCAAAAGTCCTGTCTTTACATAAGAAATCCCAAATGGGATAAGCCAAATGCTCCAAATATTCAAAAGTGAGCTTTTTGAGCTTAGTGTAGGTCCACCCAGTCTTGTGACACCTTAACATCATGTAATATAACTCTCTTCTTGTTGTCTTGTTTTGTTGAAGAATGTTGCAAGCTCTATTTTTCTCAAACACCTTAATATCTCTTTGCAACCTCAAAAATCCTTCTAAATACCAAATCTTCTCAAACAAAGAAATAGTTGGATCTTTCAAGACTTGCTCTTCATACCTAAAATAGAGCTCAGCAATCTTAGGCATGTCAAAATCAAACTGCATCTTCAACTCCCTAAGCTTCTCCTTAGCCACTTCATCCTCCCCATACTCTAACCTTTCTGGCTCTTCCAGTATCATCACACTAGAACTAGATCCCTCGTCATCACTTCCATCTTTACTGCTTTCAGACTCTGAAGAAGTCATAGTTTGTGACTCAATAGCAGTCTTAGCAGGCTTGATTCTGTCCTGCTCTTGAAGTTGTGCAGCCAAAACAAAATCAATTTTTACCTTAGTTGCATCCTTAGGAACCTGTCCTTCTACCCTAACTCCTTTACCTTTATCCAATGCTTCAATAGTTGGTAAAGTTGTTGATGATACCTGTGTAGAAACATCCTTGATAATAACTGGTGGTTGGGATACACCAGCTAAATCTGCAAGTCTGTCAGCGTATGATTAGTGCATGTCAGCGTTCAAAGTTTGAGTGTTAGTGGCTGACTCCGTAACTTGCCTCATCATTTCTACAAATGATAGCTGCTTAGGAGTAATTAAAGAAGTATCAAAACCTGGCTTCTCCTTCAAACCTGTTCGTACTTCAGCTATCTCTACATCCTTGTTTCCAAAAGAACCACCCTCTTGTGAGCCTTTGTCCTCCTCCCCTTTGTAAGAATCCTCCCATGAAGAAAGGACTCTAAGCTGCCTCCTCCTTGTATTGGCAGCCTCTAAAGTAACCAACCTCTCCCTCAAAGATTTGAGTTCAAGGCCTTGACCTGTGACAATCTATACAAGATCTGCATTTTGCTTTTGCAAGCGTATGCAAATCACCGTCAATTCCATAGTTGATAAAGGTTCCATGCTGCCCTCCTCTATCATGGGGATTTGACCCCCCAAGAGAGATTCATTGGGCATGGGTGTGGTCTTAATGATGTTGGGACTGTCTTGAACTGCTTCTAAGCTAGTTCCAATAGTCCCAGCCCCACCCATGTCACTAACCACACTTGTGGTAGTGGTTCCCTCTACTATATGGCTAGGACCACTAGAGGAGAACACTCCATTAGTCCTTTGGCGTTTCTCAAACCTAAAATCTGGTTGTTCAGAAGAGGAAGTGGAATGTGGGTCATTTTGGTGTTGGGGGGAATTGGTGTCAGCGTTTGGGTTGGCTGTGTCAGCGCCTACGTTTGGAATGTCAGCGCCTAAGGGTTGTGGGTTAATGTTCATGTGGTGAGTATAGATAGGAAAGAGGTAAGAACCAGTGTCTATTTATTGCATGCCTAAAAAGAAGTTTGAGTTGAGAAGGGATCGGTGTGATGGAGGTTGTTTTGGGATAGGGTCTGGTTGTGGGTCAGGGTTTGCATCTGCCCGAATGATAGCTTGTATGGCTGGGGTGAGAGGAAAGTCTCTAAATGGAGGGGTGTTCATGTTACCAAAAATAGTTTTCTTTTGAGTAGAGACCTCATAAAAGTCATCATGGTACCTACAGCAATATTTTTGAGCATCAAAAACAATTTGCAGAAACCTTGGGTAAGCAAGAGTCATCTTGTTACCCTTGTTGTGACACATGCCATTAAAAATCAGTTTAGAAAAGTTATATTTTTGCCCATTTGCAAGACAAACAAAAGCACAACCGATGGATCGATTGATTTCATTGAAAGACGAGCATTTGGGACTCAAAAATTGTAGATTGACATGTATCAGGTACTTCTAGGTTGGGGGAAATTGTTGTTTATAATATTTGTTTACATGCCCAACTGGGGGTAATTCATATCCCAAGCCTCGAAGCCCTAACTCTAGCTTTGTTGGGGGAAGGGTAGTTATACCATCAGCGTCGTCAAGATGTAAAGCTTGACGAACTAAAGCTTCAGTAACTACCCATCTAGTCCCATGAACAGTGCCAACTAATGTAATCACTCCATCAATAGTTTCAGAACCAACAGTGTTCCAAAACTACTTGATGTGTGTGATAGGGACGAGAGGAGTATGAGAAATTGCATACCTTAGAGGAGACGCCATCAAATACTGTTGTGAATCTAAGTTGGTTAGATTCCCTGATCATAGATTTAAACATAATTAAGCTGTTAAGATAGTCCCTTGCCTGTGCCTAGGAGGCAGGCAAGTATCGCAAGACTCACAGAGATCCAAGTCCCTGTGAGCAACCTCAAAGGATTCCATGTCAGATACATTGTCAAGGAAGTCAAAGATTACTTGAAGACATACTCATTGGCTGTGATGGATAACAGCCAGATGTATCAGGGACTCTGAGGGGTTGAGGGTTAACAGGGGTGGCAATACCCTGTTAACACTCAACACACTTTGGACATGCCATTTGTGTGTTCGAGACAATGAAGAAAAAGGAAACTGTTTGAAGATCTATTTCCTTAAAGCATAATGGCAGACTACCAAGAATAGAAGAGCATCATGTGACTGATGTCTGAAAAGTGAAAGTCTTGTGTAGTCACCATCAAGTACTGTTCAAGTCAACCTCGTATCACTATAAATAGGATGTGTATCCTAGCATTAATGTTCAACACTTTGAGAATATTCATAACATTAATGCTTAGAACTTATTGAATCAAATAGCTGCGACTGTATTCATAAGTTAGGGTTTATAGTTGTTCAAAGTGTGCACAACACATTGTCATCAAACGGTGTTATCCATAACACTTGTAATTCTTTATTATACAATAATAAGATCACGTTTGAAAAGTATTAACTTGTGTTGATTAGTTAAGTTTAGGGTTTCTAGCATTGATTAGGGACTTTCAATTGGTATCAGAGCGGTGTTTGATATTAAAACCTTCAAGAAGCATCGTTCTCAGTTTTACAATCAAGATCCACCATGCCAGAAACTTCTAACCCACCACATTCACCTTCTGGTAACAATAACAATGCAGCACCATCTTCACCAAGACTTACCCCTCCTCACAGTGACGACGATCTACCCCAACTTCTTGACTCAAGAGGTGGATCACATGTCACAAGTGTACCAGTCTTTGATGAAGAAGATTTTGCTAGTTGGAAGAGTCAATTTCTTGTGTATCTCGATGGACTAGAACCATTTCTTCTAGAAATTTTAGAAAATGGTCCTTATGTTCCCATGGCGCTTACCTCCACTAAAGAAAACCCTCTTCCCAAACCTCTAAAACAATGGACCCCAGCTGATATAAAATTGGCAAACCAAGATAAACGTCTTAAAAGCATCATCATATCCTGTCTTCCCAAACACATCATGAAGTCTGTCATTCAGAGTCCCACAGCCAAACAAATGTGGACAGACCTCATCCTTGGCCATGAAGGACCCTCTGAAACAAGAGAAACCAATATTCAGGCACTCAGACTTAAGTTTAATGCTTTCAAGTCACTTGAAGGTGAAAAGGTTCAACAAACCTATACAAGGCTGAAGATTCTTCTCAATGATCTCGCTATGAATGATGTCACCATTGGTCAAGCTGAGATTAATGCCACTTTTGTCAACAGCCTTCCAAGAAAATGGCTGAGTATGAATTAGACAAAGAGAGCCAATAACTCAATCAAGAATGACACCTTGGCTCAGCTTTATGGAAAGTATAATTATGAAGAAGGGCTGATTGATACTATATACAAGTCAGAGACTGAAAGATTTGTAGTTCAAGGAGCAACTTCCAAAGCCTTGATCTCTGCACCACATCCTCATGACAGTGACTCTGATGTTGAAGAAGACACCCACAACAGCCAAGAGTTCTTAACAGACCTTAATGCAGAGTTTCATGAAAGAGCTTTGCTAGCCAATCAAAGAAGATTCTTCAAAAGATCAGGAAGAATAGGATCAGCTAGTAAACAATCTGACAGATAAAAAAAACCTGTTTTGCCTGTGGAAAGCTAGGACACTTCCAAAAAGACTGTCCTTCCACCAAGACATCCTCACCTTCCTATCCATCAGCTTCCACCAAACCTTACAAGTTCAAACCACAACACAATAACTCATCTCACCAATCCAACTCATCATACAATAAGAAGAAGGATTACAAGAACAAGTACAAGGCACTTAAAGCTAAGTTAGAACAGATGAATTTGAAGCTTGAAGCTATGTCTAAGAAGAAAGGAGGTGATAAAAAGACAGAGAAAGGGTTGGTAGCTGAAGCTTATGACTGGAATGATGAGCCGCTGACTTCAGATGAGGAAGATACTACCAGAGTCAGGGCTTTCATGGCTATAGCTGAGGATGAACCAGCTGTTGGAAAAGGAGATGCAAGATCAGGACAATGGGTTGATATCACAATGAAAAAGGTACACAGGCTTTTATCTATGTCTGATAGTGATGAACGCAAACATGTCTTTGATTACACCATTGTTGATTTACACTTTGTTGAGGAACAAAGAAAGAACATGCTTGATAAGTTTCACTCTGTTAAAAATGAACTGCTAAATACTAAATCTGAATGTGAAACTCTCAGACGGGTTAATTTAGAGAAAATATCCCTTCAAAATGAAGTCACTAGGTTAACCTTGAAAAACATTGCCTTAAATGATCAAGTGTCTGAATTAAACAAGGTTATTGAAAAATGGTTGTGTAGTAGGTTCACTATAGATCAGTTGCTTAATGATGAGTTGCCTGCTGACATTAAAAGGGATGTATCTGCTAAGAAAAATAAGCTGAGAATTCTCACCAAGCCCAAAGATATTGTCTGTAAATCAACAGAGACCATTCATATGTCAGATCCCACTTTGACTAATGATCTTGTCTCTAAAGTGGTTGAATTACCACCTTTGCCCAAACACTCTGGAGTTGAACCTAGCAGTTCCTCACGAGCTGCTAAGGGTGAGCTTAGAACAGATGTTGAGAAACCACCAGCTAAAGTATTTAATGTATCTGTTAAACAATCTGGTAAGCAAGTTGCTTTTAAGCCTGTCTCAACTAAAGCTGTGAACAAAGTTGACCCTTCTACTGAAGAACGCCTGTTGTCTCTAATGAAAGAAGTAGAACTCTTGAAACAATACATTAAGCCTTCCGCTGAATGCTCTACTTCTCATGAACCTAAGTCTGTCCTAGGTGAACCCAAAGGGGAAAGGTTAGTCAAACCTTATTGTAATATATGTAAGAACTCTCACCACATGACCTTAGATCATGATAGACATATGGCAGTTAAGAGAGCTCAGACACCCTCTAGGGATAGACAGCAGGGTTCAAAAAGACAACAGGGAAGCTACAGACCTTATGCTCCCTGTAAATTCTGTGGATTCACAGACCATCACTCAGACGAGTGTGGTGACTACCCAGGTTGTGATATCTGTGGAAGTTTTAACCATGAGACAGCCAATTGTCCTTCCCATCGCTAAAAGTTCTACAGGAACTCAAGAGTTGCTAATCAGCAATTCAGGGAACCCACTGGAAAGTGGGTTCACCATAGGAACTAACTTGTTTCTATGTATCTGTGCAGAAATATATTAAGGAATCAGTATGGTACCTAGACAGTGGTTGTTCTAGACACATGACAGGGATTCAACAATACCTGCACAGATAGTCAAAGGAGCCAGGTCTTAAAGTGGTGTTTGGAGATAACTCTTCAGGTGACACAGAGGGATACGGCTCAGTGAATTGCAATGGGATAACGTTTACCAGGGTTGCATATGTGAATGGTCTTAAACAAAATCTTATTAGCATCAGCCAATTGTGTGATGCTGACTACAAGGTTTTGTTTACTAAGACTCAGGGAACCATATTCAACAAAAACAATGATGTTGTGCTTATTGCACCTAGAAGAAGAGATTTTTATGTCATCAACATGGCTATTTGCTCTGAAGACAGCTCAAATTTTTTTCTTGCTAAAGCCTCTGAAAGTGTCAATTAGCTGTGGCACAAAAGACTGTCTCATCTCAACTTCAAAAACATCAACAAGATAGCCACACAAAACCTGGTTGCTGGTCTACCTTCAGTGATGTTTTCTAAAGACAAGACTTGTTCTGCCTGTGTCAAAGGAAAGCATCACATGTCTTTATTCAAGACTAGGCAATCATTCTCTATTGACAAGTGCTTACATATCCTTCACATGGATTTGTTTGGGCCTGTCAAACCTCAGACCATTAATCACAACAAATACACCTTGGTCATAGTTGATGAGTTTTCAAGATATACATGGGTGTTCTTCCTCAGAAGGAAAAGTGATGCAGCTGATACCATCATGTCCTTCATCAGACAGGTTGAAAATATGAATGATGTTAGAGTTAAAGCTCTAAGAAGTGATAATGGTACTGAATTCAAAAATCATCAACTTGAATCTTTTTGTGATGAAAAAGGTATTTCACAAAACTTCTCTTCAGCTGGCACCCCTGAACAAAATGGTGTGGCTGAAAGAAGAAATAGGACTTTGATTGAAGCAGCCAGAACTATGTTGAATGGTGCAGCCTTACCAAAGCAATTTTGGGGAGAAGCTGTTCACACTGCCTGCTACACACAAAACAGATCAATCATTGTCAAAATACATGGTAAAACTTCCTATGAAGTTTTTAGAAACAGATCTCCAGATGTCAGCTATTTCCATGTTTTTGGATGCCCTGTGTTCATTTACAACTACAGGGATAAACTTGGAAAATTTGATGAAAAAGCTGATGATGGTTTCTTCTTGGGATACTCTCCAACAGCCAAAGCCTTCAGAGTATTCAACATCAGAAGACAAGAAGTAGAAGAAACCTATCATGTCAGATTCAATGAAGATGATGATGTCATACAGAGAACTAGAACAGAGGGTGATGAAATTGATTTTAATGAAAATGTGTCTTTCCCAAGTGATGAATTCTCAGAACCCAGACCTGCTAGTCATCACCATCATCACTCCAACACTCTCACTCCTTATGTCCCTGCTTTTGACCCTCTGTCTACTCACAACATAGAATTTCCTACCTCTCAGGAGCTTGATGAAGAAGAACCACAGACCTCTTGTAGTCCTTCTTCTTCTACAGCTATTGATGACTCACCAATTCTTCAAATCCCTGAAGAATCTCCTGCTGATAATGAACGTGTACCTCTTGATATGGCTGAAGTAGACTCTGACACTGAAGTAGTCTTTGAAGAAAGCCCTCCTAGTCAGCAGGATGAAACTCAAATTGTTCCATCTATCCCCTCAAGTGTTCCTGTCCATGAATCCCCAGCACCTCAAAGCAAGTGGTCAAGAGATCAACACATTCTCCTTGTCAACATTATTGGAGAACCTAATGCAGGGGTTACCACTAGACAGCGAATTCATGACTCAGAATCTGCCTCAGCCAATGAATGTCTCTTTGCTGAATTTCTCTCTCAAATTAAACCTAAGAGAGTAGCTGAGGCTCTTGTAGAAGATGGGTGGGTAGCTGCTATGCAGGAAGAAATCAGTCAGTTCAAAAGGAACAAAGTATGGATACTAGTGCCAGCTCCACCTGGGAAAAATATCACAGGCACTAGATGGATCTACAGAAATAAGATCGATGAAATTGGAAACAGCATCAAAAACAAGGCCAGGCTGGTGGCACAGGGGTATACTCAGGCTGAAGAAATTAATTATAATGAAACATTTGCTCCTGTTGCTAGACTCGAAGCCATCAGAATCTTCCTGGCTTACGCTGCTTATATGAACTTCACTGTGTATCAGATGGATGTTAAGAGTGCATTCCTCAATGGAGATTTGGCTGAGGAAGTGTATGTTGCACAACCTGAAGGTTTTGAGAACAGCGAGTTTCCCAATCATGTGTACAAATTACACAAAGCCATGTATGGGCTGAAACAAGCTCCAAGAGCATGGTATGAAACTCTTTCTAATTTCTTAACTGAAAACAAATTTGTCAGGGGTTCTATTGATAAAACACTCTTTACCTTCAAGGATAAGAGTGATTTCATCATTGTGCAGATTTATGTGGATGATATCATCTTTGGGTCAACAAATGTTAATCTTAGTAAACGATTTGCTAAATTAATGACCAAGAAATATGAGATGAGTATGATGGGTGAATTAACTTACTTTTTGGGTTTTCAAATTAAACAATGTCCTAAGGGAATTTCAATTTGTCAAGAAAAGTATGTTAAAGATTTACTTAAAAAATATGACTTAGCTGATTGTGCATCAGTGAAATGCCCCAGGCTTCCACCCAACAACTTGGGTCCTGATGAGTCAGGGGTCTCAGTTAATGAGACTTTATATAGAGGCATGATTGGGTCACTCATGTATCTGACAGCTAGTCGTCCTGATATCCAATTCTCCACATGTCTCTGTGCAAGGTACCAAGCTAACCCAAAAGAATCCCATCTAGTGGCTGTTAATAAAATTTTCAGGTATCTCAAAGGAACACCTTCCCTAGGCCTATGGTATCCTAATGAATCAGGCTTTGATCTCAAGGCCTATTCAGATTCAGACTATGCTGGATGTTGTATTGACAGGAAAAGCACCTCAGGCAGCTGTCAAATCCTAGGAGGAAAATTGGTTAGATGGAGTGCTAAGAAGCAAAACTCTGTGGCCATGTCTTCAGCTGAAGCAGAATATGTCGCTGCAGCCAGCTGTTGTGCTCAGGTGCTCTGGATGAAAAGTCAATTGGCTGACTATGAAATTTTATATGACAAAGTGCCAATCTTTTGTGACAACACCTGCGCAATTGCAATCTCCAACAACCCTGTTCTTCACTCTCGTACCAAACACATTGATATCAGGTATCATTTTATCAGGGATCACATAATGAAGGGAGATATTGAGTTGCACTTTGTTCCCACAGAGCTGCAACTAGCTGATATTTTCACAAAGCCTTCGGCTGAACCTTCGTTCAACAGGCTAGTTGCTGAGATAGGGATGCTCAATATCTCAAAGCCTGTGGCTTGATAATAAATGTGTTCATTAAATGGCTGATTCTATATTAAATGTTTTTCACATGAAACTAGGTAGTTACTTTCAAAGTAAATGCAAAAAAACATTCTCAATATTTAATCATTTATTTTTCGAATAACGAGGAGACAAATAAGTTTTGAAATGTCAAGGGACCCACATGAGCAGTCATTTTCCCACTTTGCATTAAATGCGGTTGAATAACTGTTTACTTATTCGAATATATATATTGTCTCTCGTCTCTCCTCACCTACCACTATTCTCATTTCATAAATCTTTTCTCTCTCTAAGTTCTTCTCTCTCTAAAACCATCCGCCATTTTCATTCTCCTTCGACCTTGAATCCATGGCTTTTCCCGTTCCTAAGGAAGCAAACGTTAACTTCGAACTCAGCGAAAGCATCCTTGCATCAAACAACTCCATTGGATGGATCAAGGCTCCAAATGACACCTACTCAGATCTGGTTAACTTCATGCTAAATTGTGATGTTAGTGAAGCATTCACAAAAACCCCAACCACCTTCTACCAAGAATACCTTAGGGAATTCTGGTACTTTGTTGAAGTAGATGATGATACCATAACCTTTAGCATTTCTTGCAATGAACACCCTTTTGCCTTCTCACTTAAAGATTTCTCGAGTGTGGCTGGATTAAAACATGGTGATGAATGCCTCAAGGTGGTTGATAAAAAGGCTGTTAAGGATGCCCTGGCTACACTCAAACCCTGTCATGATATGAACCTTGCTCTTACACCCGTTGAGGTCCTCTCAAAATCTCCTCTGAAGATTAAGTACTTTACACCTATGTGGCGTGTCCTCTTCACCCACATTGTTAAATCCCTGGGAGGAATGCAGGGATCCCAAGATTAGATGTCCTTCAACCACCAATCTATAGCTTATGGGCTGATCTGGGGAGCTGATGTTGATGTTTGAAGCATTCTCTTTTCCAACCTTGTTGAAGAACTGAAGGGAAGAAACCAAGTCAGGGAAAAGAATATTTGCTATGTTCGTTTCTTGTCGCTGATCTTTGAAAGCCTGTTGGGAGACAACTACCACAACTCTACTCTTACTACTCTGAAGCCCTATCGCATCACAGGTGCTATCTACAAAGAAATTGGAGCTGAAGATGTACCTATCACCTCCCATATGAAGAACGTTGCTGATAAACAACCCTCAGCTGAGAAGCCCTTGCTCCCTTCTTCTGAGAAGGTGATTACCTCTAGTGTGTCTGGCAAGTCTAAGTCTTTGACCTCTGGGTAGCACACTACGACGTCCAAGGCTTCTTCTGGTCAACAGCCTAAGAAGAAGAAAAACCCATCTTCTTCCCACACCAAATCTGTTGCTAAGACCAAGGGAAAGAAGACTGTGAACCAAGACACCTCCTCTGTTCCAGATACTCATGTGGAATCAGATACTTCGGCTGACCAACAACAGGGGTCTAGTGTCTCAAAGTCAGCAGAGACAACAGGAAACCAGCCAAATCCAGCTGATATCACACAGGTAATCAGTGTAAATTTTTAGAGGTTCACAAGCAGCCACTCTCAAATGTCTGTAGGTGAGAGTGGTGAAGTTAGGGTAATCCTCGACCCATAGAAGTCTGTCTATGCACTTAGAACTCTTTAAGACTTTTGTACACCCTGTCTATGCACCAGGGAATGATTCATTTGTGTTTATAAAGCACCCTGATGACCCTGCACCCTCTAGACAGTATTCAGGCAAACAACAACCTGAATACACATATGTCTCAACCTTGATCAGCTGTACCTCACACAGCCTCTTGGTTCCCTCAGAAAAAGAATCCCAAAAGTTTTACTTTTAGGGGAGCTGAATAATCATCCTCGGCTATTCTAGGGACAGCGTAATAAGACGATCTGAACCCTTAACTTTTTCACCTTAAAAGAATACCAAAAGGATTTATCCTTTTCAGGGGGAGCTGAATCATCAGCCTCAGCTTTCCTAGGGGTAGCGTAACAGACGACCTTCACCCACATATGTTTCACTCTTAAAAGAGTCCCAAAGGTTTCTTAACCTTTTGGGGGCTGAATGATCACCCTCAGCCTTCCTAGGGGCAGCGAATGGCGATCCTCAAACAACATATGTTTCACAATCAAAAGAGTCCCAAAGGTTTTAACCTTTTGGGGGGGCTGAATAATCACACTCAGCTTTCCTAGGGGCAGCGAATGGCGATCATTAACCATATATTTTTCACACTTAAAAGAATCTGTTAGAAATACGTTTTTACGTATATTAGAAGTATCGGTCACTCCACAATATTATTAATGTTGTAATAGCTCGTAGTTAATAGTTACTTATTTAGTTAAGTAAGAACCGGCCCATGGGCTTGTCATGGGCCGGCCCAAGTCCATTAGTGGCTTGGAAGTATAAATACCCCTTTCCTCCTTGGAAAGGAGTTGGTTGTTGTTCATTTCTTGTTTTTACTTGAATAAAATACACATAGTTTTCTCTCACTTTCTCTCTCTAGTTTCTCTCTCTAGAAAACATCAACCCACTTCATAGATTCATAGGTTATCAAGATTCTACATTTGGTACCAAGAGCTATGGGGTGATTTAAGGTAATGATTTGTGTGGTTTTTTAGTTTTTGATTGTATTAGTGTTCTTTAAGAAGATCCATCTTGATTCTTGGAGTTTTTGGTGTTTTTGTGATTGGGATTAGTAGATAAGTATTAGTTTTTACTTATTATTGTAGAAATCACAAAACTTTTTGGGTTATTTGGTAAAAATCTGGGTTTAATCTTCATCTTTGATCGACTGTTCATACTCGAAACAAGTTTCTGTTTACCCAGCAAAGTTCCGAACCAAAAACATCCGGATCAAAAAGTTACGGATCAACAGAAGTTCCGAACCAAAAGTTCCGGATCAAGGAAAGTTCCGGATCAAGGAAAAAGTTCCGGATCAAGGAAAGTTCCGGATCAAGGAAAAAGTTCCGGATCAAGGAAAGTTCCGGATCAAGGTAAAGTTCCGGATCAAGGGGAAAGTTCCGGATCAAGGGAAAGTTCCGGATCAAATCTTTCGAACCAAAAGTTCCGAATCAAGGTATTCCAAGCCAAAATCTTCCGAATCAACACTTCCGAATCAACAAAAGTTCCGAATCAAGGGATATTTTACTTGTTTTTTCGACGATTTTTTAGAGGATTTAATCTTGGTTTCTTACAACAAAAACTCAACACAATTCACAAGCTTTACTTCACTGCTCGATCAACCGATAATCTTTGTCTCTTTGAAGTGAACAAAATGAATCCGAATTCAGTAATGCCTCAGATGACATCACTTACGGATATTTCCGTCATTACGGGAACGGATAATCGCCCTCCAATGCTCATCAAAGAAGTCTTTGAAGCATGGCAAGGCCGGATGATGTCTTACCTTAAGGGAAAACCGGTATATGAGAGGCTTATGGTTAAGTCAATTTTAAATGGTCCACTTGACTATGGTACCATCGTGGTTAACAATGTGACTCGACCAAGGGAGTTTGAAGAACTTACACCAGCTCAACAACTTGTTGCCGATGCAGACGAAAAGGCTCTTCAAACCATTCTCCAAGCTATTCCACATGACATCTATCGAATGGTAAGTCAGTATACGGTGGCAAAGGATTTATGGGAACGTCTAAAGGTGTTACTACAAGGTACGTCTCTTACCAAACAGGAAAGGGAATGTCAGTTGTATGATCTGTTTGATAGATTCACGTACAACCCAGGGGAAACGCTTCACGACTATTACTTCAGATTCACTACTCTCATGAATGATCTGAATGTATACAATCTCGTGATTGCTCCATTCCAGGTTAACACCAAGTTTTTGAATACTTTACCTCAAGCTGAATGGGGTGAGTATATTACTGATGTTAAGTTAACCAGGGATTTGCATAAGTGTAATTTGGATCAACTATATGCTTTTCTTCAGCAGCATGATAAACATGTGATCATGCACCGTTCGCCTCGAGGTATGTACCCTGATTCCTTAGCTTTGATGGCGAATCAACCAAGCTTGTCACACAACAACACTCCTTATATCTTGGGACATCAAGCCTATCATCCATCACCTTACATGACACCAACCTTCCCCCAATACTCGATTCTACCGCAACCACCCACCTCACATCAGCAACAATATCGGTTTAATGCACCTTCATCACAATATGGTTCACAACCTCACCCAGCAAGCATTGCACCTTATGCTCAGCCTTCATATTCTTCTTATCAAGAGAATGCAGCATATCCATCAAGCTACTCTGATCACATGAGTATTCCTTCTAGTGATTATGCAGCTCAACAAGACCAAGCAATGTATTGTGATGATGAGGAAGTCCCCATTCCTGTATTCAAACAAGGAGCTGACCCAGTTGAAGTGTTAACCACTATGTCTGCTTATCTCACAAGGACACTAAGCAAACGAGGATTTAGAGGATCAGCTCCAACTAACAATCAGTTGAGGAATTCATCCAATTCTCGCCAACAAGCAACTATTGAGAATGGCAGGGTAATGGTTCAACCTATTCAACCTTATCAGGGGAGACCTACTACATCAACCACCAATGCACGCACGGTCAATCCTGCTCCAATGGTCAACACTCCTCCACGGGCTAATTCCACAGGCAAGTTGAGAATGATTACATGCTACAACTGCAAGGAAGAAGGTCACATGTCCAGGGATTGTAAGAAACCCAAGAGGAGAAGGGATGGTCAATGGTTTGCAGAGAAGATTTATCTGGTGAATGCTCAGGCACAAGGAAGGGAACTTGATGAAGAGGAGCTTGCATTTCTTGCTGATCCAGGGATTGCTAAACAAGACGTTGTCACTACACAGAATGCAGCATACCAAGCAGATGATCTTGATGCTTATAATTCAGACTGCGATGAACTTCAATCTGCACAGGCAGCTCTTATGGCAACTATCTCTAGCCTAGGGCCAGAAAAGAGATCTGATGTACTTATTAATACCACTGATAATACCACTGATGCTAGTATTCAACCACATCAAGTTGTGCAAGAGAGTGCTGATTCGAATGAGTCTTCGGTGGTGAGTCTTTCAAATGAGGAGACAATCAATGATAGTAATATCAATGTGAGTCCCCAGACTTTGAGTGAAACACAACCGGGAGTTATTTCGCATACGCATACTCCTGCTCAACAAGATTTGGTTATGGTTCCTGCTACATTACTTAGCCAAATGAATGTTGCACTCTTAGAAACCTTAGCTAAGAATAAGAATTTGTCTGATGAGCTTGCCTTAAGCAACGAGAAAGTTCAAACTTTGGAATTAGTGCCTTCGTCTAGTGTTCTAACAAATCCCGAGTATGATCATTTTTCGAAACAAACAAATGGGTCATTTGCAGGAAATTGAAACCTTAAGAGCAGATCTTTCTAACGAACTTAAAGAAAAAGAATTAGCTGTCACTAATTTTCAAAAACTTCAAACAGATTTTGAATTACTAGAGTCTAAGAAGAATGAAGTGGAAATTAATGCGGCTAATAAGATTAGAAGTCTAGAATATTTGCTTTTAAGACAATACGCTGCCTCTCAACTAGTGCACTTATTTGATGCTTCGTTTAGAGAATTTAACTTATCGCGTCAAAAAGGCCTTCCCCCTAATCCACGGTATGCAAAACAAGCTTTAATCCATAGTCCTAGACATTTTAATGCAACCCAATTAGGATTGGTTTTAGACCCGATTGATATTTTCGATGATCGCACCAATAAGGATCTAGTTGATGAGAATCGGTCATACAACTCTGCAAAATATCCCGATTGTGATTATTTTAAAATGAATCAGGAGCTTGCTAAAACGGATTTTAGAATTCGCTTCCATATGGACAAAGATCTCATTACGGCACCAACCTACATGTTAAATGAAGAAAACCCTAGTACATTTCCTACACTTGTCAACATGGACGGTCCTAAGGAAATTCCAAAGGATCTTCCACCTGTTAGCACTGTATGGTTAAACTTGCAAGAGATTAATCAATACTTTACTAATTTTGACAAGGTCATTTTGGAATGTACGACTTCAAATGGCCTAAACGCCGGAGAATGGGCTTTCGAACACATGAATGAAGTGTTTAAGAATGAGATCAATCCATTTGTCGAAAGTCTAAAAGGAAGTTTTGCATCTCTTAAAGAAAAACTTGAGTTTGAAATTGGAGAAGTTCAAAAAGTGTTTTATGAAATGGACACCGCTTACGAACTACAACTAATTGAAAAGGAAAAGATTTTATCTGAATATGACCGATTCTTGTCCCAAGTAATTTCGTGTGATGTGCTTACTACTGTAAATGTTAATTATTCGAATGAGCTTACATCCGCTATGATTAATGTGATGCTGTGAATATATGTGATGATGTGTGTGATCTCTCTGTAAATGTTGCTGATACTGTAAATGAGGTAGATAGTCATTCTTGTCACGAATCTAACGTTGAGTTTTTAAAGCTGCAAGATTCTTACAATTTACTTTCAAAACGCTTTAATCAACTAGAACAACATTGTATATCTTTAGAATTAAAACAACAAACTCAAAATGAGGATCTTTCGATAACAAATAGTTGTGAAAACGGTGTTGAGACGAGTGACAAGATGATTGCAATAGTTAAGGCATTAGAGGAAGAGATTATGAGATTGAAGAGAGATGTGTCATCAAATGAAACACTAAAATTGGAACTAGAGGCTGCAGAGTCTAAAAACCAAGACTTAGAAATTAGACTTTCGTCTATTCTAGGGGAGATGGATCGTGCAAGACAGGGAATGTCCAAACTTTATGGTTCACTAGAAGAACGCTTCGCTTTTAATGCGGCACAGCAACAATCTTATGTTGAACAATTGAACCAAAAATGTGAGGAAATCTCTGACTTAAACATCCTGCTCATTGATAAAAACATGGTTTTGGCCGAGTTAAAGGAGACACTTCTTCTCACCCGACAAGAAGCTGTTAATAACTTAGCTACCAACTCTGCACCGTCCTCTAGTGCTCCAACAACCAAGTCAGTAGTGCTTTATAAGAACCTGCTTCATAAGAGAAACCCGGTTACCTACGATGATTATATGAGGAATGCCATTAAGCATGTAGATCTTGTTAGGGATATTTTAGACGATCTTTATGCCTTAGATCCCTCAAGTAGCTACTATTATTCGGCTCATGAATATATTAAGCGAGTTCAATATTGCTTAGCATATTTGCAATACATAGGTAAACCAGGTTCTGCACTACTCACTAATAGACCCATTGCTGTAACTCCATTCAATAAGACCCCAGGAGCAAAACCGTCATTAGCACCATCAAGTAAGGCACCTTTAAAATCTGTTGCTAATATTCCTACTTTGCCTTCTACAGGAGTAAAAGAGTCTACTAAGGCTAAAGGATCGCCACTCAAGAAAGATAAGATCAAGCCCTCTACTAGTAGTACCAACAAGAAGAAAGTAGAAGCTCACCATAGGAATGTTAGTTCAGTTTTAAATAAAAAGAATCATGTTAAGACTAAAAGCTCTGCGCCTGTGCAGAAGCCTAAACCATTTGTGAATTCTGATTTGAAATGTTGGAATTGTAATGAATGTATGTTTTCCCAACGTCATGATTTGTGTCTTATTGATCATGTGAATGAAATGAATGCCATTAGGAATGATCTTGAATGGAATCCAACGGGTATAACTCGTGCCCAAGTTGGCTGGCAATGGCGTCCCACTGGTAGGACCTTTACATTAGATGGAAAAATGTGCCCTTTAACTAGGAATGCATCCATTGAGGTTAGGTCTGAGCGTCCTTTAGTTAGGCACACTAGCACTCAAGTATGGAAACAGCGCCCTTTAATTAGGTCAGCTCCCACTATAGTGCCTATCAGTGAAGAAATACCACAGGATTTAAGCCAACTAGAATCTACACCACCAACTAGGAAGAAGAAGGCTAGGAAATCTAAGAAACCTAAAGTTAGCAAATCTAAGATTATTAAATCTGTACCTGCTAATAACAAGGAACATTCAGATTCCGATACCTCTACATCGTCTTCCTGTGGTGATATTTTCAGGTGGTCCAAATCATCCTCTGGTATTTGGACTCCGGTTGTTCAAAGCATATGACCGGAGATCGCTCGATGCTCCGAAATTTCGTCAACAAGTTTCTTGGAACGGTTAAATTCAGAAATGATCATATAGCAAAGATAATGGGGTATGGTGAATATCAGATTGGAAACGTTACGATTTCAAGGGTATACTATGTAGAAGGTCTTGGTCATAACTTATTTTCAGTAGGACAGTTTTGTGATTCCAACCTAGAGGTTGCTTTTCGACAACACACTTGTTTCATCCGCAACTTGGAAGGAAAAGACTTGTTGAAGGGATCTCGTGGTGAAAATCTTTATACGTTGTCCCTACAAGACATGATGGCCGCCTTTCCAGTATGTCTTCTCTCTAAAGCATCTAAGACCAAGTCATGGTTATGGCATTGCAGATTATCTCATCTTAACTTTGATGCTATTAATCATCTGGCTAAAAATGAATTAGTTCGTGGTCTTCCAAAGCTCAAATTTCACAAGGACCATTTATGTTCCGCGTGTTCAAGGGGGAAAAGTACCAAGAAATCATACAAGCCCAAAGCTGAAGACACCAATCAAGAAAAACTTCATCTTTTGCATATGGATCTTTGTGGGCCAATGAGAACTAAAAGTGTGAGCGGTAAGAAATTCATTCTGGTTATTGTGGATGATTTCTCCAGGTTTACATGGGTTAGATTTCTACGTACAAAGGATGAAGCACCGAAGGCTATCATCACTTTTCTGAAATTCATTCAGGTACGTTTGAATACTACTGTCCGCCGTATTCGTACAGATAATGGAACAGAGTTCGTCAACCAGACTCTTCGTGATTACTATGAAGGAGTTGGTATCTCACATGAAACATCCGCTGCACGCACTCCACAACAAAACGGTGTCGTTGAAAGACGGAATCGTACGCTTATGGAAGCTGCTAGGACTATGCTAATTTATGCGAACGCTCCATTGTTCTTGTGGGCAGAAGCCATATCTACTGCATGTTTCACCCAAAACCGTTCTATCATTCGGAAACGCCATGGAAAAACACCTTACGATCTTCTACATGACCGTAAACCCGATGTTTCATTTTTTCATGTGTTTGGTGCTCTTTGTTATCCAAACATTAATAGTGAGAACTTGGGCAAGCTTCAACTGAAAGCCGATATAGGTATTTTCATTGGTTACTCACCCTCCAAGAAAGCATACCGAATTTACAACCGTCGTCTTGGTAAGACTGTAGAAACTATGGACGCAGATTTCGATGAGCTGACAGCGATGGCTTCTGAGCAACGCAACTCTGAACCCGCGCTTCATGAGATGGGAACCGGTGCTATTAGTTCCGGATTAGTTCCCAATAATCCTACTTCTACATCATTTTTACCACCAACAAGGCCCGAGTGGGATAAACTGTTTCAACCGTTGTTTGATGAATTCTTTGATCCCCCAAATGATGAAGTTCCAGCACCTGTAGTGATAGCTCCAATCCCTGAAGTTGTTGCTCAAGCAAATGAAGCTTTATCTAATGCATCTTCAATTAACATTGAACCGGATGCACCTTTACCAAGTGATTCTCAAACTACACCTGAATCGTCACCCCTACTTGTGACTAATGATGTGGAAGAGGATTCTATTGATCACGATTTAGAATATGCTCACCTGCAAGAGCTTCCTTTCTTTGGTGTAGAGATACCTGAAAACCCTTCAGTCGCGTCTACCTCAGAAGAAGCTCCTTCTATTGTTCACTCCAGACCACCTAGGATTGAAAAACATAGCACCAAATGGACAAAAGATCACCCAATTAGGAATGTCACTGGTAATCTCGATCGACCAGTCTCTACACGCCATCAATTACAAGAGAGTGCACTCTATTGCTACTTTGATGCATTTCTCTCCTAAGTTGAACCTAAAAATTGGCAACATGCTATGACTCAATCATCTTGGATTGAAGCCATGCAGGAGGAACTAAATGAATTCCAAAGACTTGAAGTATGGGAATTAGTTCCTCTCCCTGACAAGGTTAACATCCTTACTTTGTTATGGGTTTATAAGGTTAAACTCGATGAGATGGGTGCAGTATTAAAGAATAAGGCTAGATTGGTTGCTAGAGGATATAAACAAGCCTTGGGTATAGACTTTGAAGAATCTTTTGCTCCTGTTGCAAGATTGGAGGCTATTAGACTATTCCTTGCGTATGCTGCTCATATGAACATGATTGTCTATCAAATGGATGTGAAGACGGCATTTTTGAACGGTGAACTAAGGGAAGAAGTCTATGTTAGTCAGCCGGATGGGTTCGTTAGCACGGAGTTTCCTAATCATGTGTACAAGCTTAAGAAGGCTCTCTATGGGTTGAAACAAGCTCCACGCGCATGGTATGATCTCCTTTCAACATATCTCATCTCGGAAGGCTTCTCCAAAGGCAAGGTGGACCCCACTTTATTCACTCTCAAGGAGGACAACGACATGCTTCTGGTACAAATTTATGTTGATGATATAATATTTGCTGCCTCTAACATAGAATTGTCACAACGCTTTGAGAAGATAATATCCACACACTTTCAGATGTCAATGATGGGAAAAATTTCATTTTTCTTAGGATTACAGATTTCTCAGAATCCCAGAGGCATCTTTATTAATCAATCCAAATATGCTCTAGAATCTTTAAAGAAATATAACTTTGAAAATTGTGACCCCGTGGACACTCCAATGGTGGAGAAATCCAAGTTAGATGAAGATAGGAATGGGACTATTGTCGATCCAAAACTTTACCGTGGGATGATCGGCTCCCTTCTCTATCTGACTGCTAGCAGGCCTGATTTGCAATTTGCCGTATGCATGTGTGCCCGGTATCAGGCTCGGCCTACCGAAAAGCACCTACATGTTGTTAAAAGGATCTTTCGGTATCTCAAAGGAACACTTCATCGTGGTCTATGGTATCCGAAAGATTCCTCTATTGCTTTAATATCATACGCAGATGCCGATCATGCTGGGTGTCAAGACACGAGGCGTAGCACTTCTGGATCTGTGCAACTCCTTGGAGATAGATTGATCAGTTGGTCTTCAAAAAGGCAGAAAAGCGCTGCAATTTCTAGCACGGAGGCTGAATACATCGCCATGTCCGGTTGTTGTGCTCAAGTCCTTTGGATGAGATCACAATTAACTGACTACGGTTTGGGATTCAACAAAATCCCGATGTATTGTGACAACAAGAGCGCCATTGCCCTTTGCTGCAACTATGTTTAACACTCCCGGGCCAAGCACATAGACATTCGCTACCATTTCATTAAGGAGCAGGTGGAGAACGGAGTGATCGAGCTGTATTTTGTCACTACTGAGTATCAGCAGGCAGATATGTTCACCAAAGCCTTAGATCGAGGACGAATCGAGTTTTTGATCAACAAGCTTGGCATGAAATCATTCACTCCAGCGACTCTCAAAGAGTTGGCAGAAGAATCAGCTGAATAGTGGTGGTAAACTATTCAGGCGTATCCTTTGTTCGTGATCATGTATATTATCGTACATATATAAAACCACAAAAAGAAAAATACAAAAATATAAAACCAAGAAAATCCATAAAAAATATAAAACCTAGAAAAACCATAAAAATTATAAAATCAAGAAAAACCAAAAATATTTTTCGTTTTTAAATCGGGCATGTCTTTTAGTACGGTAATATTTACGGCTTTAGAAATGTCGATCAAAATTAACACGGCGCCATAAATAGAGTCCGTATAAAAGTTGTACATTTTTAAAACATGCCCATTATGGCTTGTAGTTATTTCAGACTGCAACCTGGTTTTCATATTAAAGTCACGTATTTCCTTGGAAAACGTTGGCTCACAACGGAAATTAATTTTCTCGGGCATGATTTACAAGCCAAATCATGCAAAGGGATCAAGTTTACTTTACAACTTGGTCTAACACGAATTTGTGTACGTCTCAATGCATTAATTTGTCAAAATAAGAGAAATCTTATTGCCACCACGAATCAATCTTTTTCAAGACATTAATTGGAAATGTTTTCATCAATATTTGACTCTTTAAACAATGACTACAGCTCTTTAAATAGAAAACGGGTCATCGTTTAAGGGGGAGAAAATATTAACTCATCTTCGTCATCAAAACGATTTTCAAAAGTGTTTGTGGAAAATTAATTGGCTGAATGGTTTTTGTGTGGTCTTGCTTTAGAATTAGGCTTGTTCTATGTGATAGGAATTGCTTTAAGATCTTGGAGATTTGATAATTGGATGCGATACCTAAGTTGTGTGAGATTGTCGTGATTAGTTTAGCTAAGCAAGATTAAGTTGACTAAGTTTAACAATGGTTAAGGAGAATAGAAAAGACAAGCAATAAAAGATAAAAGGGACAAAATGTAGGGTTAAAAGTGACAATGTGTAAAAGTTGCTAAAACTTGACCTAAGTCAAACCAAACCCCCCCCCCCCCCCCCCCCCGTTTTTTTTTATCCTCACTGTTTATCATCTCTCCCTTTCCGCCATTAACACACACTTAACACACACACAAGCTTTCAAACTCGCGTTTTTAATCAATCCAACCTGTTTCATTCGATTTAAAAGGTAATAACATCAATCTTTAACTTATTAATTCATTTAATTCATTGAAATCCACTTGATTAATTCGATTGAAGTAAGATTATCAAATTAGGGTTCGTTTGCCTAATTTGGGATCAATTAATTAGGGGTTTTAGGTGGGTTATACTCGGAATGTTCTTAGATAGATGTTGTGTTGCCTTAGCATGCCTTAAAACTCCCAAATCGCGCTTAGAATAATCATCATAGGCTGCGTTAATGACTTCCGGATGAACAAGGCTAACAACTTCCGAATGAAGGAAGTTTTTGAACAAACTTCCGAATGAAGGAATGTTCTGAACAAACTTCCGAATGAAGGAATTTCCGAACGAACTTCCGAATGAAGGAAGTTCGGAACGAACTTCCGAATGAAAGAAGTTCCGGATGAACTTCCGAATGAAGGAAGTTCCAAACGAACTTCCGAATGAAGGAAGTTCCGGATGAACTTCCGAATGAAGAAGTTCCGAATGAAGAACTTCCGAATGAAGAAGTTCCGAATGAAGAACTTCCGAATGAAGTTCCGAATGAAGAACTTCCGAATGAAGAAGTTCCGAATGAAGAACTTCCGAATGAAGCAAGTTCCGAATGAACTTCCGAATGAAGCAAGTTCCGAATGAACTTCCGAATGAAGAAGTTCCGGATGAACTTCCGAATGAAGAAGTTCCGAGTGAACTTCCGAGTGAAGAAGTTCCGAATGAAGAACTTCCGAATGAAGGAGTTCCGAATGAAGAACTTCCGAATGAAGAACTTCCGAATGAAGAAGTTCCGAATGAAGAACTTCCGAATGAAGAAGTTCCGAATGAAGAACTTCCAAATGAAGAAGTTCCGAATGAAGAACTTCCGAATGAAGAACTTCCGAATGAAGAAGTTCCGAATGAAGAAGTTCCGAATGAAGAACTTCCGAATAAAGAGTTCCGAATGAAGGAAAGTTCCGGATGAAGTGTTGTTTGATTGATAGTTGTTTGCATGCTCTAAGTACTTGTTGAAATGTATTATGCTTAGAAGTCATAATGATATATATCTATATATTGTTTGTGCATCAACCTTTCATGTCTTATCTTAAGCAGATACAATGACTAATCCAACAGTACAAGCAATCCAAGACTCTAGAGCAGCAGCAATTGCCGAAGCACGAACACTCAAGTTCATACCGAACAATTACCGGCTGAAGCAAGTTTCAAAATCCACTCACCATGGATTTAAAGTAGCCATAGCAATCCTTGATCACTCTCACTTTAAGAATGCTTTGACGAGTACTGCCTCGGTGCCATATGAGTACATGTATGAGTTCTGGGCCACCAAGGAAAGTACTTCAAACAAGATCACCTTCACTCTCGACAACAAGCAGCAGACACTTACTGTTTCAGACTTCCGTAAGATATTTGGCATTCGGGATACACCCAAAGGTATGTCATTTTCGAGGGATCCTACCAAAGACGAACTTATGGAGATGTTCGAAGCTCTTGGATGTCCTGACATATGAGTTGTGTCTGAGTTTACCACCGCTAAAGTAGGTCAACCTTGGAGAGCACTGTTGGGTATTCTCAGTAGATGTCTTACACCGAAAACAAGTGGGCATGATGCTTTGCGTAGTCCAATAATGAACCTCTTCTATGGCATGTACAAAGGTGAAAATGCAGATTATGCATTATTGATGTGGGAAGAATTCACCTTTCAACTCTTCCAAAACAAGAAGCTGAAGACTAATTTCTTTCCTTACCCTCGGTTTATCAAGCTTATCATTAATTAATTTATGAAGAATGATGTTACTATTGATAGGCGTGCAGCAAGTCGTCATCACACTGAAGAGGCTGATCATACTGTAGATCTAAGGCATGAAGGACCATCTGGTGGTGTGATTCCTGGTCCTATTCCCGATTATCTTCTGACGGATAAAATTAAAGGTTCTGTTGATTACAAGCTACTGCTGCTAGAAATCAAGAAGCTAAAAGCAAGCCTTCAGACTGGAGAAGACTCGTCTACTACGGTAAAGAGTAAAGGTAAACGAAAGCAACCAGCTGCTTTACCTGAACCCGAAACCAAGAAGAAGAAGACTGAGGTTAAGAAGGGAAAGGGCACTGCTGATGAGTTTGTTCTACGTGACGAAGAAAATGTTGATGATCCTACTCTTAACAAGGCTGAGAGAAAAGCAATGAAGATAGCTACTGAAAGGAGTAGGAAAGACACGGGAGGTAGTGGTTCGGGTGCACAAATGAATATTGAAGAAGAGTACGAGGAGCCAGAGGATGTTTATGAGTTTGGATCACCTGAACGGTATTCTACTTCGAAGGAGACATCCATCCCTGTTTCAGCAAGTGTTGAAAAGGAGTCCGGTGCTCCTACAATCATGGTACCTACTCAACCTTTAGTAACTCAACCTCCATCAATACAACCCTTACCAACCCGACCGGTTTCAACACCATTTCTTCCACCACCGATAACTCCCATCCTTAGCACCGTAGTAACAACCAATCCTCTTCAACCAACCCAGAGCAGCTCTGCATCGTCTACAATGGCTGCATTTGTAATGGCCGAAATGTTGGATAAACATACGGATAATCACAAAAGAGAGATGGATGAACTTCGCCAAGAGCTACATAGACGAGTTCAAAGTGAAGAATCATCTAAGAAAGCCCAAGAAGAGATGCTTGCTAAGTTCGCTGCAGAGATGGAGTTGACAGGTAAAGCTCATGCAGAAGAACTAGCTCTGGTTAAGCAGGCTGAAGCTGATAAGCATGCTGCACGAATTACAAGACTTCAAGCGATGAGGGATAAATACAAGGAACAGAAAGAAACACTTGAAGCTTCTGTTGAAGAGAGAGTGAAAGAATCCGTTGAATCCATTATGCCAAAACTTCGTGATGAGTTGAAGACACTCGCGGCTGATAACTTGATGATCAAGTCATCCAATCCTTCAGAATCCGCCTACAAAATTGCTTATGAGTTAACGGATTTTGAATTAAAAAAGATCCTGAAAGCTCGCATGAGGGAACTTGGATCTTTTGACAAATCTAAGATTCAACGGACACTCTACAAATCCCTGAATGACGCTATCATGGAGGATGATCGGTTGTTCAAGATGTTTGGAAGTGTGGTACCTTACCACATTCTGCCCGAGGAAGAAAGGGAAGAAAGTGAACAGGAAGAGGGTACTGGTGAAGAAGAAGAGGAAGAAGAAGGAGAAGAAGAAGAAGAAGAAGAGAATGATGATGGTGACGATGATGAGGATGATGATGATGATGATGATGGTGATGATGGTGGTGATGGTAATGAGGAGAGTGCTAAGGGGAGCAACGAGGATAGCGATAAGGATGATGCTGGTAAACAGCCGGAAACAGGGGATAAGGTTACCAGCACAAAGAAACCTTCTAAGTCTGGAACCAAGTCTAAGAAAGATGCTGCGCAAAAGGACAAATCAACCTCAACGGAATCAAGACGATCCAAGTGGCGCCATGATGTGAATGCTACTACGGCGTCATCGATTCCTGGTACATCTATCGTTGTGTCTATACCTGTTACCACTAACCCTGTTAGTTCTGTTGTTGTTGCTCCTGTGATTGCAGAGTCAGTAACTGAACCTGAAGCTGCACAACACTCGCCCGTTCATGACACCGCCGAGATGCATGAATCAGAACCAGCAGATGTTCACGTTTCTACTCCTCTACAACAAGAACCACAATCTACTGTTCCTGAGTCAAGCACACGGGACTGGGCAGACACGTTGGAGATTAACGAGACTGCACCACCACAGGCTTGGATCACGGCAGCGGCGCAATATGATCCAATCACAGACGCTGACAGAGATGATTTATATCTCCGTATCCGCAGTCCGATTGACTTGTGCGCATTTCTGGCTCATGAGTATAAGACTTCGGTTACTCCGTCTTTGGTGAAGAGAGCGCTAAAGGATAAGAGAATTCGCGCCAAAACCCGGTTAACCCGAATGGAGTTCGAGTATTATGCTGACGAGGTCCTGAAAGCTCTTAACACCGTTCAACGGCCAGGCCTCCATGAATCAGAAAGAGCTCCACCTCCACTTGATCCTTCTCAAGATAATCAGATTGCTCTTGACTTCTTCGTCACCAATGATCTTGTTTATCTCCTCAAGGGTTCATCAAAGTACGCAACCTCTCTGACCTTGCTGAAAGCTGCCAACTGGGGGACAATACCCTTTATCGAGGAAAAGGTAAACCGACTCTGGGTCCCAAAGGTAAATCGTAATTATGATATGTATGCTGTCATAGGTGCATCACACTAGGACGAACGAGTTCGAAGGGCGTACAGGGGTTGCTGCTTAGCCAATTCAGGAAGTAACATTATATCTGATATCCGCATCTCCAGCATTTTAGGGGTGAAAACTGAAGCCAAGAATGGCTATTATCATGTGACGGAGATTCGTCTGAAAAGGGAGGATGACAGAGAATACAAAATCCAGCAGGGAGATTTTTCTATCATTCGCCTTGAGGATATCGAAGACATGTTGCTTATGATGACCCGGGATCAACTCACACATATTCCTCGTGAAGACACATTGCCTTGAATACAGCACTTCGTATGTTCACACGAAGCGTTGTTATCAAGAAACGAGTTGAAGATCTTCAGTTGGGAGTCGAAAGCTACCAAAGGAAGCTTAACCTCACCCGCTCAATGAATCAAGTTCTACCTCAACATGTAGATAGATGTCCCTATACCGGCATTTCTGTCCCGAATTACGGCATTTTCTACTTGAACAGTCGAGGGTTAATGAAGTTTATGAGGGTGGGTGAGCTTTATAAGTACAGTGATGGGACACTCCTATACGTCAGAGGAAAGTTGGAGCATCTTAATTCGGGTGGGACTTTACCAGAGATGACTGAGGAGTGGCATCAGGGTTATCAGCAAATGGCGAAGTATGTGATCAAGAAGATTGATCAAAAGCTCCGTGAACGTAGATTGATGAGGAGCTTAGAAAGATTCGTTGGTGGTAGACCATATTTAGTGCACCACAAGTTACTGCAACGATCCATCTAATGGGTCGTACATTTCAGGTCCACTTTATATTGGTTTTCAATTGTGAATATGTGTATTTGTGAATATTGTGCTTTTGCGGCTTGATGTAGTGTTAAGGTATGATAATTTTTCAAGAATTTCTCACGAGATTCTAAATCTTTCAAAATATATCATACTAAAGCACTACAAATATCCCTTATTAATTTAAGGGGGAGCATTTACATGTTCTATGGCCAAACATCGATTTCATTTTTACCCAAAGACCGGTTAATCCATTCAATATCCCAAATATTAATGGTTAACATTTTGGATAAGGGGGGAAAATGGGATTAAGGAGACTTAAATGATACTTGGCTAAAAGATGAAAAAGACTTAACGATAATCCAACTTAATATGTGTAAATCACGTGTTAAGGGGGAGCGTTTTTGATGAACAAGACACCTAAGGTACAAAACTTTTGATTTCAATATCACAAGTACCTTATGTGATTTTCAATGATTTTTCATGGTGGCTATACTTTCCCAAAACACGCTTAATCCACGACGAATGTGGTGACAAAAGGGTGGTAGGAATAGGTTTAGTCCTATGATTCATCAGAGCCGATGGAATCTTCCCAAGGACAATTCCCTAGATAGAATTAGAAGTCCTAGGAAAGTTGGAGAAAGATTGTGAACATAGCTGAATGCCGACCAAGTACTTAAGCTAGCACTGGAACAATCACAACAAGGTGCTAGTTATGACGTATTGGTAAGCATTGAAGGGGTTGAAGAATGAAAAAGAAATGTAAAGATAAAGGGTGTAAAGAAAGAAGCCCTCCTTACAACTTTAGGCAGAAACCGGGTCAATACATATGCTATTGAAATCATTTTTTTTAATGATTCTCGATATTGAAGAAAGACATCATGGACCCAGTGATGCAATGCACAACCCTTCCCAGCTAACTCAAATATCTCTCAAAAGGTATTTGTTTTAATCACACGGAGATCAACACGTTATCTATTGGTTTATTCACTCTGAATAGACTGATATTGAAAAGGTGGCACTCCTCTCCAGCCATCGCTCACTAAATCAAAACGCACTATCGAGTCTAGAGCCAAGAGATCATCAAAAGTCTCATTAGGACACTTTCCATTTATTCCTTGCTTTCTCACACACTGTGAAAAGTAAGAGATTTTCATGAGTCCTACGCAGTATTCCTGTAATATTGCCAGAACATCCGAGTAATACGCAAGTATTACAATGAAGATGGAAATCCTGCTTGAGCCAACATCAAACAAGCTCATGGTAGGTTACACGTGCGGTTCTTTTAGAAACAATCTTGTGAAAAACTGGAAAGAAACAGTGGTTTAATTCTTAATTGAACTTAAACTCGTTCCAGGCCTCTACGCATTATCATATGATCTTGCCAGAACACTCAGAGTGACTCTTTATTGATCACAGTGACGAGTGGAAATCCTTCTAGTGTTAACATCAAACAGCACTTGGTAGGTGACGTGCAAGATTCTTTATGAATTGAGCTCGTGATAACTGGAAAGCAACGATGGTGAAAATCTTAATTGAAATTCACTTGTTCCAGGTTTCATGAATTGACGGCTTAAAATCACAAGGATAATTTATCCAAGTGATTCACTCTTTATGTTCGCAGTTAGCTTTGGACGGTCGAATAAAGAGAACGGGTTTACCCGCGAAATCCTGTCAGGAAGTTACTTAATTGAAACTATCCGTCACGGGTACGATATCTAATATCGTTCAACGGTCTTCACCGACCGGAGGTAAAATGCTACCGAATTAGAATAAAATGTCAAAGCCATTTTATTCGTGTCGTTGCTGTGTACCTGTTAAAGATGGTGGCGTTGCTGTGTACCTGTTGAAGACGGTAGTGTTGCTGTGTACCAGTTAAAGACGGTGGTGTTGCGGTGTACCTGTAGAAGTCGTTCCCACATACTTATGTTTTTCTGCATCAAAGTTCAGCAAAAATTCAAGAAAGTACAAGATGAAGTCTTCCGCTGTACCAAACTCTGAAGCTTTCGAGAATTCAACAAAAAGACATAAGTGTGTGGAACATGGAGTCACGAGAAGGCAAGTTTCACAAGAAGGCAAAGATCACACGTGAAAGGCCAAAAGAACAATGCTCTCAAGCCAAAGCCGAAAAGATCAATAAACATATTCACAACAAAAAGAAAAAGAAGAAAAGACTACGAGCTAAAGAACAAAGACTTAGTATAGTATGCTAGGTTTAGAACTTTGTAACGTGGAGTGACCTCCCTTAGGGGGAGATTGTTAGAAATACGTTTTTACGTATATTAGAAGTATCGGTCAATCCACAATATTGTTAATGTTGTAATAGCTCGTAGTTAATAGTTACTTATTTAGTTAAGTAAGAACCGGCCCATGGGGTTGTCATGGGCCGGCCCAAGTCCATTAGTGGCTTGGAAGTAAAAATACCCCTTTCCTCCTTGGAAAGGGGTTGGTTGTTGTTCATTTCTTGTTTTCACTTGAATAAAATACACATAGTTTTCTCTCACTTTCTCTCTCTAGTTTCTCTCTCTAGAAAACATCAACCCACTTCATAGATTCATAGGTTATCAAGATTCTACAGAATCCCAAGGATTTATCCTTTGGAGTGGCTGAGTAATCACCCTCGGCCTCTCTGTGATAGCGAAATGGCGACCATTCCCCTTACTTATTTCCCTGTTACTAATAACAACCACTTGCAGGCTAAAATTGTACAGCCAGACACAGAATCCCTGGAGCAACAGGATAAAGAGGCTGATACAATGATTCAAGACCAGCCAAATGACGAAGAGCCTCTGCTTAATATTGAAGAAGAAATGCTGTCATTAGTGGATGATGTCTCTGATCTTGAATCCATGCCTGAAGATGAAATCCCTGAGGGGATGTTTGAGGAGGAGGATGAAGAGGAATAAGATGATCAACATTCTGTCTCTTCCCAAGGAAATAGCTATGTCCACTCCAGCTGATAATGACACTCCGCCTCCCAAGGAAGCTGCTGTCACTCCCAACTCTGCTACCTCCACAACCACAGTCTTCCAACGCCCTGCCTATGATCCAACAGCTGAATTTCTCATGTTTGATCATCCTGCCCATACCTATTTTGATCTTTTACCAAGGGGGGATGATTATGCTCAAAAAAGCCTCAATATCCATAATCTTCAGCCTGTTCATCATCAATCTGACATGGAACGCTTATCAAGAAAGCTGGATGTGATCAAGTCTGAAATGCATAACTTCACTGTCACTTTTCCACGGATCATCAAGAAGGCTGTAGAGGATGCAGTTACTGAACCCATCAAGGATGGTGCAAGAAAAGGTGTAGCACAAGGACTTAGTCACTTATCCACAAGAATCAAGGATGTAATTGACACAGAGGTCCCTGCCTTCGTTCATGAACATGAGTTAACAATTCACAGGGAGTTTGAAGCTGTTCGCAACAGGAAATATCGTCATACAAACTTCATCGTGAATCGTGTTCAGGGCAATACGAATGGTAACTGCAACCGTCTGCTAAAGATTGCCAGGGCTTCAAGAACAAGGCAACGTGCTATGGCTGCCTCTGTTGAACAGATTGCAAGGTATTTTCAAACACGTTCAGCCAAACGTCTAAAAAGACAGGCTGAACGTGAGGGGGAGAAGGAATTAGTACTTAACCTTACATCTATTAAACAAGGATCAACATCCGCTGACAACACCATTTCACCTGTCCCCCTCCAAGTCATCACCCCTATTACCATATCTGATGATGAGGATAACAGTCAGGGGGAGCAACAGAATCAAGATGGAGCTGATTCATCAAAGTCCCTGGCTTTGGTTAACACCAGCGAGTTTGGGGATGATGGTGAACCAGCTGCCAAGATGCTAAAGTTTACTGTTAGCTCCCTTCCCAAAGCAATACAAACTCAGGCTCAGACAGCGTTTATCAGAAGAGCTGAAGTTTTGAAAAATATGAGTATGGAATCCTCTGTCTCGAAGAAAGGAAAGGAGATAGTTTTGGTTGACACAGACACCAAACTAAAGAAGATAGCTGCGATGCTAGAGACAGGAGGATCCACCACAGACCATTCCCAATTTTCAACCTTTACACCTTCCAATGAGAATCCTTTAACCCCTAAAGAAATAGAGAAACAGGCTGAGGAATTCAAAAGACTAAATGAACTCAAGACAGCCAAAGAATTGAATGAAGCTACTCTGAGGAAGATGACTCCACCTGAAAGGGAGAAGCAGAGACAAAGGTTGAGGTAGATGGAAGTTAAACGCGCAGAGGCACTAAGAAAAGTCAAAGCTGATTATGATGCATGCGTTAACAATAGGTATGCACCTGGAAAGATAACCAAGTTCAAATACACAATTCACAAATCCACCAACACCCCACAGATGATCTTGTGGAGAGACAACCAACAGGGAAACATGAATGTATTTGAAAACTTCAGGCTAAAGCAACTTGGGTTATCTGAATGGTTTGAACTTGAAGCCTTAGCTGCCAAAAGGACAGGTGATGAGACTGCTTTTATACATAGTCTCATCGTCCAAATCGGGCTTAAAATGCATTAAATATCATCAAAACTGCCAAATATATGCTCGTGTTTGTTGCTTGTGTATTTTAGGTACGGATATTGAGGAAATGACAAAAAGATCACAAGAATAAATCAAAAATGAACACGGGAAACGAAGCCGCACAATGAACCGGGCCCAAATCTGGAATTTCCAAAAATGACCTTGAAGAATTGAAGATTGTCAACATTGGTCCCTCATTTTTGAAGACTTGGCAATTTATACCCTTGCAAATCTCATTTATTGAATTTGGGTCCCTAAATTATCAAGATTGTACAAGTTCAGCCCTTGAAGTATGAAGAAATTGCATTTGAAGTCCTTGCTACAAGTTTAAAAAGTTTTTGTGCCAAAATTGACAAGTTTCCAAACTTGTTAACAAAGGGAATTGAAAGTTGTTGCTGTTTATTGCAAAGTGAAAACAAGAAGAACATTGGGGGGCCATTTCAGTCAAACACCCAAACTACTCCCCACCAATCAAACCCACACGTCACCCTCACCCACCAATACCCTCCCTACACCTCATCTCACCCCCCACGTCAGACTTCCACCCAAACCATTTAAATAACTTAATCAGTTATTTATATAATTTCCCACCAAACAGATTTTTTAAAATCTAATTTCCCCAAAACGGATTAAACCTGCACTAATCCCCCCATAAACCCTACTTAATCCCAGATTCAATCCAATCAAAAACAAGGGGGTTTTGTCTCTTCTTTTCCAGATCACTAATTCACAACTATGTCACCCAAACCCACATCCCAAATCAACACAAGACACACCCATGTGTCTTGTGGGACCCTCCCCTGCACCCGTCTCTATCCCCAAACCCCAATACCCGACCAAATGAACGAATGGATGGATTTCCTTGGCCCCCAATATCATTTCAACGCTCCTGATGCACTCTCCACAGCTGGCCAAAGTACAACATCACATGTTGCCATGTTGACTGAAGATTGAAGATTCAAACAAAGGGCATTTTAGGGTTTTTCTACATTAGGGTTTAAGCATACTAGAAACTTCCTTTCACTTGTATAAATAGAGGTCGCATGTGACCTCTATCACTTGTTCCAGAATTTTAGCAATTTTCTTGTAATTCCTTTTTTACTAAATATAAAGTTGGTGTTTTGTTCAAAGTAATTCCTTTTATGATTTTTTAAAAAGTTGGTGTAAAAGTTAGCTAAGATTCTGAGTTCCATTAATCATTTGATAAACACTTTGTGTGTTTGAGTTTTCAAAAGGTTTTTGAAAAGGTTTTGCAATTTTCAGAAATCCAAGAATTTATGAAGTGAAAGTGAATTGGATTCCTGGATTTCTGAATTTGATCTTGTTTTAAAACGTATCCAAGTTTCAAGTTTTATAGGTTCACATTTTGTGAAAAGGTTTAAAAAGGTTCCAAAATCAGAAAATACCATATTGTGTGTTCTTCATTTTGTGGAGTCCTATTGATCGTTAGACTCAATGGTTATGAACCATTATATCTAGGTTGATTATCGTTCATATGATAACATAGCGGAAAAGAACAATGATCATGAACAAGGTGTTTAGGCACAAAAGACACGAATTAAAACAATTGGATTGCTTATTATATTAATAACAAACAACCACTAGACGTGTATACATTGAATCCCACGTCTAGTGCGACACACACTTTAGGTTTACATTGTGAATGAATAATATGTGTAAAACCTAAGACTTCTTGTTCTTTTTATAGTGGAAGGAACAGAATCTACAAGAGATCAAATCAAATAAACATCTAAATATTCTATTTCTATAGATATATACTGAATATATTATTTATAATATATCCAATATATTCCCTAAATAGAATTCTCCATCAGCGTGTAAACATCTGTCAGCGTCTCAACACTTTCCGTCAGCGTCTCAACTAGCCGTGTCAGCGGCTTTGACAAACGTCTTGATGTTTTCTTCGTTTTGAGTTTCTGCCACATCAACTCATATAATTTTAGACCCAACAATCTTCCCCTAGTTGATGTCGGCAAAACTCTTTGTGTATCTCTTGTACGTTGTACATGATCTTCAGATTGCTTCCCCTCAAGTGTAGCACGTATTTTCTTCCCCTTTTTGTCACATCAACAAGGAAGTAAACAATGTATGCAATCTTGAAAATTCTCGAAATGTAGGCTCTGTGTAATGATCTTGAAGAACAATTAATAAAGTATTCTTGATGTAGAAGTAGAATAACCCAACCTTGTGTTCCATGTCTTGTAGAATGTAATGAAGTGTGTTGCAGATACAAAAATCCTCATCCTTTGTGAGACACTGAGCACGATAATGTAACTCCTTCAAGTGATAGAAAATATGTGCATAGAGAACCATAAGAAAAATCACATATTCCTAGATCTTGTATCACTTCACCAGTAACAATGTAAGCACAAACAAGTTACCTTAAAAGTCCATGACTGGAAGTGCACGACTTTAAGATATGATAGAACACAAACTCGCGAAAATCTTCTTCAATCATCAAACTTACCATAAGAATTCTTCCCCTTAAGCTAACACCTCTTCATGAAGAAACTTAATCTTCATATCATACGTAAAAGTGACAAAACGGATAACTCTTTTACAAGGCTACCCCGATTACATAATCAAATCCAATAAAGTACCTCACGAATTGTTGCTAACTCGCATTAAAATCATTAATCCCTTTTAAAAATATCCGAGCCATAAATATCAACTTGATATTCTAAATAAAAACGGAGATTCCATGTATCTTTGTATGTAAATACCTCCTTTTTCGTGTGCTCAAAACATACCAGTTTTCTCAAACAGCAGCAAACTTTGTGTTGTCCAATATCCTCTTCTGTCCAATATCTTGGTCAGATGTATTGTCCGATATCAGACAATACCTATCAGCGTTGAAGTTCATATATCGGACGACACTGTCAACTCCATCAGCGTTGACTTATTCTGTCAGCGTCAAAATTCTTCCTGTCAACGCCTTGATAATTCGTATCAGCGTCTCATCTGTCAGCGTCTCGTTTACTCTTGTCAGCGTCCAATTTCCTCTTGTCAGCGTTCAAGTGACTTAGCTAATTTTATTCCCAACAATCCTCCCCTAAACTTGATATCTACTCTAGTAATCAAGTTTCTGAATAAAATAAAACATACAGAGAGGATTCTTACAAATATACTTATCCCTGAATTTGAGTAATAATAAATCTCGAAAAGTCAATCACTCAAATCACTTGTATAGTCAGCCTTCACTTGGTCTTAGTTATCTTCAACACCTGTAGAGTCTTTGGAGCTTTCTTTATTACTTTTGTCACTCAAATTCGATTGCTCCTCCCCTTTTTAAGACTCCTCTCCAAGATCAATATACAAGGACAGAACCAAGAACATCCTCCTTGCATCAGCTTCCAAAATAACAATCCTTGACAATTTGTACAATTTATGTATTATGCTTTTACAAGCTAATACATATTTTCGTCAATTCCATTAATGTCAAAGGTTTCATACTGTCCTCATCCACATTCGGGAAATGAATCCTCAATGTTAATTCATAGGACATGGGGATGGACTTACTGATGATAAGACTGACTTGACCTACATTAAAGCTAGTGCCAATAGTCTTAGCCATCTCCATAACACTATACACCCTTGTGAAAGTGATCTCTGCTGCTACTAGATGTCAATCACTAGGAAAAACATCTCAATGATCATTAGGCTTCTAGATATCCAAAAACTTTGAAAAATGTAAGGGTGATGAAATGTTTTGGGTCTATAAATCAGTTTAGAAATGACACCAACTGAGATGAAATAGCATAAAATAGACTTGAGAATGTAGAAAACTTTGGTTAGAACATAGACAAAGGTAATAATCCTAAGGAAATTAACTAGACTCTAATAAGCAAGAGTGACAAACACTGTTCATGCATACACTCATGCAAAAGCATGATAGACACACATGAACTCTAGAGTCCTTTGTTCACAAATGCCCCAAAGAGAAAGTTAACTCATATAAAACCTTTGCAACTCCCCAAGTAAGCCCAAAAATATATCTACCCCAAGTCACCCATACGACCACACCCAATTCTAGGTCAAAAGTCTTGGCAGCATGCATGCAAAATAAATTACGTGCATGCTACAGTGCCTCGAGGTTTAGAAATTCCAACAATTTCATAATGAAAGAGCCTTCACTATTTCTAACCCCTACTCACCAGTGGACACAATCTAGAATCGTGCAAGAGTGCTCTAAGAGTACCCAAAAACCTAGAGGTTTACCTCCCCTTAACAGAAGCATACAAATCATTATATGTGAAGAAACAAAATTTTATCTCAAGATAGGAATGTAAACACTCCAACCATCATAAATAAAAGTTTGCAATTCTGTATCCATCCATATGTAGCTCCACTTTCCTGCATAGTTAGACAAAAACCACAAAAACACACCAACAGAGGCTACCCTTTCCCATAACAATGGGTAGAGATAACATGTTAATGGATAAAAATAATATTAGTGGAAAGACCAACAATGCATGTTCCTTGAGCATCCACTATCCCAATATCCTTGATCATTAACCTGTTGTTGGATAGTCTGCTCAAAAAGAAAACAAATTAGTTTTCTTTGGAGATCCAAGCCTTATCAGACTTGGATCTGTCTAGTTGTTCAACTAGAGTGGTCTTATTCTTTACCCCAAATCCCTGTTCATCCCTTTGGGACCTAATCACCCAATTTGTTCCAATGAGTCTAGTAATGACCTTCTCAAGATATTTAAGTCTATTGCAACTCATTGAGATACCATTAAAATTGGAGTTTTGTTCTTGTTTAGGTTTCCATGTTAAGTGGGATGATGCGTCAGACCCTTGACCCTTATTAACCAAGTATCTTTGTTTATATGGTCTAAAATAAGGTCTCATACCAAACTTGGAGCTGTCAGCGCTGCATTTGTGCCTGTCAGCGTTGAACTTGTTCCTGTCAGCGCTGAATTTTTTCTTGTCAGCGCTGAATTTGTTCCTATCAGCGCCCAAATTAGGGTTTGCTACAGGAACATACTGTCTGTTTGACCAAGTGTTGGTCTTTTGGAAAGGTCTTAGGCCATGTGTGTTAGACCCTCTAGTAAAGAATGAGGCTGGTCTAACAACTTGTGAACTTTTGTTCACAAAGGTTTTGGGTCTGACAGTGTTTGACCTATGTTGACTTTTGTCAGCGCTGAAATGGTTCCTATCAGCGCTGAAATGGTTCCTATCAGCGTTGACATTGGAAGCGTTGACACATTTGTATGCCAAATGTGAAAAGCTACCACAAGTGTAACATGCTTTTCTAGACATAGTCTTAGGTCTAGAAGCAAAGAAACCTGTTCCATGGTTACTAACTTGGCTTTTTGGGGACCTAGTATTCCTATACATCTCTGCATACTTAACACTAGGTTTCTTAACAGTGTGTGAGCCAAGGTCAACAGTCTTGCCAGTGGATGGGTGTGTGATCTTGATGGGGACAGACTCTTGTGTGATGATAGGGGTAGGGTCATTTGGACTTTCACACAATAAACCTCCCTTAACAAACAAAGTGTGGTTGGCTTTCTTCCACTCATCTAGGTCAGTCAACTTTTGTTTATACTCTTCAACTGGGGAAATGAATCTTGGTGGAGGAACAAATTCCTTCTCTTGGAGCTCTGGTAAACCAGTCCAAGATAAGTCCTTTGTTTGGACACCATAGAAGTCCCCAGCTGGTGGTGGAACACCAGTATAATCTTTCATCCCAATCCCACTCATGTCCTTAGATTCTCTTTGTTTACTAACACACTCTCCTAGGGTTTGTGTGGCCTTATCAAATCTCTGGATTTTAAGACTCACATTATCTTTATTTTTGTTAGCCTCATCTAACTTAGCTATCAAATCAAGATTAACCCTGTTTGTGATATCTTGAATATCTTTACTTTGATGTAACTCATGTTTTAAGATATTTATTTTATCCTTTAAATCAAACTCCATTTTCTTATACTGAGCTACTGTCCTTTCTGTTTGGGTGAGAGCAATTTGATAATTAGATACTTTGCATCTTTCAGAACTTGCCTCATCTAATAATTTTACTATCTCCTTATTTAGTTTTTCAGTATTTAAACGACAAGAAGAGTTATCACATACCTCATTATCAGAACATGAAGAAGAATTGGAACTTGAAGTAGACGTGACCTTAACTGAAAACATCATCAGATTCTTCTTCACCTTCTTCCTTAGCTTGGTTCACCTCACGATATTGGATCTCGTTCTTCAAATCAAAGTTCCTCAACAAGCTCTGATACCAATTGTGGAGTCCTATTGATCGTTAGACTCAATGGTTATGAACCATTATATCTAGGTTGATTATCGTTCATATGATAACATAGCGGAAAAGAACAATGATCATGAACAAGGTGTTTAGGCACAAAAGACACGAATTAAAACAATTGGATTGCTTATTATATTAATAACAAACAACCACTAGACGTGTATACATTGAATCCCACGTCTAGTGCGACACACACTTTAGGTTTACATTGTGAATGAATAATATGTGTAAAACCTAAGACTTCTTGTTCCTTTTATAGTGGAAGGAACAGAATCTACAAGAGATCAAATCAAATAAACATCTAAATATTCTATTTCTATAGATATATACTGAATATATTATTTATAATATATCCAATATATTCCCTAAATAGAATTCTCCATCAGCGTGTAAACATCTGTCAGCGTCTCAACACTTTCCGTCAGCGTCTCAACTAGCCGTGTCAGCGGCTTTGACAAACGTCTTGATGTTTTCTTCGTTTTGAGTTTCTGCCACATCAACTCATATAATTTTAGACCCAACACATTTTTCTTAGCAGGTTTTAAGTGACTTTTTGTCCAAGGATCTGCACAGACCGAGTCTGTTTGGAGAAGGCATAGCAGCCTTGGTGGGACCTGGATGTGGGTCCCACAAGGTAACCACCTTGTCCCTTTTTCAGTTTTATAAATTTTCAGTTTTATGTGATTTTGCTTGAAAATTGGTTAAGTGTTTGTTTGAGCTGTTGGATATTGCTTATTTTAAGTCTTTATGCATGTTATAAGTAGTAGAAATCAGTTTGGATTTGATTTGATGTGATTTGGTTTGTAAAAACTTCATGTTCAGATTTTAAGGGGTGTTTGGATTTGAGTTTTAGCTAGGAATATTGAGAGCTTTTGGTTTAAAAATCATCTAGACACACTTAGGTTGCATGAGATATGTGTTATCAGTAAGTGGCATTTGGTTTAGATAGGATTAGAGTAAAATTTGCATGTTAAAAAAGGGCAAATAGCACATAAAATAGTTTAGTCCTTTTCAGCTTATTTTTGAGTAAATTTGTGCCTCAAATCTTGTTATATGTTAGATTCTAGTGCTAAGTAGGGATTGAAATCAGTTTTATGCTGTTTGTTTGATTATTGAGCAAGTTTTGAGCCATTGAAAATCGTTTTTGTGCAAAGTGTATCAGCACACTATTCATCAGACCCATAAGGCCTTAATCAGAAACATTGTGTGCTTGTTTTGCTTGATTTTTGTGAAAGGGTTGTGTTTTTTCTTGTTTAATTGACTTCCCACAACCCAACTGGTTGTGGGAGTGCCCATTTGTCCAAGCAAAACTCAACCAAAAGCTTTCCTAAGCTCAATTGGTCAACTGACCAAGAAAATACACTATCAGTGGGAACTCCTTTCCCACTGCTAGTATCAAAGTTCCCACTGCTAAGCAAAAGGATAAAAGTCCATGCACATGTCACTTTCAGAATTAGGGTTTTTTGTCTCTAGTGCATGAAAATTGGATTTAGGACTTGAAACTTGTTTTGTAATTTTTCTAATTTAATTTTTGATTTTTCTGATTAATTAGATTTTTATTTACTGTTCATTTTATATTTTTTAGATTAATTAGCCATTTTTAATTAACTTTTTATTTTCTGTTTTTGGCATTTAGTGCCAAAAATTAATATTTTTCTGTTTTAAAATTTTTTCTAGACTTAGAATAATATTTTAAGATTTTTGGTTAAAAAAGTTTTTACTGTTCACTTTTTATTTAATTTTTAGAATTAATTTAAGTTAATTAGGGTAATATTAAACTATTTTTGTCTTTTAGTGGTAAACTTAATATTTTTCAAACTTTTTCAATTTTCTACTGTTCATTAGAGTAAATTAGGATTTTTAAAATTGGTAAATTATTTTTAGCATTATTTTTTATTTTTTATAATTATTTTATTATAAAAATAGTTTTTAGTGATTTAAAAATAAAAAAATAGTTTTCAAAAATTAGGAAAAATACTTTTTAGTCTCTAGATAATATAAGTAAGTTATTTGTTCAATAAAATAGTATTTTGGACATTTTGATTAATTATATTTAATTTTAGGGCTTTAATTAGCATTTAAAATTGAATATTTAATTAACAAAAGGTTTTAAAATATTTTTATTGGATTTTTATTCTTATTTATATTATTTTAGACTACTTTTAGCTTTTAACTAATTTTTAGGTTTTAAAATTTTAATTTTGTAGTTTTTTACGGTTTTACGTGAACGCCTTTTCGTCTTAGCTCGATCCGTCTTCGTAACCGTCATTCTCCACTTACCCCATTTCTATTTTCTTCTTTTCTCAATATAATCACAAACATTAATCAATTCATCACACAACACACTAGCCTCCTCGAGAACGAACTCACTTTTAGGGTCATTCACACACGGTTTTCCTAAATCGTCGTGCCCACTTGCCCTATTTTGTCATCCTTTTCCTAAAGGGTAGAAAAACTCTACATCATTTTTGGCGCCGCTGCCGGGGAGGCGTGTTGTGTTTTGATTTGGCATTGTTTTTTTTATACTAACCATAATTAGTATTTGTATTAGTAGCACTCTACTAATACGTATTATCGGTTTTTCGTTTTTTGTGTGAATACTATTACTATATTGTATACGTAGAACAATAAATTCACAAGTACTCTAAATACGTGAGAAATCACAACCTTGACTTGGGAGGTCATTACCCAATCATTGTATTCGAATCTCAAACCAAAGAAAAAGGCAAAAATAGATAAATACTTTCGTGAAGCTCGATTTTGAAAAATACAAACTATAAGGTGGGTATAAGGCGGTTGTATTTCACGACCTAAAGGAAAAAGGCTCTTAAGTGCTTCGCGCCGCCTCGTTTCCTCCGCTTGCTTGTGCGTATTTTGAGATTGAAAGCTAATCGAGGGTTTTGCCGCCCAAAGTATTACTAAGTATCATATATATTTTCTTGGTTTCATTGATTAAACCCTCTTGAATGATTTGGTGTTCCACCATCGTTCTAAAGTCATCGAAGGCGTTCACTTCACGTGATCGTTTTCATTCCTTGAGGCTTCTTTAATCGAGAGATTTGATTAAGGAGGAGATTTGTAGATTTTTGTCTACCTAATACATTCCAAAAATCCAAAAAAAGTAAAAACAACCAAAAACCACAAAAAAATTGAAAAAGTAAAAACACCAAAAAGAATCTTCATTGCTCACCCTCTCGTTGTACGTGACGTTTATGCAAACTCGCTCCAAAGCAAGACGTGCTCGTAAACGAAGAAACAAATCAACCACTCCTTCTAGTGAGGAGTCTCCTATTGACGAACCCATCGTAGTGAAAGAAGCACCCATGGCTAATCGAACTATGATGGAGTTGCTTCAAGCACCCACCGAGGGTTATGGAGAAGCGATTGTGATTCCCGCTATCCTTGCGGAGAATTTTGAGGTTAAGACGGGTTTGTTGTCCATGATTCAAAACAACAAGTTTCGATGTGATGAAAAGGACAATCCTCATAACCACATTCGCCAATTTAATCGTCTCACCGCCACTTGCAAGTTTAAGGACGTCTCTAACGACTCGATTAAGATGATGCTTTTTCCGTATTCCTTAGCGGGGCCCGCTAAAATTTGGTTAGAGAAAGAGCCACCCAATTCTATATTGACGTGGAAGGATCTCGTTTCGAAATTTGTGAACCAATTTTTTCCGCCCTCTAAGACTACGCATTTGAAAAATGAGATTTCTAAATTTTCACAAGAATCAAATGAAAGTTTTTCAACGGCTTGGAATAGGTTTAAGGAAATGTTACATGAATGTCCTCATCACGGTTTTTCCGACTTGCATCAAATAGACACGTTTTACAATGGACTTAACGATCATGAAAGAGATTATTTAAATGCCGCCGCGGGTGGTAATTTTTTATGTAAAACGGTTGAGGAAGCTTTGGTCATAATTGAGAATAGGTCTAAGGTTTATAGCCCTCGTAACACACCGAGTGTTGCCAAATTGGGCTCATCATCGTCTCGTAGTATCAATGCTTTACATGATGAGGCAAATGAAGAAAATCGGTTTTTTGATAGATTTGCTAACCTTATGTCCCATTGGAAAGCTCAAGAAGCTTCAAATTCCGCTTCGGTTAAAGTGGTTTCTAAGAGTTGTTTGTCTTGTGGGGGAGCTCATGATCTTTCCGAGTGCATTACCGCGGATGGTAACACTTCGAGTGCTTATGTAGCCACGGGAACTTATAACCAAATCGGTCAAGGTTCCCGCCAAAATCAAGCTCCACCAAATCAAAATGCTAATAACTATCGAAACAACAACCAAGGTGGTAATTATCAAGGCAATCAAAGGAATTACAACAAGGGTAATTATCAAAGTGGAAATGGGCAAATTTCAAACCAAAACCAAAACCGTGATTTTCAAACTACCACACAAGGTTTTCAAAATGATCACACCAAAAATTTTCAAGGAGAATTTTTGAATTATGCTAAAGCTAATGATGCTAAGTTTGATAATATGCAACGTGAAATGGTTAGCTTAAGATCCGAGTTGAAAAACGATCTTAAAAACGAACTTGCTAATGAACTTAAAACTCATGCTAATAAAATGGAAGGAAATGTTCAACGACTCCAACAAAATCAACAAAAAATGGAGCAAGGTCAACATGAGATTAAGCAAGAGTTGTTAAAAGCGGATGCTAGGCAATCTAAGTTTGAAGACCGAATGGGAAAAATGTTTGAAGCTATCATGTGTAAGCCCTCTTCTTCGGGTGGTCTTCCTAGTGATACCATCGTGAACCCGAAAGGAGAATTGAAGGTTATTACTACTCGTAGTGGTAAAACTTTCAAAGAACCCATTTCTCGTCCAAGTACTTCTATGGAGAAGGAAAAAGAGAAAGAACCCGAGGTGGTGGTCGAAAAGGAGCACATTACAAGCCCACGAAGTACCGCTCAAACCACACCTACGGTTGAACCAATACCAATCATGGAACCCGAGATTCCAAGGCCGATGCCTATGCCTATGCCCCAACCAACACCACCTTTACCATACCCTTCAAGACGAGACAAGGAAAAGGCACAAGAACGAAATAATTATCAATTTGAACTTTTTGTGAAAATGTTTCGTGACTTGCATTTTAATATAAGTTTTGCCGACGCCTTAGTCATGATGCCTCGATTTGCCGCAAACTTCAAAAGTATGTTGAATAACAAAGAAAAATTGCAAAAATCGTCTAGTTGTTCATCGGTTTTTCTTAGCCACATACCTCAAAAAGTCGGTGATCCCGGCAAGTTTTTAATCCCATGTGCTATACAAGACATGGAAGAATGTTACGCCTTGGCCGATCTTGGTGCTAGTATTAATTTGATGCCTCTTGAGATTTTTAAATCGCTCAATCTTCCCAATCTCACTCCTTCAAGAATGTCAATCGAGATGGCCGATCATTCTACGATTCTAGCTTGTGGAGTAGCCGAGGACGTCTTCGTGAAAGTTGGAAAGTTCTACTACCCCATAGACTTTATTGTTGTTGACATTCCCATCGATCCTAAGGTTCCTCTAATTTTAGGTCGATCATTTTTGGATACCTCGAGAGCACTTATCGATGTGCATGCAAGGAAAATCACTCTTCGTTTCAATGAGGAAGAACTCGTCATTAACGCAACTCAAAACTCCATACTTTCTCATGTGTATTCTATCACGTCTTTGTACAATGTCAATCCCATCAAAAACATTTGCAAAAAGATTTCCAAAAGAGTTTTAGAAGTTGTTGAGAAAAATGAAGTTCCATCCCCTCCGTCGGTGGAGGTTAAGAGTGTTAAGCCTACGCTTCCAATTGTGAATGATTCTTAGGATGATGAATATGTTGACCCAAATGGGGGAGTTTTCTTTGTTGACAAACGTTCTGAGAACTTGCCACCACCTTTGCCAAAACGGTTTTCAAATGTGAGAATTTTTAGTGTGACTAACATTGCTTTAGAAACACCAAATATTTTTGACATAATTAAATCGGGTTTTCACAAGGAGAGTTTAAAAGATGAAAAAGGAAAAGATTTTAAATTGGATTTAAAAGATTTTTCTACAATTCTAACTCCGTCATCACCACGTGTTTTGAGTACTACAAGCTCGTCTTCTCCTTTTGACGATGCTTTGTGTGGACTTAGTGTGGGGGAAGCCCCATTTGTTCCCTCCCCTTTCTCCACCGACGACGAGATATTTGATCCTGGAATTGCTTATAAAGGGAAATCTCGGTCTTCCGCCGATGCAATAAATGGAAAATCTTTCTATTTGATTGGTGCGAGTCTACCTCGAGTAGCTCAATGTTTTTATGACTTACCCATTGTCCTACCCTTCTATTTCTTCTCTCTTATTTTCTTGAAACCCTTTGGGTTTTTGTTGGCACACGATGAAGTGGCGTTGATTTGTTTTTCCAATGAAAATGAGAACGCCATCTTCGATCCCGGTATTTTGCACCATCAAAGGACTTAGTCCTTAATACCGGTTGTTTTTGGGCCTTGTTTATCATGTAATCCCCACCAAAAATTGACCACACCATGATTATCCCTAAATGATCACATTTATGGGGATTCGAGTCGAGCTTTTGACTCGGTTATCAAAAACAAGGTGCCTCGTGGGGGAGACCCATGCTTATCCATGTACATATTATTGCTTTCTAATTAGTTTAATGTGTGGGGATTTGTGCCCTTCCAACCTTTGTTTCGTGGTTGTTTGTGAATTGTGGTTTTTAGATCATGATCTTCACGATTGGAGCCTCTCGTGTTCGTTTTATGGGAGCACTCGATCGTTTGCTTTGAAGACTTTCTCAATATCCAAATGATATATCCTTTGATGTTCTAACCTTAGGTTTTTAGCACACTTCATAAACGGCTATTAATTTATTGGTTACACCCTTTCCATGCTAGATTAGGCATTCGACTACGTCTCTAGTATGGGGGTGTTTGCACCCCTAGACTCGAAACATTGAGGACAATGTTTAACTTTAGTATGGGGGGTGAATAGATACTTGCCTTGCCAAACCTTCACGTTTTCCAAAGTTTATCTTTTTGTTTATCGTTTTGTTGCAAAATAAGGCTAAAAATGGCCAAATTTTAAAATTTTTCTCATGTTTTATAAGTGTTTGAAGACACGAATGTAGGTTTTCCAATGGCGAGAATAAGAGTAATTTTTTACTCGACCGTGCGTGTTGAGCACTTAGCTTTGATTCCTTAACTTCACATTAGGCTAAGTCTCTTAAATGAGGACGAGAAATGATAGAGTTAATTATAAGTTACTATGCTAAACGTAGAGTACTCGTATTCTTTCAAAAACTCATGTGTTCTCGTTATTTGCTTATTCTCCCTTCGCATGTAAATATTTTTTGCTTAATAAATATTGACTTAGCGGTTTAGTTAGGATTGTTGGGTTTCTAGTCTTTTCTAGTAGCTTCCGTGTAATTAAATTGGGAAGACATTAAGGTATCGCCAGCGTCACGGTTTTGAAGTATTGGCACCCGAATAATCAAAATCTTCACCCAATAATAAGATTTCAAGTGCTCACCTAAATCTAGCAAACAATTTGAAGCCCCACAAGGCCGAAAAATCTATGCAAAATTGAAAGTGAATCAAGCCTTAATCTTCGAAGCTTTAAAGATCCAAAATTCGCTTTAGCGTGAGGATATACGTCTTTGGCTAATAAAACCACCGATGAGGCGGATAATAAAAGGCAAGGAAAGACCGAAGTCATAATAAAAGCTTCATGGCAAAGTTGAATAAAATATGGAGGTAAACCAAAGATAATAAGGCCCTTCCGTTAGGGGGCGTATAAAAGTCTTGGTAATAAGTCTCATGTTCAAAACCGTTATAAAACCGTGTTTATCGATTCTTCTTGTCGACTTAATTTTTTAACATCGTTGTCTATTAGGAGGGGTTATTGATTTGATGGTCTTGGTTACACCGTTTGGACTCTATTTTTAGACCTAAATCTCTATTATCGCATAAGTCAACAATGTATCCTCGTGAAACATTCAAGACAAAGTAAAATATAAGAGATACAACTTAGGAATAATGGGAGAATAAGTACGTGATTAGGGCATATGAGTAGTGTTAGCATTACTAACTTATAATGACAATGATCTCGTTGCACGCTTAGCATGGAATTAGGGTGAAAATCGAGGACGATGAAATTATTTCTAACGAAGCATTCACGTGTTCTTATTCTATGAACCTAAACGTCCCATTTTGCGATGAAAATCATACATTATGTCTAAAACGCAAGTAGTAGTAATAGTAGTAGTGTAGCTAGTTATCATTCCAATAAAGTAAATAAAATTAAATTTTGGAGATGCTACGATACTTTATTCTAGCATTGCGTGAGGGCACGGCAATGGTTTAGTATGGGGGAGTGATGAGACTGCTTTTATACATAGTCTCATCGTCCAAATCGGGCTTAAAATGCATTAAATATCATTAAAACTACCAAATATATGCTCGTGTTTGTTGCTTGTGTATTAGGTACGGATATTGAGGAAATGACAAAAAGATCACAAGAATCAATCAAAAACGAACACGGGAAACGAAGCCGTACAATGAACCGGGCCCAAATCTGGAATTTCCAAAAATGACCTTGAAGAATTGAAGATTGTCAACATTGGTCCCTCATTTTTGAAGACTTGGCAATTTATACCCTTGCAAATCTCATTTATTGCATTTGGGTCCCTAAATTATCAAGATTGTACAAGTTCAGCCCTTGAAGTATGAAGAAATTGCATTTGAAGTCCTTGCTACAAGTTTAAAAAGTTTCTGTGCCAAAATTGACAAGTTTCCAAACTTGTTAACAAAGGGAATTGAAAGTTGTTGTTGTTTATTGCAAAGTGAAAAGAATAAGAACATTGGGGGGCCATTTCAGTCAAACACCCAAACTACTCCCCACCAATCAAACCCACACGTCACCCTCACCCACCAATACCCTCCCTACACCTCATCTCACCCCCCACGTCAGACTTCCACCCAAACCATTTAAATAACTTAATCAGTTATTTATATAATTTCCCACCAAACAGATTTTTTAAAATCTATTTTCCCCAAAACGGATTAAACCTGCACTAATCCCCCCATAAACCCTACTTAATCCCAGATTCAATCCAATCAAAAACAAGGGGGTTTTGTCTCTTCTTTTCCAGATCACTAATTCACAACTATGTCACCCAAACCCACATCCCAAATCAACACAAGACACACCCATGTGTCTTGTGGGACCCTCCCCTGCACCCGTCTCTATCCCCAAACCCCAATACCCGACCAAATGAACGAATGGATGGATTTCCTTGGCCCCAAATATCATTTCAACGCTCCTGCCACAGCTGGCCAAAGTACAACATCACATGTTGCCATGTTGACTGAAGATTGAAGATTCAAACAAAGGGCATTTTAGGGTTTTTCTACATTAGGGTTTAAGCATACTAGAAACTTCCTTTCACTTGTATAAATAGAGGTCGCATGTGACCTCTATCACTTGTTCCAGAATTTTAGCAATTTTCTTGTAATTCCTTTTTTACTAAATATAAAGTTGGTGTTTTGTTCAAAGTAATTCCTTTTATGATTTTTTAAAAGTTGGTGTAAAAGTTAGCTAAGATTCTGAGTTCCATTAATCATTTGATAAACACTTTGTGTGTTTGAGTTTTCAAAAGGTTTTTGAAAAGGTTTTGCAATTTTCAGAAATCCAAGAATTTATGAAGTGAAAGTGAATTGGATTCCTGGATTTCTGAATTTGATCTTGTTTTAAAACGTATCCAAGTTTCAAGTTTTATAGGTTCACATTTTGTGAAAAGGTTTAAAAAGGTTCCAAAATCAGAAAATACCATATTGTGTGTTCTTCATTTTTCTTAGCAGGTTTTAAGTGACTTTTTGTCCAAGGATCTGCACAGACCCGAGTCTATTTCGAGAAGGCATAGCAGCCTTGGTGGGACCTGGATGTGGGTCCCACAAGGTAACCACCTTGTCCCTTTTTCAGTTTTATAAATTTTCAGTTTTATGTGATTTTGCTTGAAAATTGGTTAAGTGTTTGTTTGAGCTGTTGGATATTGCTTCTTTTAAGTCTTTATGCATGTTATAAGTAGTAGAAATCAGTTTGGATTTGATTTGATGTGATTTGGTTTGTAAAAACTTCATGTTCAGATTTTAAGGGGTGTTTGGATTTGAGTTTTAGCTAGGAATATTGAGAGCTTTTGGTTTAAAAATCATCTAGACACACTTAGGTTGCATGAGATATGTGTTATCAGTAAGTGGCATTTGGTTTAGATAGGATTAGAGTAAAATTTGCATGTTAAAAAAGGGCAAATAGCACATAAAACAGTTTAGTCCTTTTCAGCTTATTTTTGAGTAAATTTGTGCCTCAAATCTTGTTATATGTTAGATTCTAGTGCTAAGTAGGGATTGAACTCAGTTTTATGTTGTTTGTTTGATTATTGAGCAAGTTTTGAGCCATTGAAAATCGTTTTTGTGCAAAGTGTATCAGCACACTATTCATCAGACCCATAAGGCCTTAATCAGAAACATTGTGTGCTTGTTTTGCTTGATTTTTGTGAAAGGGTTGTGTTTTTTCTTGTTTAATTGACTTCCCACAACCCAACTTGTTGTGGGAGTGCCCATTTGTCCAAGCAAAACTCAACCAAAAGCTTTCCTAAGCTCAATTGGTCAACTGACCAAGAAAATACACTATCAGTGGGAACTCCTTTCCCACTACTAGTATCAAAGTTCCCACTGCTAAGCAAAAGGACAAAAGTCCATGCACATGTCACTTTCAGAATTAGGGTTTTTTGTCTCTAGTGCATGAAAATTGGATTTAGGACTTGAAACTTGTTTTGTAATTTTTCTAATTTAATTTTTGATTTTTCTGATTAATTAGATTTTTATTTACTGTTCATTTTATATTTTTTAGATTAATTAGCCATTTTTAATTAACTTTTTATTTTCTGTTTTTGGCATTTAGTGCCAAAAATTAATATTTTTCTGTTTTAAAATTTTTCCTAGACTTAGAATAATATTTTAAGATTTTTGGTTAAAAAAGTTTTTACTGTTCACTTTTTATTTAATTTTTAGAATTAATTTAAGTTAATTAGGGTAATAGTAATATTAAACTGTTTTTGTCTTTTAGTGGTAAACTTAATATTTTTCAAACTTTTTCAATTTTCTATTGTTCATTAGAGTAAATTAGGATTTTTAAAATTGGTAAATTATTTTTAGCATTATTTTGTTATTTTTTATAATTATTTTAGTATAAAAATAGTTTTTAGTGATTTAAAAATAAAAAATAGTTTTCAAAAATTAGGAAAAATACTTTTTAGTCTCTAGATAATATAAGTAAGTTATTTGTTCAATAAAATAGTATTTTGGACATTTTGATTAATTATATTTAATTTTAGGGCTTCAATTAGCATTTAAAATTGAATATTTAATTAATAAAAGGTTTTAAAATATTTTTATTGGATTTTTATTCTTATTTATATTATTTTTGACTACTTTTAGCTTTTAATTAGTTTTTAGGTTTTAAGGTTTTAATTTTGTAGTTTTTTACGGTTTTACGTGAACGCCTTTTCGTCTTAGCTCGATCCATCTTCGTAACCGTCATTCTCCTCTTACCCCATTTCTATTTTCTTCTTTTCTCAATATAATCACAAACATTAATCAATTCATCACACAACACACTAGCCTCCTCGAGAACGAACTCACTTTTAGGGTCATTCACACACGGTTTTCCTAAATCGTCGTGCCCACTTGCCCTATTTTGTCATCCTTTTCCTAAAGGGTACAAAAACTCTACATCAACTGGCCAGGCTAATTTTCTTCTGCTTAAGACTCTTAAGGCCAAGTTTACCTGGATCAAAGAAACGGCTGCCAAACTCAAGATAGATCCCCCACCGCAGCTTTTTGAACAAGAACCCCCAAAGACTGGTAAGAAAAGAAGAAGAGTTTCTCAACTTGTTAAGGAAACCTTTGTCACAGATGATGTTCAAGTGGATGGAATGCACAGGGATTTGATCCTACCAAATGGTATAGTTGGCCCTGTTGATGGTCAGACATACACAGAGCCTGAAAGAGGAATGGCATTCATGAACAGAGCTTGCCAGTATGCATTTCAAAGAGAAGATGAGTTAGGCTTAGCATCAACAATTCAGCTGCTTTGTCACAAGAAGGGACTCAAGATTAACACAGAGTATTCCAAAGTTTTTGCAAAAGCTTTGCAGGCAGAATTAGATACTAGATCAGACTTAGCTGAAGCTGAAGAAAAGATCAAAAATGATGACTATTGAAGAAATTCACAGCTCAATTCTACCTTCACATTTTATTTCACGTTTGTAATGTACTTGTAATTTTTCTTTAAGTATGAATAAAATCATGAGGTATGTTTGTTTAGATCTGTTATGAGTAAGAAGAAGTTGTTATCTCACTTACCTTAACTTAGATAGATCTAGCTATATTTATGTTTAAATAGGGGGAGATTGTTGGGAATCTAAGTTGGTTAGATTCCCTGATCATAGACCTAAAAATAATTAAGCTGTTAAGATAGTCCCTTGCCTGTGCCTAGGAGGCAGGCAAGTATCGCAAGACTCACAGAGATCCAAGTCCCTGTGAGCAACCTTAGAGGAGTCCATGTCAGAGACATTGTCAAGGAAGTCAAAGATTACCTGAAGACATACTCATTGGCTGTGATGGATAACAGCCAAGATGTATCAGGGACTGTGAGGGGTTGAGGGTTAACAGGGGTGGCAATACCCTGTTAACACTCAACACACTTTGGACATGCCATTTGTGTGTTCGAGACAATGAAGGAAAAGGAAACTGTTTGAAGATCTCTTTCCTTAAAGCATAATGGCAGACTACCAAGAATAGAAGAGCATCATGTGACTGATGTCTGAAAAGTGAAAGTCTTGTGTAGTCACCATCAAGTACTGTTCAAGTCAACCTCGTATCACTATAAATAGGATGTGTATCCTAGCATTAATGTTCAACACTTTGAGAATATTCATAACATTAATGCTTAGAACTTATTGAATCAAACAGCTGCGACTGTATTCATAAGTTAGGGTTTATAGTTGTTCAAAGTGTGCACAACACATTGTCATCAAACGGTGTTATCCATAACACTTGTAATTCTTTATTATACAATAATAAGATTACGTTTGAAAAGTATTAACTTGTGTTGATTAGTTAAGTTTAGGGTTTCTAGCATTGATTAGGGACTTTCAAACACCCAATCATCTCTGTGTATTAGTGTCACACCCCACCATGGCGGAATATGGGGTGCAACATATGGATATCATCACAACAATAGCGTGTCTATAGAGATAACTAAATGATATAAGAAATGTCATAAATTGCGACACAAATGTCATGACAATATCTCAACATGCAGGAGTCTAGGTAAATAGGTAACAGTCCTACCATTTACCCGTGACAAACAAATAACACAAACAAATCAAACATATAGGTGCCAACATGTATCACTTATCAAAAAAACATAAAGGTAAACTAAGAAGGAACGAGGATCTCCTTCTATATGCAATCCTAAGGCATCCAAGTCTAGCCACTTTTATCCTTACGCTTAACCACATTCACACCTTAAAGAGACACTAAAACACGTCAACATAATGTTGGTGAGAGTCATAGGTTTAGACTCCAACGCCAAAATCAAACCATAAGCTGTGAATAACAACCATCAACACAATAAAATATGGACAATGTGTTCAATTATGTATTAACAACTAACATTCAAGATCAATCATTCCAAACTAAAATCCAAGGCCCTCAGCCTTACCAAACACCATGTTACCATAGATGATCACACTATGTACCTATCCCAAGGCCACCACCTTGTCATTATCCATTGGTCCCATAGACGATCACGCTATGTACCTATCCCAAGGCCCCTACCTTGTCAAACCACAATAACTGAGACGGCACGTGTCCCCAGAATCACATAGCAGTTAATCACATAAGTGTACACACAAGTCCATCATAACCAAAAAAACATTCACAGCAACAATTTATAAATAACTCAACACAGTGTCTCTTCCATCCCATCTGGAAGTCAAAATCAATAGTAAACATGGAACTATGAAACTCACCTGATTGCTTCTTCAAAAGTCCTCGCACTATCAACAAGTTAACAAACCAAAAACACGCAATCAATACATGAACCAATCACTAAGATGTCTCATCAACATATGATGGACATCTAGCCTATTCCCATATAAATACCCCATTTATATGCTCTAAACACCCCATTAACCTTCCCTAATAAGACCTTAACTTGGTTAAGTTTAATAATTATCCCGTTCAAATTTTACACAAAACAGTCCCAATTTTTGGTCTCCAAACTTTAAGTCAAACATCCACTTAAACATACCCTTGGTTTCTGAAAAAGGAATATTCATACCCTTACATATGTTAGCTAACACCTCCCATTTGCCCCAACCTTAAAGCTACTGTTAAGGCCCCGATATATATATATAAATATATATATATATATATATATATATATATATATATATATATATATATATATATATATATATATATATATATATATATATATATATATATATATATATATATATATATATATATATATATATATATATATATATATATATATATATATATATATATATATATATATATATATATATATATATATATATATATATATATATATATATATATATATATATATATATATATATATATATATATATATATATATATATATATATATATATATATATATATATATATATATATATATATATATATATATATATATATATATATATATATATATATATATATATATATATATATATATATATATATATATATATATATACTTTTGTCATTCCAGATTTCCTGATTTTAAACATACTAAAAGTTTGTTACAATTAAGGGGTCTTACCCTAAACCACAACCTTATCCCAAGTGCAGATACTTACTACAATATATAAACCATCTCTCATGTTCGTGAGAAGATCCCAATTCAACCCTAAGTACCCCAAACAACCCAAAACTTAAAAAGAAAACAGGCTGACTTCAAAACTGTTTTGACCTCCGACTGTTGTAACCTGTTTTTGACCCACTTCCCTACCTCCAGTTTAGTTCTAGTTTCTTGCATTAGAAAGCCACTTCAAATAGCTTTCAAGGGATATGTGGATCGCAAAATAAGATTTGTATAACTCCCAATATGATCAAAATAATTGACTCAAAATTCTGCCCAGTTTTTAAAAACGGGTTTAACAAAATCAACCTCATTAATTAACCCTAATCCCTCTAATTACAAGCCATAATTTATGTAATCATTATAACACCATTAATATAACATTAATTTACTGTTTTTAAATTAAACCCTAACCTAAATCCATCATAAAATGATTAAGAAATCATAAAAACAATTTAATTGAAAAGGGTTATGAAGATTTACCTTTGATTTATGAAAACCCCAAAATTTTATGAAGAACCCTAATTTTTTATATAACTCACGAATTTTCTTAACCTCCAGGAGAAAAATAATGAATTTGGATTGTGATTAAAACAATATATAGGGTGTACGTAAAATCCTAGTCCAAGAATAAGTCCACTTTCCTTTTTTCCCTCTTTTTTCTTTTTTCCTTCTTTCTTGCGTCTACCAAACCGCCTATACATTCTTTTTTTTATTTTTTTTTCTTTTATTATTAATTAATATCTTATTATATTACCTTAATTTACCTTAATTTATTTCAGCTCCTAAAGCTCCCAAAACCTCAAAACCGTAAAACTAGTCAAATTTACGCGTTTTACCGTAAAAGACGTAAAATATACACTTTTATAAAAAATCTCAAATTTTGAAATAAACTTTATAACTAAGTCCTAAATGACTTAAAACCATCCCGAAAAATATCCATTTGACTAATTACCTCATCCGAGACCTCTGAATGCTAAACCGTAAATCGTAAAAATACGATTTTCTATAATACATATACGTATACGTAAAACCACTAAATAACACCTTCTCACTTCATAGTCACTACCATGTGAACTCATGAACATGAAATCATCACACGTCGTTTCACTCACAAGGTACCCCGTATCGGAAACGATATCCAAAACACCATCTATACACACCAATTAGCACATAAACACGTAAAGACACGTAACTAGCACAAAATAAAACTAAGTGGCGAACCTCAAAACCAGGGTTGTCACATCACTCCCTCCTAATAGAAATCTTGTCCCGAGATTTACTCCTTAGGATCAAACACACAAACAACAAATCCCGTGAGGATACTTGTTCTAAACGAACTTCCCTCATTTCCACTTGAACTTTAGTTCAAGTTTCAAAATACCGCATATACAAACCAAAAATAATTAAACTCATTGCCAAACTCTTGACCTCATAGTCAATAAATCTCACAAATGATCTTTGATAAAGAAAAGACTCTTATTAACACACGTCCCGAATAACCGTACATGCAAAATGCATTCTCAAACAACCTTTACCAATCTCAATACATGAAATGTATCATGTATACGACTCATTTCCCCCAGGTAATTCTATGCTCATAAGCTAATGGTCCGATCTTTCCAAAGATCATAAATGGACCTACAAAACTCTACATCAACTCCCTTAAGTCCGTACCCCAAGCTACTTAAAAATTCCAATTTCCTTACAAAGTGACCTATGACGGTCTTTCACATATCCATTAGTTCTTCCAATCCAAATCATCTTATGATCAATACACCTCATCAAAAGGACGGTTAACTCAGTTAGACCAAGCCCTTAGTCCCTATGGTACATCACACCTATAACTCCTCATCCAGTCGATTATCGATACTAAGCCTCCCAAACAATCAGTATAGGTCAGTGCCCTTTCCTTTTCCACACTACGACAGTATTAGCCTGCGTTGTGCTTTATTCTACTCATTAAGCTCTACCAAAGTTTTACCTCCGGTTCCTATCTCGACCCGTTTCATTCATGCTTCGCTTCTATACACACTTCCTTCTTCTTCCTCAACTCATACCATACATCACGATGTGATGCTTCCCATCGTTTCTTCCCTTGCCATAATCCTTCATAAGGCATTCCATACATATTAGGCTAAATTTTACGCAAAACCCTCTATTCCATCACATCCGTACGCAATCCTTCCAACTTCTCAACTACGTGACTTCTCATTCCTCTTGAAATATGAGATGAATTAGTCAGTCTATCGACTATCACCCAACTCTTGTTGTACTTATTCCTCCACCCCATTATGTATCCCTTTCACCAACTTCGTCCTTACATCGCCCTTTCTAAGCTACTCCTATCTATGTAGAAAGTATAGTCTACGTCCCTTTCCTCCCTACGATTGTCCAAGCCACGCAACATAAATGTTGACACGTTCTCTGCTTTAGACAACTCAACTCGTGCGACCTACATCCTTCATCCAAACCACCCTAATACGTCATCCATATAGTTCAAGTTCTTCTCAGCTTCACTAACTAAGTCTATCCAGTTCTTCCAAATCTTTAGTTCCTGCAACGTATAAGCGATCGCCTTTCTTTGTCGTCCTCGTACGCGTCCAAATCCTTGCTCCACGTATCGTCATGCTTCGCGAATTCATCCAGTCCTTCCGATAATGTCAAGATCTGCTCATTATCCAATCCACCTCTTCAGTCTCCAAAACGCTTCTTCATCCTTCTTCACTTCGCCCTTTGTTGGTTCCTCGATATGCCATCATCTCTGACCACTCGTCCTGGCTAACTTAATCCTAAAACTCACACTAGAAAATCTTACGTATAATTCCCTTTCCTAACAACTCCACATGTCAAGATGTCGTCGATGCTCCTGATGACAACTCGTTTATATACGTTCATGCACACTCGGTTCATTGACTCCATGAAAACCGCTAGTGTTTTGGCGATGCCAAAATCATAACCGTAAACCCAAAGAGTTCATACAACATCCTTAGCAATTTCAACTACGTCCTCCTTGCACCCTCTCCTAGAAGCAATACGAATAAATTTCTACCTCGTTCTACTTGCAAAATTCTACACGCATTTAAAAAAAACCAATACTTCCTCTCATCAGACCACTCAACCGCTTTCCACATCCAATCTACTACTAAGCAACTCAACTTTTATCTGCCATTCCTTGCAATTTCTAACAACTCTTGTTTTTAAATCATTCCATCAACAATTTGCCTTGGAAAGGCACTAACTACAACTCCTCTCACCTCCCCTACTTGCTCTATTTATGGTTCTACCTCACAGTAATAGGCAACCCTACTAAATTTTAGGAAATTTTCGGAAAACTTACATGCCCTACGAACAATCACAAATACCTTTGAGGTATTGTATCCCCTTCCCACACTCTCTATGGCACGTTACTTGTGCCAATATCCATACATTTCACAAGTCTCTATTCATCTCCCTTGGCACGCCTAATAGAACTCATGACCACATTAGTTCGTCTATGAACCTCTTTCCTCCCCACTAAGGGTATTCCAACCGTTCTCTCATGGTCACCTACTTAAGCGTATAGGCGCGACCAAGTCTTTCATATGACTACCTCAACACTCCCGAACAATACGAAACCAAAACTACATCTTGAATCCATTAGATACGATCAACGAATCAAACCCACGGATAACTAACGACATTTCACGTGCACCAGTTAAAACAAGTCAAAAACCACGAGACTCAAAAGAAAACTCAAACCCAAATGTGTATCAATTCAAAATAACCCATGACAACGAAAAAAAAATCCAAGAACCACCCAATGGCAACCAAACATATTACGCCCCGCGACATATTATTTAAACCGTGCAAAAGATCGACTTTTCCAAAAGAATATATATCTTTCTTTTTTTTATTATTATTACCTCCCACATCTATGTAACTCAAACAATCTACAAACAACCCTCTTGACGAACTCAAAACTCAACTCAAAAACTAGGTATCCCGTGCATCCCAAATCATAAAAATAAACTACTATTCAAACTCAACCTTTAACCCGACACTTGTATAATAATTTCGGTCAAGATACTGACCTCCCATGACTATACTTTCTGAATATTTGAAAAGTACGTTCCGAGTACATATTTTTTGGCTTTTGAATCACCCAAAAAGCTTTAAAAACGAACAAGTTACGACCAAAACAATTTTATACTAGTTGTTTTAAAACTAAAGAATAAACTTAGTGATTAATGTAATCCTTTTAAATGATAGATATAATTGTATGTGAAATCTTCATAAACTCAATTTAACCTTGTATAAATAATTATAAATGACATAAATCGGTCAAACTCAATTATATAAACTATGTAAGTAGAAAGAAATTTTACTTTGCTTTATTTTAAAGAAAGTCTTTTAGAATTTGAAATAAATAAGTGTTGATTAAAAAGAAATCTTGTGTTACACTTTCAAACACGACTCCAACACCTTACCCTTATTTTACCGAATACAACCAACTATCTAACCCTATAATAGATTTCCAAGTCCCCCTTTTTCTCAATATATACCGACCAAAAGAAATGTAAGACCCAACACAAAAGACTTCATTATCTCAAAAGAAATCCCAAGTTATATCAATAGACTTAAAACCAAGAACACCATTTTAAAACGTACACGTGAAATACGAAACTCAAAGAATTTGCTACAAGACACACTTCAAAAGATTCAAAACGTCGTTGAAACTCCACCAAACTCGAGCACTAATAAATTGTTTAAACACAAGAGAGCACTAGGTACGTTCAAGTTATAATAACTACTGAACGACCGTAAATCATAACATAACATCTATTAGTATATATACATCCGCATATGTATACCTATTGAATCTCCCAAACATACTCGTTACCATACATGTCAAGTCAATCAATCTCTTTATACGCTCGTTTTTCCATACGAGTAATCACCTTCTCACCATCTTACCATGCCACAACAAGGCATAAAACCCAATACCAAAACCAACCCATATCGTGTGACCTCATACTCACACAACACGACTATAACTCAAAACATATAACACACTAATAAATAGCCATATCGTAGGCAGCCGTTACATAAACCCATATATTATAAATATACCAAAAATCCACATCTCAATCATATACAAGCATGTACTAACCCTCTTTCATGCAATCATACTTGAGAACCCATTGAAGTTGTGGTACTTGTATAACTATGTTGGACACCATACTTATACAATTACCCTTTCCCCAATGCACTCCCTCCTATGATGACACTTATAAGAATTAATACAACATATAACACATAAATCCGTCTACTCACATAAACTCATAACCACATAACCAAAAAGGTCCAAAACTCCATCTATTAAAATAACATAGTAATACTCTTAGAATACAAAAATCCATAGTATAGCTAAAACAGCATAGACTAAATCCAAAACGAAAACATAATCAGTTATAAGTCATGTCGCCCATAAGAGTGGAAACAGCTTAAAATCCTTCATACCCACCTACTCCTAATAACTCGAACCACCACATGATTCTTAGGGAACATGACTTAAACATCAAAAGAAAATAATATCTCTCGGGTACATAAAATAACCCAACAAAAGATAGAAACTACCATGTACCAAATTATGTACTATAATGTATAATTTAAACAAAATACAACAATGACTAGCGTGGATGATTATGGTTCAACCTTCACTAGTCACCACCCGAAAAGAAAATAACATGTGGCTAAGTATGAACATACTATGGTTCAATTCATACTAGTCAAAACATCGCAATAAATAACATCCAAACACATCAATTATTATAAAATGCACACATACTCCTATGACGCCTATATGCAGGGACCCTTAAGCTATAGACTAGGCTACGCGACTAGGCAACCTAATTCTCTATAACCTGTCTCTAATACCATTCTGTCACACCCCACCATGGCGGAATATGGGGTGCAACATATGGATATCATCACAACAATAGCGTGTCTATAGAGATAACTAAATGATATAAGAAATGTCATAAATGGCGACACAAATGTCATGACAATATCTCAACATGCAAGAGTCTAGGTAAATAGGTAACAGTCCTACCATTTACCTGAGACAAACAAATAACACAAACAAATCAAACATATAGGTGCCAACATGTATCACTTATCAAAAAAAAACATAAAGGTAAACTAAGAAGGAATGGGGATCTCCTTCTATATGCAATCCTAAGGCATCCAAGTCTAGCCACTTCTATCCTCACGCTTAACCACATTCACACCTGAAAGAGACACTAAAACACGTCAACATAATGTTGGTGAGAGTCATAGGTTTAGACTCCAACGCCAAAATCAAACCATAAGCTGTGAATAACAACCATCAACACAATAAAATATGGACAATGTGTTACAATTATGTATTAACAACTAACATTCAAGATCAATCATTCCAAACTAAAATCCAAGGCCCTCAGCCTTACCAAACACCATGGTACCATAGATGATCACACTATGTACCTATCCCAAGGCCACCACCTTGTCATTATCTATTGGTCATAGACGATCACGCTATGTACCTATCCCAAGGCCCCTACCTTGTCAAACCACAATAACTGAGACGGCACGTGTCCCTCGATCCAAGTCATACACAATCAAGAATCACATAGCAGTTAATCACATAAGTGTACAAACAAGTCCATCATAACCATAAAAACATTCACAGCAACAATTTATAAATAACTCAACACAGTGTCTCTTCCATCCCATCTGGAAGTCAAAATCAATAGTAAACATGGGACTATGAAACTCACCTGATTGCTTCTTCAAAAGTCCTCGCACTAGCAACAAGCTAACAAACCAAAAACATGCAATCATTACATGAACCAATCACTAAGATGGCTCATCAACCTATGATGGACATCTAGCCTATTCCCATATAAATACCCCATTTATATGCTCTAAACACCCCATTGCCCTTCCCTAATAAGTCCTTAACTTGGTTAAGTTTAATAACTATCCCGTTCAAAGTTTACACAAAACAGTCCCAATTTTTTGTCTCCAAACTTTAAGTCAAACGTCCACTTAAACATATCCATGGTTTCGGAAAAAGGAATATTCATACCCTTACATATGTTAGCTAACACATCCCATTTGCCCCAACTTTAAAGCTACTGTTAAGGCCCCGATATATATATATATATATACTTTTGTCATTCCAGATTTCCTGATTTTAAACATACTAAACGTTTGTTACAATTAAGGGGTCTTACCCTAAACCACAACCTTATCCCAAGTGCAGATACTTACTAAAATATATAAACCATCTCTCATGTTCGTGAGAAGATCCCAATGCAACCCTAAGTACCCCAAACAACCCAAAACTTAAAAAGAAAACAGGCTGACTTCAAAACTGTTTTGACCTCCGACTGTTGTAACCTGTTTTTGACCCACTTCCCCACCTCCAATTTAGTTCTAGTTTCTTGCATTAGAAAGCCACTTCAAATAGATTTCCAGGGATATGTGGATCGCAAAATAAGAGTTTATATAACTCCCAATATGATCAAAATAATTGACTCAAAATTCTACCCAGTTTTTAAAAACGGGTTTAACAAAATCAACCTCATTAATTAACCCTAATCCCTCTAATTACAAGCCATAAATTATGTAATCATTATAACACCATTAATATAACATTAATTTACTGTTTTTAAATTAAACCCTAACCTAAATCCATCATAAAATGATTAAGAAATCATAAAAACAATTTAATTGAAAAGGGTTATGAAGATTTGCCTTTGATTTATGAAAACCCCAAAATTTTATGAAGAACCCTAATTTTTTATATAACTCACGAATTTTCTTAACCTCCAGGAGATAAATAATGAATTTGTATTGTGATTAAAACAATATATAGGGTGTACATAAAATCCTAGTCCAAGAATAAGCCCACTTTCCTTTTTTCCCTCTTTTTTCCTTTTTTCCTTCTTTCTTGCGTCTACCAAACCGCCTATACATTCTTTTTTTTTATTTTTTTTCTTTTATTATTAATTAATATCTTATTAATATTACCTTAATTTACCTTAATTTATTTCAGCTCCTAAAGCTCCCAAAACCTCAAAACCGTAAAACTAGTCAAATTTACGCGTTTTACCATAAAAGACGTAAAATATACACTTTTATAAAAAAAAACTCAAATTTTGAAATAAACTTTATAACTAAGTCCTAAATGACTTAAAACCATCCCGAAAAATATCCATTTGACTAATTACCTCATCCGAGACCTCTGAATGCTAAACCGTAAATCGTAAAAATACGATTTTCTATAATACATATACGTATACGTAAAACCACTAAATAACACCTTCTCACTTCATAGTCACTACCATGTGAACTCATGAACATGAAATCATCACACATCGTTTCACTCACAAGGTACCCCGTACCAGAAACGACATCCAAACCACCATCTATACACACCAATTAGCACATAAACACGTAAAGACACGTAACTAGCACAAAATAAAACTAAGTAACGAACCTCAAAACCAGGGTTGTCACAATTAGGGGTGCAAGACAGCATAAGCAACCATATAATCCACTATATTATGTTGACTTCTGAACCCCAACTCTATACTAGCAGGTTTAAATTTTGGTATCATATGAATGCTTTGTGAAAACTAAAAGATGGTTAACAATGGAGGTTTGAAGGTTTGAGAATTTAGAAGACAAGAATAGTAGTTACCCTGTTTAAAGAAGTGAGCCTAATATATAGGAGTGCTAAAAGCACATGATTGGTTAAAAAAGAAGGCAGATATAGTCAAAAAGTAATGATTATAAGCATGAAAATATATAACTTATCTCTTTCATTAATAAAAGATAGCAACTCTCTAAAATTACGGCCCAGATTTTCATCAAAAATAACAACTGGGTCGACGGTCAAAAATTAAATGTCAGCGGGTAACGGCTATATTTTGTCAGCGTTGAAATTTTGTCATGTCAGCTTTTAAATTGGTCTTATCAGCCTTGAAAGTAAACAATGTCAGCGGCCAAAAATAAAAAAAAACTAAAAAATAAATAAAAAGACCTTAACAAAGAAGTTTACCCTAATGAAGATAACTCTTACCCTAAAAATGACAGTATGGTGGCAAGCACTGTCCAATCATACACACTTGCATAAACAAGATAGACATAGTTGTCCTCAAGTGTCCCTTGCTAACCAAAGTTCTTAACATTGAAGAAATCTCATATAAACTCTTTGTAACTTCCCAGATAAGCCCAATTAAAATTTAGACCAAGTCTCCCAACCGACTAATCCTAATTGTAAGCCAAAAAGTCTTGGAAACATGCACAGTATATCAACTTTGATGCTATAGTGTCTCAAGATTTAGGAATTCCAACAATTCTTAAAAAGAAAAGCCTTCATTATTCCTAACTCCTACTCACCAGTAGACACAATCTAGAATTATGATAAGAGCATTCTAATAATACCCAAGAACCTAAAGGTTTCCTAAACCTCCCCTTAAACTATGATATACACAGTTACAAAATAATACGTATATGACAAATTTTTATTTCAAGATAGGAATGTAAACACTCCAACCATCATAAATAAACTTTTGACATATTCCTGGTGAGCTCAAAAGATCCATAAGCAACACAGTATCCAACTTTACAATGCTCATAATGCCTGCATGATTAGATGAAAAACCACAAAAACTAACATGTTGCTGTCAGTGGCCATTTTTACACTTGTCAGCGTCAAAATAACCTTTGTCAACGTTAGAAAATAAAGTGGAAAATCTAATACTTTACAAATAACAGTGCACATCCTGTACATACTATATAATGATGTCAAAAAGACATTTAGGTGAGATTAATCATTCCAATACTTGTTACCAAGTACTGAAATCGCCCAACATCAAAAGGTTTAGTTAAAAGATCAGCTACATTCTCTTCTGTGTCTATCCTATCTGGATTTATTAAACCTTTTTCAAAACAATATCTTATAAAATGATGCCTAATTTCTATGCGTTTAGTTTTAGAGTGATGTACATGATTCTTAATGATGCACAATGTACTGTTATTATCTACAAAATCTTGGTATGCATAAAATTATACCCATCATCTAACAGCTGGTTTTGAATCCATAGAACTTGTCCACAACATGTAGCTGCAGCCACATACTTAGCTTCAATTGTAGAATTTGCCACCACTGTTTGTTTCTTGCATTGCCAAGATATAAGCCTACTCCCAAGAAATTGGCATCCACCAGTCGTGGATTTTCTATCATGATTATCACCTCCATAATCACTATCTGAATAGCCAATAACAGAGACTCTCTAGGATACCACAATCTCAACGTGGGAAAGCATCTAAGGTATCTAAAGATCCTTGTAACTACATGAAGGTGACATTCCTTGGGTGTGACTTGGTGACGTGCACATGCACATACTGCAAACATGATATCAGGTCTTGAAGCTGTAAGATACATCAAGGATCCAATCATAGATCTATAGTGCCTGACATCAACCTCTTTTCCTTCTCCAATCTTTCCCCATAGGTGTTCCTTATCCATGGGAGTGCTAGCTCGCCTTTAATGTGGTGAAAAGCCAAAATTCTTCAAGATCTCAGCCACATACTTATCTTGAGAAATGAAGATACCATCCTCTTTCTGTGGAACTTGAAGACCAAGAAAGAAAGTCATCTCTCCCATAGCACTCATCTTAAACTTGTTTGTCATAAGTTTGGAGAATTCATCACTTATTCTTTGGTTAGATGAACCAAAGATAATCTATTATATCTAATAAAACACAGTTTTGTACAGTTTTCTAAAGCAGCCACTGTACAACTTTTAAAGCATACATCTAATTAATTTTTTACAAAAATAACTTTTAACCTCATTGTGACACGTGGACTAAAAAATAATTATTAAATTATTTTAAAAAATATAGTTTATCAATAAAATGAAATTTCAAACCACAGTTAAACAAACTGAATACTTACCAAATGATGAATATAGACAGCCTAACAAAAGTTGGATGAACACTACCACATTAATTGTAAATTAAATGTAAACTTGATAAAAAAAGAATGTTGTTAATTACCAGTCAAAGTAAATTTCAAAACACAGACATCTTAGGCTTTTCTTCCGATGTAACTTGATAGTAAAAGTTCATTCTCATCATTTCTTTCAACAAAAACGCAATACTTTCTCCATCTATATTCTATATTTACTAAAAATTTGATTCCGATGTAACTTGATAATAAAAGTTGTTTAGGAAAGTTTTAATAAATAAAGAAAAATAATTCCAGCGTGAAAAGTTTATAACAAAAATCTATCTGTCTATTTACTCTAATAAAATGAAGTTCTTTACAAGTTCATTAACCTTACAAAAATTAATAGCCTCCCTAAATAATATATTTGTACAAGTTTGTAAAGCTTGCTATTAATTGTGTCATGAAAAACATTTCATAATTAACTTACAAAAATAAAAACTTGTTTTAAAAAACAATTAAAAATAATAATTATGTGATCAATTGAAACATGCGTTTTAATGTATTGGAAAAAATACTATACGTATATAGTTTATTATGGTAACTCTATGTTTGTAAAGTCCTTAAAGTTTGTTTCAAGTATACAAACTGATTATAGGTTAATAAATATATTTTTGTAATCTTTCTTAATCATTTCAAATAAATATACGCATATTTAAAAGTCTCATTAAAATCGACATCAATATCATACCATAATTAGACAATTTGTACAATGACCAAATGCATAAAAAACTACAAAATCATAACTCGGAATGTTTTGACTGACCGAAACTTTAGCCCTAATTTTATACATAATACAACCTCCTTCATTGAAAATTAAAAAGATACCCATCTTAAAAACGTATTATTAATGATTAATGTTTAATGTGTCTCAATCAAATCGCAAACCTTATCATTAGCCTCAATCAAATATCATTTGACTAAATCATATTATTTGAAACTCATCTTTAAACCGACGCGTGTTTCCAAAACCACATCGTCCCCAATATTTAATTTGATATAAACATATCACTTGATTGAAACTTCACAAGTACGATAAGTTACAATTCGTCAGAAAGAAAAACTGATGTGCATTCTTTGACACCACCACTTTAAAATACGCCTCAATATCGCTGATTTAGAAACACGAAAACTGTTTCGATTCAACCAGTTGCACACGCCATAAAATTGGTAATTTTCTCATTTATTCAATTCTTTTTTTAGATTTAAATTAAATTTAGAATGATTGAGTTCAGTTCATTTGTGTTGTAGCAAAACCTGAAAGTTCTCATAGATATACTTTGAATAAATATAGTTTAAAGGATTAAAATTTTCTTTTGTTGGCATTACAGGTGTGAGGTTTGGCGATGGATATCCCGATTATTTAAACTATTTTGTTAAGACGAGAATACTTAAGATTGGTATTGATGACAGTTCAATAACTTCTGGAACTAATCCTAAAACCATCTCAGTTAGGTGATGGATTCCTTTTAATTTTAACCTAACATGTATTTTTGGAAGTGTCGTATAAAATGATTGTGCGTTTTTTAAAAATATGGAGGCGTATCAATGGCTATCCTCATGAGGTAGATGCTGGTGTAACCGAGTTGCTTAATCCTCACATATATCGGGTAAGTGACAACACGTAAGTCATGCACATCTTTTAGTATTTTGCTAACGAATAACTGTGATCACTAATTTAAAGGTAAACATGATAAGTTAAACAACGTGATGCTAATTGTATAGAATGTTGTCATAAGAAGTCTGCCTATTGGAATATACTTATGCTATAGTTATATCTAAGTCACTTAATAAAATAAGTTCTATTTTAAAGTGAGAAACATATGAGAGTGAGAAATTATCTTCGCTATTGATATATTGACCATTTGTTTTGAATGGGTTGTATGATGAGATGGCATTTATACATGATCTCATCGTTCTTTTCGGGCTTTTAATGCATAAAATGTCATAAAATTACCATATATATGCTTGTGTTTGTTACTTGTGTATTTTAGGTATGGATATCGTGAAAAAGACAAAAGATCACAAGTTACAAGGAAAAACGGACACGAGAAACGAAGCCGTACAAAGAACCGGGCCCTAAGCATGGAAAATTCAACAAATACCCTTGAAGACTTGAAGACAAACAAGATTGATCCTCATACTTTGAAGAAATGACACTTAAAACCCTTGTATATTCTTAATTACAAGTTTGGTCCCTTAAGTTTGTCAAAATTACACAAAAGGTCCCTCAACTTTGAAGAAATGGCGAGATTAGTCCCTCAACAATTTCAAATTGTCAAATATGGTCCCTTATCAAGCCAAAGATACATTGAAGACCTTTGAAGATCAAGAATGTCCAAGATCAGCCCTTGAAATATGCAAAAGTGTCAAAAATAACCCTTGAAACACTTTTTGGAAAGTTTGTGCCAAAACTGCCAAATGATGAAAGTTGTTAACAAAGCAAAACACGTTTTAGGGCGGAAATACTTTATTTACCAAAAATCCCAAAACACAAGGGGCAAAGCTGTGCATTTGAAACATTTGAAAAATAAATGCGCCAAACAACTCCACTTCCCCCAAAAACGGATCAAAAGGTATTACTGTTCACCTTTTCACCCCCAGAAATTACTCACTTAAAACAAAGGGTAAATCCCAATTACCCTGGCACATGTGTGATTCACACATGCAGAAACACATCCCACACACAAAACCCTTAACCCCATTACCCAAAGGACCCCACCATTCAACACGTCACCCAATCAAAATGCAACTTACTCTCCAAGCAATCTGATGTGTTAAGATCAACAGCCAAGGTTCCTTGCTTCACCCCAAAGCTATTATAAACGGTTTGGATGCATTTGGACAGCTCATTCCATCAAATGATCTAGAAGAACTCAAGGGCATTTTAGAGAATTCACTTCTAGGGTTTGTGAATAGTGTAGCCAGGCATTTGCCTATAAAAGGAGACCTCAACATGTGAGAGTCCCTTTGTTCCAGTTTTAGGCTATCAATCTTTGTAATTCCTTTTTAAGTTTAATAAAATTTGAATTTCTGAAAATATTGAATTCTCTTTTTGATTTGATTAAAAGTTGGTGTTTGAGTAGCCTAATTCTGAGTTCCATTTGATTGTTTAGACCTTCCTTAACCTTGTGGTTAAGGCACGTCTAGGTTTGAAAGGTTTTCAAGGTTCAAAAGCCTTGAAGTCCTTGTTTCTGAATTTGGCTTATATTTGTGTACTAACCCTTAGCCTTAAGCCTTGAGTTCTTTCAAGCTTGTTGACACCAAGCCTGAGAAGGATTCTAAGCCTTTGGTTGAGTTTGTTTGTTGCTTGTGTTGAAGATATATCATAATCAAAGCCTTGTTCTGCTTTGAACATCAGCAGGCTTTGATCATCTTTGTTGAAGTACCTTGGTCTTGTTCTAGTTGTTGAACAAGGTCCAAGGAGCATAGCTGGCCTTCCTAGGATGTTGTGGAAGGCAGGTATAATCTCTTGGTTAAGATTCCCCTAAAAATTTCATGTTTATGGCTGTTTTGAATTTGGTGCTTTGATTTTGAGTATTGGTATTTGTGTTGGTGATTTTTGAGTTTGATTGTGTTAGTTGCTATTGTTTAAGTGTTTTTGATCATTAAAATCAGTAGGTTATTAGTTAAAATCACAAGTTTCTTTGTTAAGTGGTAGATTAAGGAGTGTTTGGGATTACTGCATAAGTTAGGATTGTGGTTGTTGTTTGTTGTGTGCAAGTGTTGGTATCTGTTGTTTTGGTGCATATGTTCATCTGTTTGCAGGTTTTGTGGTTTTGAACACATAGATTCTTGATTTGGCTATAAAATCTTAAATACTTGGTAAAATTGGCTAGGATTTTGAGGACACCTAGATCTAAGCATAGGCTAGGGCTAACAAGTGCTAAATCATAGTTAATCACACCAGGGAAGAAGGATTTGAGGCTTGAAATTGGATCAAGTGTCAAGTATATCAGCAAACTTGTTTCTGCATATGTTCATTGTTCATCAGTAACTTTTTATGCTTTGATCTTGTTATTTACTTTGATTCAGTGTTTGATTCTTGTTGCTTTGTGTTTGTTCTTAGTTTATATAGCATGTGTATGCATCCTGGTAAGTTGGTTGGCTTATTGTGGCTAAATCTGCTTATTAAGTGCTTAACTGCTTATTTCCATATCTGGTGCATATCTGGTGATTGTTTGGCTTATTGTGGCTTATTGTGTGAACCATTCTGTGATTTTATTGTTGCTATTGACTCCTTGTGATTCACTGATCACAAGGGTGCCCTTGTTTCCAATTGAATCAAACCAGAACTCTCATATAAGCTTGGTCAAATAGTCAAAGCAGTGGGAACTCCTTTCCCCTGCTAGTTACCACTGATAGTGTAAATTTGGTGTCAGCTTATCAATAAGCTATAATAGCTTATTCCAACCAGCAACAACTTTGTTTTTGTAATAGGTGCTCATATTTTGACCCATTTGTTCATACTGGAGCATTTGGGAGTTTAACTTTAAGGTTTGACTAGAAAACCAACTCCTTTGACTTTTACATAAGTTCATTTGTGCTTATTCTGGCTTATTGGTTGTGCTTATTGGATTTTTGTTGATTGATTTTGCTTATTGAGTCCATTTGAAAGCTTTTGCAAGTTGAATCAAGTTCTGAGGTGCATTATTTCTCAAACCCGACTATTTTGTCGTTTTGTGAAATAATACATTGCTTATTTCTGGCTTACTTATTAATCTTTTTCAAAATTTCTTTTTACAGATCTCATAAGCATCCCAAAAGAAGGTTGTGTGTCAAATTAGAGCTTATGGCATTAGCTTATGGCTTAATGGGCTGAAAAGCCCAATAAGAATAAGTTGAGTGTTAAATAAGCTGTGATAAGCTCATTTTCAGCTTTTGGGCCTTTAGAGTTTTGTTCTTAGAATTAAATTTTGAGTCAGATAGGGCTTTTCCAAGTCAATTGGGCCAAGTTTGACTTTTTGGGCCCAAAAGCCCATTTGTGTTGACTGATTTTGGATTTGACCCATTTGAGGGCCCATCAGGGGTATTTTGGTAATTTCAATTTGATTTTCTGATTATTTAGGTTAAAATAAACTAGTTTGCAAGTTTTTAGAATTTTTTATAATTTTTGGATTTTTAATATTATTTTATTATTATTTTATTATTATTTTTAAAATTTCACATTTTCCAACTTTTTACATTTTTCTTAGGTTAATTACATTAAAATAGGAATTTAGCAACTTTTAGAATAATTTTATCTCTTTTAGATTAATTTTTATAATTATTTTAAGTTTTAATAGTTTTCAAATCATTTTAAATAGTTTTTATTAGTTTAAAAATTTCTAAAAATAGTTTTTAATCATTTTAGGTCATTTTAGAGGTTTACCAATTGAAAAATCTTTATTTGGGCTTTTTGATAATTTATTTGATTTTTAGGGCTTTAATTAGCATTTAAAAATTGATTATTTAATTATTTAAAAGGTTTGAAAAAGTTTTGATCATTGGTAAACTCTTAGTTTATTATTTTTGATTTTTGGTAAATTTTTGGTAATTTTTAGAATTTATTTTTATTTTTGTGGTTTTTAAGGTTCTACGTCTTAACTTTCTAGTAGTGATTTTTTTTTGTTGATTTTTTTTTATTTTTACGTCTTCGTCATTTTCTTTTCTCATCCCCTTCTAAACCAATCATTAATCACAAACATTTAACAAGTTTTTCACACACATATACCTCCTTGGGAAACGAACTTTCATACCTTAAGGGTCATTAGTGTTGATTTTCCTAAATCATCACTCGATACTTACCGCTTTTACGTCTTTTCCCTAAAAGGTCGTATTTTACCACAATCATTTTGGCGCCGCTGCCGGGGAGGTGTGTCGTGATTAATTTGCATTGTTGTTTTTAATATTAACCAAATAGTATTTGTATTAGTAGAACTCTACTAATACGTATTATCGGTTTTCTTGGTTTTTCTTGTATAAATATTATTACTATATTGTATTAAGTATCACAATAAATTCACAATATCTCCAAAAGTGTGAAAACACAACCTTAATTGGGATTTCGTCACTCAATTATTGTATTCGAATCTCAAACAAAAAGAAAAAGGCAAAAATAGATAAATACTTTCGTGAAGCTCGATTTTGAAAGATACAAACTATAAGGTGGGTATAAGGCGGGTATTATAAAATATACCCTAAGGAAAAAGGCTCTTAAGTGCTTCGCGCCGCCTCGTTTCCCCCGCTTGCTTGTGAGTATTTTGAGATTGAAGGCTAATCGAGGGTTTTGCCGCCCAAAGTATTATTACGTATACTATATTTGCTTGGTTTCTTTGTGATTAAAACCTCTTGAACAATTTGGTTTTCACCAAAGTTCTAAAGTCATTCGAAGGCGTTCACTCCACGTGATCGTTTTCATTCCTTTGAGGCTTCTTTAATCAAGAGTTTGATTCGAGGAGAGATTTTGTAGATTGTTGTCTACGAAGATACACCAAAATCCAAAAAAATTAAATATCATCAAAAACACAAAAAAAATTGAAAATCCACAAAACACCCAAAAAGAATCTTCTTTGCTCACCTCCCATTCTTCGTGAAGTTTATGATCACTCGTAATCAAGCAAAACGAGCTCGTAAACGACTTCAAAAGCAAGCCAATCAAGAGACGTTGATTGTTGAAGAACCTCCAATTGTTGAACCTATTGTTGAACAAGAAGTCGTCATGGCTAATCGTACTATGATGGAGTTGCTACAAGCACCCACCGAGGGTTTTGGAGAGGCTATTGTGATTCCCGCCATCCTTGCGGAGAATTTCGAGATTAAGACGGGTTTAATGTCGATGTTGCAAGCAAATAAGTTTAGAGGTCACGAGAAAGACAACCCGCATTACCACATTAGGAATTTTAACCGTCTCACCGCCACTAGCAAATTTAAGGATGTTCCACATGACGCCATTAAGATGATGTTATTTCCATACTCGTTGGATGGTCCCGCAAAAATTTGGCTTGAGAAAGAACCGCCAAATTCGATTTTGACATGGGCCGATCTCGTTTCTAAGTTTGTGAACAAGTTTTTTCCACCATCTAAAACAACACACTTGAAAAATGAGATTTCACGATTTGTGCAAAGAAATAATGAAAGTTTTTCAATGGCATGGGAAAGCTTTAAAGAAATGCTACATGAATGTCCACACCATGATTTTACGGAATTGCATCAAGTGGATACTTTTTATAATGGGCTTAATGATCATGAACGAGATTATTTGAATGCCGCCGCGGGTGGTAATTTTTTGTGCAAGACGACAAATGAGGCTTTACAAATCATCGAGAATAGATCTAAGGTTTATAACCCTCGTAACACACCGAGTGTTGCCAATATGGGTTCGTCATCTTCGTCACAATCGTCTCGTAGCATTAATGCCTTACATGATGAAGCTAATGAGGAAAATCGGTTTTTTGATAGATTTGCTAATCTTATGTCCCATTGGAAGGCTCAAGAAGCTTCCAATTCCGCTTCGGTTAAAGCGGTTGCTAAGAGTTGTTTATCTTGTGGGGGAGCTCATGATCTATCCGAGTGCATTACCGCGAATGGTAACACTTCGAGTGCTTATGTAGCAACGGGAACTTATAACCAAAACGGTCAAGGTTCCCGACAAAATCAAGCTCCACCAAATCAAAATGCTAACAATTATCGCAACAACAACCAAGGTAATTACCAAGGCAATTCACGCAATTACAACAAAGGGAATTATCAAAGTGGGAATGGACAAATTTCTAATCATAATCAAAACCGTGATTTTCAAAACACTACACAAGGTTTTCAAAATGCTCACACTAAAAATTTGCAAGGAGAATTTTTGGATTATGCTAAAGCAAATGATGCTAAATTTGATAACATGCAACGTGAGATGATTAGCTTAAGATCCGAGTTGAAAAACGAGCTTAAAAATGAACTTGCTAATGAACTTAAAACTCATGCAAACAAAATGGAAGGAAATGTCCAACGTCTTCAACAAAACCAACAAAAGATGGAATTAGGACAACATGAGATTAAGCAAGAGTTATTAAAAGCGGATGTTAGGCAATCAAAATTTGAAGGCCGAATGGCTAAGATGTTTGAAGCAATCATGTGTAAACCCTCTTCCTCGGGAGGTCTTCCTAGTGATACCACTGCAAACCCAAAGGGAGAAATGAAGGTTATTACTACACGAAGTGGTAAAACTTTCAAAGAACCAATCTCTCGTCCAAGTACTTCTACGGAGAAGGAAATCGAGAAAGAACCCGAGGTGATGGTCGAAAAGGAGCACATTACAATCCCACGAAGTACCGCTCATACCACACCTACGGTTGAACCAATACCAATTGTGGAACCCGAGTTTCCAAGGCCGTTGCCTAATGACCAACCCACACCACCTTTACCCTACCCTTCGAGACGAAACAAAGAGAAAATGCAAGAACGTAACAAACAACAAATCGAGCTTTTTATAAAAATGTTTCAACAAGTGCATTTTAATGTGAGTTTAGCCGACGCGTTGTTGTATATGCCTCGTTTCGCTTCCACTTTTAAAAGTATGATGAGCGATAAGGAAAAGCTTTCAAAGCTTTCTAATTGTTCTTCGATTTATCTTAACCGCATACCGGAAAAAGTTGGTGATCCCGGAAAGTTTCTCATTCCTTGTGACATACAAGATATGAAAGAATGCCTCGCCTTGGCCGATCTTGGTGCGAGCATTAATTTGATGCCATTTTCCATTTGGAAATCGCTTTCGCTTCCGGCTCTCATTCCTTCGAACATGTCCATCGAGATGGCCGATCATTCTACGATTATGGCATGTGGAGTAGCCGAAGATGTTTTCGTGAAAGTGGGGAAGTTCTACTATCCCGTTGATTTTATAGTAGTTGACATCCCCGCAAATCCTCAAGTTCCTCTAATTTTAGGTCGTTCATTTTTAGATACTTCGAGATCGCTTATCGATGTTCATGCAAGAACTATCACTTTGAGATTCAACGAAGAGGAACTTGTTATAAACGCTACTCAAAACTCGAAACCTTCTCATGTTTATGCAATCGCTACCATCAATCACATTGACATCGTTGATGTGGTTTACGATGAGTTTTCACAAGAAGTGTTAGGTTTTTCTGATAGCTCGTCAAGTGGCAATCCCACTATTTTGGATCCAATTCTTGCTAATTCCACACCAAATCTCACTCCATTCCAAGGAGGCGATCTCACTTCAAATGAAATCGACAATGAAGATGAGGTGTTGATTAGTGATGAAATTTCTATTCCACCATTTCTTTCGCCGATGGAAGTTATGAGTGTTGAACCAAAATCTTCAATCGAGGAACCACCTATCCTTGAATTGAAAGATCTTCCTTCTCACCTTGAATACGCATTCTTGTAAGGTGATGACAAGTTGCCGGTTATTATTGCAAAAGGTCTTGCTAATGATGAAAAAACCGAGCTCTTGAAAGTTCTTAAGGCTCACAAAGGGGCAATTGCGTGGAAAATATCCGACATTAAGGGTATTGACCCAAAATTTTGTACTCACAAGATTTTAATGGAGGAGGACTACAAACCCGCAATTCAAAGTCAAAGAAGGGTGAATCCCAAAATTCACGATGTCATTAAAAAGGAGGTCCTTAAACTCCTTGACGCGGGAATGATTTATCCTATATCCGATAGCCCATGGGTGAGCCCAATCCATTGTGTCCCTAAAAAGGGAGGAATGACCGTTGTGCCCAATGAAAACAACGAGTTAATTCCCACTCGTGTTGTGACCGGTTGGAGGGTGTGTATTGACTACCGAAAGTTAAATGACGCCACTCGTAAAGACCACTTTCCTTTGCCCTTCATGGATCAAATGTTGGAGCGACTTACGGGAAATGAATTCTATTGCTTTTTAGATGGTTTTTCCGGTTACTTTCAAATCCCTATCGACCCTCGTGATCAAGAGAAGACTACGTTTACGTGTCCTTATGGAACGTTCGCTTATCGTAGGATGCCTTTCGGACTTTGTAATGCACCCGGTACGTTTCAACGGTGTATGATGGCGATTTTTCACGACATGATCGAGAAGTCGATGGAAAGGTTTATGGATGACTTTTTGGTGTTTGGTAATTCGTTCACGTCATGTTTATCTAATCTCGAGCAAATGTTAAAACGTTGTGAAGAAACCAATCTTGTGCTTAATTGGGAAAAATGTCATTTTATGTGTAAACAAGGAATCGTCTTAGGACATAAGGTGTCGAAGGCGGGGATTGAGGTCGATAAAGCTAAGGTAGACGTCATCGCCAAGTTACCTCATCCCAAAACCGTTAAAGGAGTTAGGAGTTTCCTAGGCCACGCGGGCTTTTATCGTCGTTTCATCAAGGACTTCTCGAAAATCTCTCGTCCTATGACACACCTTCTTGAGAAGGATGCTCCTTTTAACTTCAATGAGGATTGTGTTAAGGCTTTCGAAACTCTCAAAAGGAAACTTACCGAAGCTCCCATTCTTGTTGCTCCTAATTGGGAATTACCCTTTGAAATCATGTGCGATGCAAGTGATTATGCTATAGGGGCCGTCTTAGGGCAACGTTATGACAAGCATTTTCGTCCTATCCACTATGCTAGTAAGACGATGACCGAGGCTCAATTAAAGTACACCACAACGGAAAAGGAATTCCTCGTCGTGGTCTATGCTTTTGAGAAATTCCGACCTTATCTCGTCTTGACTAAAAGCATTGTGTATACCGACCATTCGGCTATCAAGTATCTCTTAGCTAAGCAAGATGCTAAGCCGAGATTGCTTCGTTGGATGCTCCTCCTCCAAGAATTTGATGTCACCGTGCTTGACAAAAAAAGGAGCCGAGAATCTAGCGGCCGATCATCTCTCTCGTCTAGAAGATCCTCACAAAGATGTTTTCGAGAACAAGGAAATCACCGAAACATTTCCTCTTGAGACTCTCGGTGTAGTGAATTCTAAAGACACCACCCCATGGTTTGCCGACATTGAAAATTACCATACGGGCAATTTCATAATCAAGGGTATGACGACACAACAAAAACGAAAATTCTTTCGTGACGTCAAGTTCTATTTTTGGGACGACCCTTATCTCTTTCGGATTTGTGCGGATCAACTCGTTCGACGTTGTGTGTTTGGTGCCGAAGCTTCTAATATCCTTAGAGCTTGTCACGAGGGACCCACGGGTGGTCACCACGGTGCTAATCTCATGGCTAAGAAAGTGTTCGATGCCGATTTCTTTTGGCCTTCTATCTATCGTGATGCACACGCACTTGTGAAGTCGTGTGATTCGTGCCAACGTCAAGGAAAATCGTCTCAACGTGATGAAATGCCGCAAAACATAATTCAAGTTTGTGAGATTTTCGACATATGGGGAATAGACTTTATGGGGCCGTTCCCATCGTCTCATGGCAACAAATATATCCTCGTCGCGGTGGACTACCTTTCTAAGTGGGTGGAAGCTAAGGCTTTGCCTACTAATGATGCTCGTGTGGTAGTGAAGTTTTTGAAGCAACTATTCTCTCGGTTCGGAACCCCTCGTGCTATTATAAGCGATCGTGGAACCCATTTTTGTAATGACCAATTTGAAAAGGTTCTAAAGAAATATTGAGTTACTCATCATCTTTCTACGGCTTATCACCCGCAAACGAGTGGGCAAGTCGAGGTTTCGAACCGAGCTTTGAAAAGAATTTTAGAGAGGTCAATTGGAGAAAACCGTGCTTCATGGTCCGACAAACTTGATGACGCTTTATGGGCCTTTAGGACCGCTTATAAGACACCTATCGGTTGCACTCCTTATAAGTTAGTCTATGGGAAGAATTGTCATTTTCCCATTGAGTTGGAGCACAAGGCATATTGGGCCCTTAAGCATGCAAACTTTGACTTGAAGACCGCGGGAGATCACCGGAAAATACAATTAAATGAATTGGATGAATTAAGGGATAATGCTTATGAAAATTCATTAATTTTTAAAGAAAAGACTAAAAAGTTTCATGATTCAAAGATTAAAAACCGGGTTTTTAACGTTGGTAATCAAGTGTTGCTTTTTAACTCTCGTCTTAAGATATTTTCCGGTAAATTGAAATCTCGTTGGTCGGGTCCGTTCACCATTACACAAGTGTTTCCATATGGGACCATTGAGCTAGCTCAAGATGATGGTCCTAATTTCAAGGTGAATGGACATAGGCTTAAGCACTACTTTGGTGGGGAAATTCCTTCAATGGTTGCCCTCGACCAAGTCACTTTCCCCAATGATAATTAGCATTGAGTGGATCGAGTCGAGCTCATGACTCGGTAATCAAAAACGAGGTGCCTCGTGGGGGAGATCCCATGCTTATCTTTTATGCTCACTATTCACTAATAAGGGGACTTGAACCCTTTCAACTCGTTGTCTCGTGGTTGTTTGTGATTGTGTTATCTAGATCATCATCATCATCTACGATTGAAGACTCTCGTGTTCGTTTACGTGAGCCTCCATCGTTGGTTTGAAGAAGTTTTTCACGAATCCATGACATATCCTTTATTGTTCTAACAATTATCTTTTAGCATACTTAATAAACGGCTTTAGATATATTGTTGATCACCCTTTCCATGCTAGATCCTAAGCATTCGACTCTTCGTCTCTAGTATGGGGGTGCTCCACCTTTAGACTCGAAACATTGAGGACAATGTTTACTTTTAGTATGGGGGGTGAATAGGTACTTGCTTTGCTACGCCCTCACGCTTTCCAATTTTCAATGTTTTGCTAATAAGGCTAAAAATGGCCAAATTTTAAAAAATTTCTTAGTTTTTCATAAGTGTTTTTAAGACACGAATGTATATTTTCCGATGGGTAGAATAAGAGTTAATTTGACTTGATGGGTATTTGGAGCCATTTACATTCCTTAACCCGCTCAATTCAAGTTTTGCTAGACTTTTATATAGGGAGCTTTAAAACGCGAAAGTCTTAATTCATACGGGTTAAGAACAAGAACTTTTCGCAAGTTCCTATAATTGATCCTAGAAAGTCACTTATCAAGGGAACTATAAAACGCATTCTCTAAGCTTGAAAAAGTCCAAGAAAGTGCAAGCTCCTATAGGTGGCTTGAAAACCCAAAACTTTGATTTGATATAGTCTTAATGAAAGCTAATCCAAATTTGGCTTAATTTTGACTTGCATGGCTAAGTATTCACGAGTCTCTTTAATTAGAGGTCTTTATATAGTGAAGAACGAGAAATGATAGAGTTAGACAAGTGATCATGCTAAACGTAGAACATGAAAGTGTTCTTTCAAAAACTCATATGTTTTTAATTGTGGCTTTTTCTTCCCATAAGATCAATGCATTAGGAATAAATCATAATTGCAATAAGTAAGGTCGTACGATTTGAAAGGTTACTTAGCCTCTAGCGCAAGATCGTTTAAAAGTTGCTCGGGGTTGAATAGAGTTCATAGCCAAGGCATAACTTATTGAAACGGGACGCGAAGATTGGCGATTATCCAAAAAGGCCCTAACAAGGCATGAGGAGCTCTATTTTTGCTAAAGATCCAAAGATGATGTGAAGTATCATTATTCCTAAATCAATATGAAGGATCGAGACACAAGACGAAAAGCAATTACTCCCCTAAAGATCATGGAGAAAGTCTATCCAAAAAGACCTAACAAGGTATCAGGATAAATATATCCAAGTCCGAAAAGGAGGCGGATCGTTGTATATCAAAATCCAAAGTAAAGATTGAAGAAAAATGATGAAGTCGTGGTCCAATATGAAGAATCTCTCAAAAACGTCAAGTGAAGAAATTCCAAATATATGAAGAGAAGACCATAATTTCGAGAACGTCTTCCCAAGATTTGAAGTATGAAGTACATGCCAAATATCGGTCCGAGAAAGGTCTCAATCGTGAAACGAGTTATGCCAAGATATGAACTTAAGGAGATACACGAGAAGCCGTTTTAAAAGATTTTGTCCTTCGGCTAACTATTGATCAAATCGTGCTACTTTGCTTTCGGACTAATAACTACTCAAATAAGTCAATATGAATCACTTGTGATCCATGACAAATAGATAAAAAATGCTAGTAACCCATTTCCTTTTATAATAACTAGGATTGCGGGGAGAAAAAGTATTACACAATTTGGACGTATAAGTAGTGTTAGCATTGTGACTTGTACCAACAACGATCTCGTTTTTGCACTTAGCATGGAATGTATGACAATCAAGGATGACGAAGTTTACTCTAAGGGACATTTACTTGTTTCTATTCTTTGACCCTAAAAGTCACTTTTTGTGATGAAAATCATACATTATGTCTCTACACATCTTCGTAGTATGTTGCAAGTCTTTTACTTTTCAATAAAGTTTAATATAATTGAACTTTGGTGATGCTTAGATACTTTATTCTAGCATTGCGTGAGGGCACGGCAATGGCTTAGTATGGGGGAGTGATGAGATGGCATTTATACATGATTTCATCGTTCTTTTTGGGCTTTTAATGCATAAAATGTCATAAAATTACCATATATATGCTTGTGTTTGTTACTTGTGTATTTTAGGTATGGATATCGTGAAAAAGACAAAAGATCACAAGTTACAAGGAAAAACGGACACGAGAAACGAAGCCGTACAAAGAACCGGGCCCTAATCATGGAAAATTCAACAAATACCCTTGAAGACTTGAAGACAAACAAGATTGATCCTCATACTTTGAAGAAATGACACTTAAAACCCTTGTATATTCTTAATTACAAGTTTGGTCCCTTAAGTTTGTCAAAATTACACAAAAGGTCCCTCAACTTTGAAGAAATGGCAAGATTAGTCCCTCAACAATTTCAAATTGTCAAATATGGTCCCTTATCAAGTCAAAGATACATTGAAGACATTTGAAGATCAAGAATGTCCAAGATCAGCCCTTGAAATATGCAAAAGTGTCAAAAATAACCCTTGAAACACTTTTTGGAAAGTTTGTGCCAAAACTGCCAAATGATGAAAGTTGTTAACAAAGCAAAACACGTTTTAGGGCTGAAATACTTTATTTACCAAAAATCCCAAAACACAAGGGGCAAAGCTGTGCATTTGAAACATTTGAAAAAGAAATGCGCCAAACAACTCCACTTCCCCCAAAAACGGATCAAAAGGTGTTACTGTTCACCTTTTCACCCCCAGAAATTACTCACTTAAAACAAAGGGTAAATCCCAATTACCCTGGCACATGTGTGATTCACACATATAGAAACACATCCCACACACAAAACCCTTAACCCCATTACCCAAAGGACCCCACCATTCAACACGTCACCTAATCAAAATGCAACTTACTCTCCAAGCAATCTGATGTGTCAAGATCAACAGCCAAGGTTCCTTGCTTCACCCCAAAGCTATTATAAACGGTTTGGATGCATTTGGACAGCTCATTCCATCAAATGATCTAGAAGAACTCAAGGGCATTTTAGAGAATTCACTTCTAGGGTTTGTGAATAGTGTAGCCAGGCATTTGCCTATAAAAGGAGACCTCAACATGTGAGAGTCCCTTTGTTCCAGTTTTAGGCTATCAATCTTTGTAATTCCTTTTTAAGTTTAATAAAATTTGAATTTCTGAAAATATTGAATTCTCTTTTTGATTTGATTAAAAGTTGGTGTTTGAGTAGCCTAATTCTGAGTTCCATTTGATTGTTTAGACCTTTCTTAACCTTGTGGTTAAGGCACGTCTAGGTTTGAAAGGTTTTCAAGGTTCAAAAGCCTTGAAGTCCTTGTTTCTGAATTTGGCTTATATTTGTGTACTAACCCTTAGCCTTAAGCCTTGAGTTCTTTCAAGCTTGTTGACACCAAGCCTGAGAAGGATTCTAAGCCTTTGGTTGAGTTTGTTTGTTGCTTGTGTTGAAGATATATCATAATCAAAGCCTTGTTCTGCTTTGAACATCAGCAGGCTTTGATCATCTTTGTTGAAGTACCTTGGTCTTGTTCTAGTTGTTGAACAAGGTCCAAGGAGCATAGCTGGCCTTCCTAGGATGTTGTGGAAGGCAGGTATAATCTCTTGGTTAAGATTCCCCTAAAAATTTCATGTTAATGGCTGTTTTGAATTTGGTGCTTTGATTTTGAGTATTGGTGTTTGTGTTGGTGATTTTTGAGTTTGATTGTGTTAGTTGCTATTGTTTAAGTGTTTTTGATCATTAAAATCAGTAGGTTATTAGTTAAAATCACAAGTTTCTTTGTTAAGTGGTAGATTAAGGAGTGTTTGGGATTACTGCATAAGTTAGGATTGTGGTTTGCTAAGTGGTTGTTTGTTGTGTGCAAGTGTTGGTATCTGTTGTTTTGGTGCATATGTTCATCTGTTTGCAGGTTTTGTGGTTTTGAACACATAGATTCTTGATTTGGCTATAAAATCTTAAATACTTGGTAAAATTGGCTAGGATTTTGAGGACACCTAGATCTAAGCATAGGTTAGGGCTAACAAGTGCTAAATCATAGTTAATCACACCAGGGAAGAAGGATTTGAGGCTTGAAATTGGATCAAGTGTCAAGTATATCAGCAAACTTGTTTCTGCATATGTTCATTGTTCATCAGTAACTTTTTATGCTTTGATCTTGTTATTTACTTTGATTCAGTGTTTGATTCTTGTTGCTTTGTGTTTGTTCTTAGTTTATATAGCTTGTGTATGCATCCTGGTAAGTTTGGTTGGCTTATTGTGGCTAAATCTGCTTATTAAGTGCTTAACTGCTTATTTCCATATCTAGTGCATATCTGGTGACTGTTTGGCTTATTGTGTGAACCATTTTGTGATTTTATTGTTGCTATTGACTCCTTGTGATTCACTGATCACAAGGGTGCCCTTGTTTCCAATTGAATCAAACCAGAACTCTCATATAAGCTTGGTCAAATAGTCAAAGCAGTGGGAACTCCTTTCCCCTGCTAGTTACCACTGATAGTGTAAATTTGGTGTCAGCTTATCAATAAGCTATAATAGCTTATTCCAACCAGCAACAACTTTGTTTTTGTAATAGGTGCTCATATTTTGACCCATTTGTTCATACTGGAGCATTTGGGAGTTTGACTTTAAGGTTTGACTAGAAAACCAACTCCTTTGACTTTTACATAAGTTCATTTGTGCTTATTCTGGCTTATTGGTTGTGCTTATTGGATTTTTGTTGATTGATTTTGCTTATTGAGTCCATTTGAAAGCTTTTGCAAGTTGAATCAAGTTCTGAGGTGCATTATTTCTTAAACCCGACTATTTTGTCGTTTTGTGAAATAATACATTGCTTATTTCTGGCTTACTTATTAAGCTTTTTCAAAATTTCTTTTTACAGATCTCATAAGCATCCCAAAAGAAGGTTGTGTGTCAAATTAGAGCTTATGGCATTAGCTTATGGCTTAATGGGCTGAAAAGCCCAATAAGAATAAGCTGAGTGTTAAATAAGCTGTGATAAGCTCATTTTCAGCTTTTGGGCCTTTAGAGTTTTGTTCTTAGAATTAAATTTTGAGTCAGATAGGGCTTTTCCAAGTCAATTGGGCCAAGTTTGACTTTTTGGGCCCAAAAGCCCATTTGTGTTGACTGATTTTGGATTTGACCCATTTGAGGGCCCATCAGGGGTATTTTGGTAATTTCAATTTGATTTTCTGATTATTTAGGTTAAAATAAACTAGTTTGCAAGTTTTTAGAATTTTTTATAATTTTTGGATTTTTAATATTATTTTATTATTATTTTTAAAATTTCACATTTTCCAACTTTTTACATTTTTCTTAGGTTAATTACATTAAAATAGGAATTTATCAACTTTTAGAATAATTTTATCTCTTTTAGATTAATTTTTATAATTATTTTAAGTTTTAATAGTTTTTAAATCATTTTAAATAGTTTTTATTAGTTTAAAAATTTCTAAAAATAGTTTTTAATCTTTTTAGGTCATTTTAGAGGTTTACCAATTGAAAAATCTTTATTTGGGCTTTTTGATAATTTATTTGATTTTTAGGGCTTTAATTAGCATTTAAAAATTGAATATTTAATTATTTAAAAGGTTTGAAAAAGTTTTGATCATTGGTAAACTCTTAGTTTATTATTTTTGACTTTTGGTAAATTTTTGGTAATTTTTAGAATTTATTTTTATTTTTGTGGTTTTTAAGGTTCTACGTCTTAACTTTCTAGTAGTGATTTTTTTTTGTTGATTTTTTTTTATTTTTACGTCTTCGTCATTTTCTTTTCTCATCCCCTTCTAAACCAATCATTAATCACAAACATTTAACAAGTTTTTCACACACATATACCTCCTTGGGAAACGAACTTTCATACCTTAAGGGTCATTAGTGTTGATTTCCTAAATCATCACTCGATGCTTACCGCTTTTACGCCTTTTCCCTAAAAGATCGTATTTTACCACAATCATTGTACATACCTCTAAGGAGATTCGTAAAGTGAAAAAGAATTTGGTGTCCACTTTTTTGTTGGTGAGAAGCAAAACTGGACCAAACCAGTTCGAATTGTAAGTAATTGTTTACGTTCATACTTTCATGCCTAATACTTTCTCTGTTAAAGTTGTCATTTTGTCAATGAATTCAAAATATTTATAAAGCTTGTATGTGCTTTACGTGCTGAAAAAGAAGACGTGGTTAGTTTACATGAATAGGTTAGTGAAAAAATACACATTATTCTAAGTTCTTTGTTATAGGAATATATTTTGGTTGTCTTGGATTTCTTTTAAAACTCCATATACAGGCTACTAAACCTCTTACGCAATAGCTATTTGGTTCACAATATAGATGGTCGTAACATCAATACTTTAAACAATATATGTCACTAAAATAGTTGTCCATATCATTTAAAGTAACAGCAATACAATTTTTGATGTTGTTACGCTTGATATGCTATAGATGGCTCACAACGTTTTCAATTTATTTACCATCTACACTACTTTAACCCAAAATTGGCCTCTAAGAAACTCAGTGAGCAAAGCTCAACTTAGGTGCCTAAATGAGTGCTTAGAGAATGTTGGTCAAAAAGTAAAAATAGGTCGATTCAAGGTCACTAAAAACAAAAACAGTATGGAATATGTCAAATGTTTGAACACGACTATAGGCATTAGAATTTTGATGCACTTAAACACATATAAGTTGATATGGAAATACTCATACATGTTGAAATGTAATTCATGTGTTATATGAACTCATATTTATACTTTATATATATGTCGTTTGTTACAATACTTTTATTGTTGAAAGAATATATATATATATATATATACTAGTTGCAAAACCCGTCTGATGGACGGGTATTAATTCAGTTTATCGTTTACATTTATTTCTTTATCTAAATATTGGTGTTAATAATTCAAAAGGTCTATTAGTTACTAACATGCAATGATAATATTTTTTAAACCATAATTTATTTATCTATCTAAATGTTCGTTGGCATAAGCTATATTATGTTCTTTTTAAATTCAATTTTATTCGAACCATCGTATTTATTCATGGTAGTTAAATTTTTAATTGCAAGGTAACATCTATATGTAATATGAATGGAATTACTTTAAATTTGAGTTCTCGTGTAATTGAATTGCTAACTTTCAGTTCGAAAATTTGAATCTTTAGTAACAAAAATATTGATATTGTCAATGTTTTTGAAAAAGGGATCAAATTGACTCGCGTATTATATTTTAGAAATTCGGTGTGATTTATCAGTTTTTTAACGATTTAATTATATGTGTTTGTAACGTAGTTTTTTAATTATATTAGTGGTATGAGTTTTGTGATTGTTTTCCATAACGTTTAGGCTATATACAACAATGACCTAATGCGACCTTCATTTTTGGTTGATGAATCAATATTTCTCTCTCCGTCGACTAAGTTCAAATTTTTAATATATTTTGTTTATTCAAATAATTATTTAAATAAAATAAAAACATTATAATAATATTTAATTTTAAATATTGGTGAAAAATGATTAAAAAAGACTTAATTAAAGATAAAGAGAGTAAAATGAATTAACAAAAACAAACTCGAAAAATAATCAAATTAATATATGTTATGAAAAATTAAACAAAGATTAATATATTAAAATTAAATTTTTTAATAAATTTTATCTAATTAAAAGTTAAAACTAACATATTCTTATAAAAAAATATAAAAGAAGCAAAAAAATCACAAGACATCGAGTGGTCAAAAGCTCAAAATAGATCTGGGATGGGAGAGCCTAAAAAATGAGTACCAAATCTAATATTTGTGAAATATTTGTGAAACTGATTCTCCGATAGTGGGATATCGCCTTATAAACGGACCCTTATTTCTACACACATATTTCACGCACATCTTTTCATCCCAGTCAAACGCTATCCCATTTTTATTTTTAATCATTCTCCGGTTGTTTTAATCTCGTATTTAATCCCAGTAAGTATTTAATCGTTCTATCTATATTGTTGTGAATATGTATCTTTTGGTTATTTCGAATGCATTTGGTAATGATATTGATGTTTGTTATTCCCATATAATTGAGGTCGCGATGAGACGACAATTTTCAATCAGGTAACATCATTTTTTTATTTTTTTTACTATAAGTGTAGTTACTTGTGACTGGGCTGGAGTGTTTCAGGGGTTCACTTTTTAGTTATTTCAACCCTTTTTATGTATACCGAGCTGTTTCAATATAAGTAAATCAGAAGGTTACCTTTTGATCATGAATGAGTAACTTTAGTAGTTGAACCATGATGAGTGAATATGTTCATTCAGTATATGCACCATGATTTGGGCATTTTATCTTATTTGATTATTAGTCAAACTACAAAATACAATTAGGACACTATGTAGGAACAGTTTTGATAAACCTAATTATGCACTTGTATTATAAGCGAACATAACAACACAATATACTAAAATACTTACTGAGCCATATAATTAGAAACAATCAGCTCATTATTGAATATAATTATTTGTTTTTCATTAAACCTCTGACTAACATCTGAAATCTGAATCTGTTAGATTAGTGAGCATTTAGTCTGTTTTTTTTTCTTTAGATTTTGTAGTCTAAATCATCTGGATGGCATCTGATTCGCTAAGAGATTGGATATAGTCTGATAGAATCTGATAACTTCATAAAAGGAACCAACAAATATACTACACATCCACGCCACCCACTTTTGTTCATTTGTTTATTGTTATTTTCATCAAGTTAGTTTTTTATTGTGCTAGTTGATAGCCTATATATTTATGTTTAATTTAAAACCATTTGTTGCAAATCATTTGAGTCTTGATACTACAAAATTCTTGTTAATTTTTAAATTTTTTTATTAAAGTACATATGAATAATAGGTAACATTTTGTTAGACGTTTGTAAATATATATTACCATTAGAATAAGAAATAAACTACAAATTTGATGAACTAAAATATTCAGATGTTTTGTGAAAAACAAACGGACTTATATAATTCAGATTCAGACTTTTTAAGCACATCTTATTATTCAAATGCGTTATTCAGATTCAGACTTAAAATCTCTGAAAAAAAACAAACACAACCTAAGTCTTTTCTAAGTAGTAATTAAGTCTTTGGTTTAGCAGATCAAAATGGGGAATGTTTTTTGATCTTAAACATACTGATCTAGGATGATGTAATGGTCTCATTTTGTGAGTAATTCTAAAAGTGTGTATTTAGCAAAATCAAAATTTTACCCTTTTGACCAATTAAGTTTTTTTGTTTGATTTTAAAGTTCTTCATGATTAAATTCACCTTACGAAGCTGAGAATAAAACAGATCATAAGATGGAGAAACGGTTGAGATTAATAATTCTGTCATTAAGGTCTCTAATCTTAGATTTATGTTTCTCTCTTGCAATACTCATTGGTTTGATTCTACAGTTTTTAGTAATGTAAGACTAATGTTAGCAATATGTTTTAAGCTGGCTTGTTTTGTAATAACATTTTGTTGTTCGTAGGCGTTAAGACCTCCGGAGGCCATTTGGACAGTTTGGTCTCCTAAAGCACATCTATTTGCCAAGTGATTATTACAGCGGGTGAGCTTGTGAACAATGTATTGTGTCTGAAGAAAGGTTTGCGAGATTTAAGAAGTAGACTCGGCAGGAGATGACTCCTTTAAAGATTTTGCTTCATCCTTAACGATCCTGTCTACATTAATTAGCAGGTAGATCATAGCTCGTGCCTGCATTGGTTCTGTTTTGGCATTTTTCCCCACTTGATGTATGCTACATAATGAAGCGGTGTTTATGCCAGGGTAAGGAGTGCATTTGGTAATGGACGAATGGAAACCATGTTGACAGTTCCTTGTGGCTATTGGTGGAGGTGACGGCAGAGATAGTGAAGGTATGACAACGATGATCTTGATGTTGCGATGCTGAGGGAAGCTTGTAAATCAGGTGGAGTATCTTCCGACCCATTTGGCAATCCTTAATTGAGGTAATAATAACAAACTCTTCTGATAAGCTTAGTTTTTTTTATATGTTTGAATTACTGGTTATTATTAAACAGTAATTTTGAGTTAATTGGAGATTATTGGTCATAAATTGCTATCTTTGGGTCATTTTTTGGTTTCAAATGCCTCTAAAAGTATTTAGATTTTAAAATTTAAACAGCAAGTCATAATTCTTTTCGATAAAGAAACCTCGGGATTGAATGTTCAATATGTTATTGTGTTCAGCAGATTTGTGTCTTTGTTCAATCATAGGTATTAATGGAAGTATATATGTTATTGTTAAATTTTTTTAGTCATATGTTTTAGGTAGTATTTCTGAATTACAATTGTGGTGCTACTGATTAATTGTATAATATTATGCAAGTATTTATTAATAAGGTATTATTATTAGTTGTATAAAATATTATACAATTTATTATTTTATGTCATAAATATTATTAATATGACATAAAATAATAATTGCACTACGTACACTAATTCACAAATCTTTGGAATGTTAACTTACTGTATATTACTCGGCCTTTTCCTTTGAACAATATAATATTTATGCATTGTATATCTAAATAACCAAGAAATAAAATGTAACACCCCTAATTTCAGTCATAACAGCGGAAGGGTCATTGGGTGTTACTATCATGGTTCAATCTCATAATCATAGGAAACAGCTCAAAACGAGACGTTTTAATAAACATCCATTCAATTTCATTGAATCAAGATAAAATTTCATACACGGTCCCAGATGATTCAAAAGTTTACAAACTATTGTAAATGATAAAAGTTATTTGAATAGATATGTTTTGGAAAAGTGGGCCAAAATATTTCAAATATGCAAGCTTCACGAAACCGCCTTCCTCGAGTGCCTTCAATATGGACCTGAGATAAAACATGCTTAAAAAGTCAGCAAAATTTGCCGAGTGAATCTTTAGAGTTTAAATTTAAATAAAGAGAACACAAGTATTCAAAATAACCTTCCATGGTTAATAATTTACCGAAATACCATTATGTTGTACGGACATAATTTTCGGTTTCATTACATAAGCCTCGTGACATTGAACGTTAACATATATTATTTCAGCCCAACACACCTAGCCAAGTGTGTATATTTCTCTTATACAATGCATCCGATGTTTCATTACTAGTGCATCACAACACCACGCGAGAGCTAATCGCGACCGGACTGGGCGTCACCCCGATAGATCTATCCATAGCATTAGCGTTACTTCGATTAACAATTCACGATTCATGGGTCTTTTAAGGCTAAACAAACTTATGTAATAACTTTCTTCTAAACATACAATCGGGTTCCTTGTGTTCAATTTTTAAAACAAAGAGGGTTTACCACAACTTCTCGTTGTACCCTTCATTTATAATAATTACTTTTCCAGTAATAAGGGTTTCCACAACTTCTCGTTGCACCCATACTTTTCCAATAAGTAGAGTTTCCACAACTTATCGTTGTACCCTTTTATTTTAATAAAACAAGCATGTTATCCCCCTCGCGGGTTTATAAAACAAGTAAACATGTTAAAAGCGAGGCTATAGACTCACCTTAGCCAATAGTGGTAATGAGACGATCGCCGACGATTAGTGATGCCCGTTTAAACACGAAATCGCAACCTACCAAATAAGGCGCGTTCGTTAAAAATCGACTTAAGTATAAATCATACTTAAGTAATATAAAAATCAAAATTACAAAACCAAGACAATCCCGAAAAATCTAATAATACAAGTGTTATTACAATACCCTTTTATTCAACACTATTCTTTTAAACAATTGCACTCTCGATATTGACTCGTCTTAAGACGCCAAGTCAACACAAGTCAAAATCTCATTTTACTTCCCTCGGACCAGTAGCTAAGTCATTTACATAATGACTTAACACTTGAGTAAATCACCATATCCAATGGCGAACACTCAACTCACGCCACATAATTATTGAACGACATGTCCAAAATACCAATCAGCATGTACACTCCAAATGTACACACCAATTTACCCTATCTACACTTGTCCGATTTCGACGAAACTTGGTCACAAACTCACATATAATATGAATAAGACTCAGTTTAAATTTCATTCAAAAATATTACTTCTAAGACCTTGTGCCTGTCACATCTTCGTGTTATAAAAACCGGACAGATTTACGTCTTCAACTCGTAAAACTATTTTGACATATTTAAACAACTCCATTTATAAAACCGACTCTCGGGTTTGAAAATACACTCATGACCTGAGGTTTATCAACTTACAACAGCCCTTGAACATTTTTAAAACTCATTCTATAGTCCCCGAGATTCGATCCAAATATCGACAACAATTTTCGGATTGTGCCGATACCCGTCTCCCGGTACACGAATACTAAAAGTAGCATAATTTTTCGCTCGAAATGAGTTAGAAGCTCATTCAAGCGGCAAATCGAAGCTAAAAGAATCCTCTACAAGCCTATCCTATTAGTTTCATCATTTTCAAACAGTAAGATTTCCAAAAATTTCGTTTTACCCACTGGTCTAAAACACCTTCTTAAAAATCATGCTAAATCAATTTTTCAACCCATTTTAACAATTTATATACTCCTAATATCATCTATCAATCATCTATATCAAGCCATCTAACCTCTAACACCCTTGGATGATCATCCAAAAATTTACCCACTTAAAATAATAAACATGCAACACACCCCACTCAAATATAATAATAATAACAACATGCTTCACCATAAAAATGGATCAAACAACATGTTCTTCATCAAAAATTGAAAAGAAAAATAAAATGGATGCATGTGGGAAAAATTTATACCAATATGAAGCTCTTTGAATTTTCAAGATGGGTCTTCTTTTAGATTTGCTTGATTCAAAGTAGAAATCAAAATATTTTGATTAATTTGGGATGAGGGTGGACGGTTTTAGAGAGAAAGAGAAGGAGAATTTTTGATTTTTTTATAAAAATGAATTTTTAATATAAACTAGTTAGTGGAACATTAATATATAGTGGGGTGAGGGTAATTTTTGTCAAGAATGCATTCTTTTGGTCCCAAAGTGCAAGTAATTAGTTTACAAGGTAGAAAATGTAATTTGTAAATTTTTAAAAAAATATTTACGGGGCTCGGGTTTCGTAAAAATACTTTTCGAAAGTTAAAACGCTTGAAAATATAATAATAAAGCTTCGACACGACTTAAAACGCAATTAAATCAAAAACGTCGAAAATATTAAATATCGAGACAATCGATAATGAAACGTAAATTTTTGGGCATCCGTCGGTACCGCGATCACTAATAGTTATCGTCATTCGTTAAAACGTAAAATACGAGAAATAAAGATTAAATATAAGAAAAATCATTTCCATGATTATTTGAGAATATAATATCGATACCTAACATATTCCTTGTCGGTTTTCATCTAATCGACATTCTTACGCTAGTTTCAAGTCATAACCTTCTCGGTTAGTCGATAATTTAAAATTCTCATTAAAGTAAACATATAATACATAATAGTCGAGATTAAAATAACGACCTGAAGTTGACGGATTGTCACATTATCCCCACCAAATTGGGATCTTCGTCCCGAAGATCAACTTGCGTTCTTCCTCGATCGCTCGTTGAAATCAAAGAGTTAAACGTATTCTGGTCCTCGTCTAGAGTTCCATCACACATGACAATAGGAATTCGACTTCGTTTCTGTTTCCTAACTTCCTTATCGATAGTATCAACAAGTACTTTGATGAAATGCAACTTACCGTCGATTCATACTTCATCAAGAGAGATAATAAGATCTTCGTCAGGAAGACATTTCTTTAGGTTCGACATATGAAAAGTATTGTGAATTCCTTGTAGTTCTCGGGGTAATTTAAGTTTTCATGCCGCTGGACCTTCACTCGATATCATCTCGAATGGTCCAAACTAACGGGGACTTAACTTCCCACGTTTTCCAAAATACATAACACCTTTTCAAGGTGATAGCTTTGGCATAACTTTTCCACCTACCTCGATTTCCAAAGTTTTTCGCTTCACATCGTCATAACTTCTATGTCTACTACGAGTAGTTAACAAACGATCCTTAATTAGCACGATCGATTTATTTATCAAAATAAAATGAGCAGAGTCAATCAATCAACATTGACACAAATCAAGTCATATACAGACTGAGTTTTCGAGAGCTTAACAATGAATCCATTGTAATTGGCTCCTACCTCTCAAATGATAACGAATAACATAATCGTAATCACTTGAAGGCTTATTTACCTCTTTTAATCCAGATTACATTGTAGGCTCTTACTATCGGTGAATACCATACCTTAGTGCCATACAATTTATGTCTCAATAGACGAAGAGTAAAAATCACCGCACCCAATTACAAGTCATGGGTTGTGCAGTTTCCTCATTCTTCCTAGGTTTCCTACAAGCATATACAAATCAAACAACTCTAAATCCTTCAAGAGATATATCACGATTAACAACAAAATCTTCACTTCCTTCGAGTAATGATAAGATCGACGTGTCGCAGAGTTTTCTTTTCATAGTCTGAAAAGCTTTCTCTTCATCATCGCCACACACAAACGGTTCATTCTTTTTAGTTAGCTTAGTTAATGGTTTTGATATCAAAGAGAATCCTTCGTTAAACCTTCAGTAATAACCAGCCAAACCTAGAATTTGTCGTACTTCAGTTGGAATAGTTGAAACATTCAAATTTTCGATGGCTTCGATTTTCGCAGAATCAACATGTATGCCACTTTTGTCAGTCACATGACAGAGAAGTTGCACAGAACAGAGCCAAAAATCACACTTTAAAATTTTTGGGTACATCTTTTCGTTCTTTAGAAAGTTCAAGATAATCCCTAAGTGTTCGGCATGTTCTTCCTCGCTCTTAGAGCAGATTAGAATATCATCAATGAAAACGATTACGAATTTATCAAGTCACGGCTTACACATACAATTCATTAAGTCAATGAATACAACATATGTATTGGTCAAACCAGAAGGCATAACCCTAAACTCATAATGATCATCACAAGTTCTAAACGCCGTAATAGGAATATCTTCCTCGCGTATGCGAAGTTAATGATAAGTAAAACAAAGATCAATCTCGGAGAAAACACCAGAATCTAGGAGAAAACACGAGAGTTTTGAAGTTGATCAAATAGATCATCAATTCTTAGAAGCGGGCAACGATTCTTGATCGTGAGCCTATGCAGCTCTCGGTAATCGATACACATACGAAATGAATCATCTTTCTTCTTAGCGAATAGAATAGGGGTTCTACAAACTAACGAGCTCGGTCGAATAACACATCAATCAGATAGTTCTTAAAACTGCAAAAATAATTCCTTCAACTCAGAGGGTGCTAATAAATATGGCTCATGTGCCACAGTTGCAGCACCAGAAATTAGATCAATTGGGAATTCTACTTGTCTTTGAGGCGGAAGCCTTGGAAAATCTTCCAGAAACATTTCAGAATAGTCACAAATGACTAGAGTAATTCTACTTACTTATCTTACGATTCCTTCTACGATTCCTAAGCCATGAATAATCCACAACCTTTTTCGATATACTTACGAGCTCTAGTGCACGAAAAGAATTTTCAGTATGGAGTTATATTTCCCTTCAGTAACATCAGCCTTGCCTTGAATTATGTGTCCTATGAGCTAATCAGCCCTGCAGACCACTTCACAAATAGTAAACGGCTTAGAATAAGTCACATCACCGCATATATTCCTGGTCGGCCGTAAATATACTGCTTGACCTTGACGGTTCGGGTTCCAAAATTCTTAGACATAAAGAAGTCAACTTATGGAAACACTTGATATATCTACCAATATTAGTTCCCTTCAGTTTCAGATTGTACATCACTTGCTCCATGCTTTAGAAACACTTCGAGGACAAGCTCCTCAGTTAACCGTTTCCTCACCTTAGTCCATGGTGTCCCATAAGTAACGATACCTATGGAAGCAAGTCTGCCATTCCACCAAATTAATGCACGACCTTGGAGAGTAGCGATTTCAAACTGCACCTTATCCTCCTGATTAGGGTCACAGATTTAAAAGACTGACGCCAGCTTTCCAACAACTGACACAATCCTCTATCATCTTTAGTCCCCTTAAGAGTCTACGGTTTGCACTTAATGAATGAAGTGTAGTTATAGCTTCAAATTTCAGGTACATTTGTTCCATCCGTACCACGAACATTATCGGCTCCAGCTTCAGTTCCACCGGTTCTAGTCCCACCAGTTGTAGCTTCAGCTCCAGATCCAGATCCATCATTCATGTTGGCCATGAATTTAACTAAAGATACAGCAACTTATTCACTAATAACTTGACGCATTCGTGCTTCAGTCATAGCTTTCATTGACTGCATGATTCTTGTGCAACACAAATCAAATCATAATGAGTATTCATTCAATGATTGCGTTATACCACAGGAATTTACAAGAGAAAAGCAAAGAAAGATAATAATAGAACGATGTAGAATTAGGAATCAAAAGATAGTCATTCCATTGATCACAAACTAGTACAAGTGTATTGTCAAGCATTATAGATAATCATCGTCTAATGCCATACAACTAAAAAGACTAGTCCTACTAACTGTTGTCACAGTTTAGTTAGGGATTAATGAAAAGATACTACAATTGATAAACTAATCTACTAAGAGTTACTAGGTATTTCACATGGCTAAGAAAGCTCCTCGTTCCCACAAGAAGAAGATTTCTTCAATGTCTTTCAGAGACGCTTGATATCCTCCTCAATTGGTGCTTTTGGAACAATCTCAATACAACCATTTCACGATCAAGGAATTAAAGAATCAAAATCAAAGAACGAATCGAGCAAACGAATTACAATTCAATAAGAGTTTAATCACGCAGATGCTATATGCTTAAGCCCACACATTTATGAATCATTATTTCCATGGATTGATCAAGTCCTTCCAAATAAGATTCAGAATTTGTAGTTCAACAATTTATAATTTCCTTGTTCAAATAAATGGCCAATTTATTTCAACGATTATAAATCACTTTATTCAAGTATCGCCAGCTCAACGCAAAAGATCAAGATCGAAACAAATGAGAAACTGATTTAACAGAAAATGATCAGTGATATGCTATGGAATCCTGGTTGGCATGTGAATACCATACAAATCAATCTCAATTCCTAACAATCAATAGTACCATCTCGGACAAACTTGTTTTTATCAAAACAACATAATGTCGAAGATTAATGAAAAGGCAAATTAAATTTGCTAAACAAAATGAACGGATCGATAAATCAAGAATAAGGACCAAGGAAATCAAAATCCTCGTAATCAGAAGAATATCAGCAAGAATATTAACCATTTCGTTTGGATCATGTCTATCCACAACTTAGTTAATCTCGAGAATAACAGGATTCATTTCAGGAATAGCTTCAGCGCTAGCATAAAAATGACTAGGGTGGCTTCGTGACAATCGACGTCGTATAAATATCTCGTATAAATATAAAATCATCATTTATAATTAAATAAATGAAAACATACCATGTAATTCATAAGTTCAAATAATCGATAAAGATTACAACATATATATAATCCCATATATATATATATATATATATATATATATATATATATATATATATATATATATATATATATATATATATATATATATATATATATATATATATATATATATATATATATATATATATATATATATATATATATATATATATATATATATATATATATATATATATATATATATATATATATATATATATATATATATATATATATATATATAGAAGTTAGTTAAAATGGTGTATGTGTTTAAAATTGTTAAAATGAGAAGCATTTTGAGCCTTTCGATCTTCTAAGTGATGTAAGATGATATCAAATTGGTTAAAATAAAATAAAAAATAAATTTAATTACTTTTAATATGAATAAGGTTATTATAGTAAATTGAGTTTTTTTACTGTCTCTAAGTTCTTATAACGTAACACTAATTGCCGTCATTTCCTTTCTCATTTACCTCAAGTCCCATAACCACCTCATTTCAAAAAAAAATCGTCATTATCTTTGCCACCCGATTTAAGAACCTCCTCTTGTTTGAAAATAAATTTATTTTCAAAATGATTAACAATCATCGAACAACACGTAGAGAGATCTGGGAAGATATATTACATTGTCCTTTTCGGCAAGTGGTTTTCGATAGGAACAATACTGGTGTTATTTCTGCAACCCGCTATTGTTAAATCGTTATCTAGTGATAACTTTGACGAGGCTAATGACAGGATGAGTTCTTTAAACTTTCATTTTTTAGACCGAATCCCAGCCACCACTAACATATTCAAACCCACAATTGACGAGATGAACGGGTTCTGTAACATATCTTGTATTCGATAAGAGTAATGCTACATGCTATAGTAATTCATCATGCTTTCGAGATCGGTTTCTTGTAAGAGTAATGATACATGCAATAGTAATTCATCACTACTAATATATGCTATAGATTGTTTTTTATAGATCGATTTCGAGATCGGTTTCTTGTATTCGTGCATTCGTACGTGTAAAACTAATGATTCATGCTATAGTAATTCATATTGGTTTCAAGATTGTGCAATCTAGAGCAATGATACATGTATTTAGGAGCCTTCTAGTTCATCATGGTTTCGAGATCAGTTTCTTTAGTTTGTATGTGTATGAGTTGGGTATCGATGACGAATCAGTTATATTTTCCGGATTATATGCGCCTTATATTTAGCGAAGGTTTTGCTAGTCATGGTAATCTTTGTATTAAAGTTAGAATGTATCACGTACGCTCGATCGTCTAATTTTTTTGTGTTCTTTTGTTTCTAGTGTTCTTATTTAGATATGCATCATATATATGATGCATAGGCCATTGTATCATATCAGTTTGTATTTTTCTATTGTTTAACCGAGCATGAATTGACTTTTGCATGAATATTTATATTAATTATGTTATATTTGCACACTATTGTATTTAAATACGATGATTTATATAAACTTTCTATATCATGCATGCATGCTGATTTTAATGTGTATCACTGGTGTACTAGTTCATGTTGTACGAGTCTAGTGGTGTACGATTTGGTGGCCTATGAGTTGTGTGTGGGGAGGCTCGAGTTTACCATAGTGTACGAGCCGATGGTAATTAAGTCGGTGGGTTACGAGTCATGTGTGGCGAGGCTCGAGTTCAACATGATGTAGTAGTTCATTGTGTACGAGCGGATGGTAATTAAGTCGGTGGGTTACGAGTCATGTGTGGCGAGGCTCGAGTTGACCATGATGTACCAGTTCGTGGTGTACGATTTGATGATATACAAGTCATGTGTGGCCACGCTCGAGTTCACCATGGTGTATGCATTCATGATGTACGAGTTGGTGATGTACCAGGTGGTGGATCGAACGATTGATGATTGTTATTTGTATATATTATTTGTGTGTAACGACTTCTTATAATCTTGATTTGAAGGCATCCTAAGTATACATAAATAGACATAGTCTGTGAGTAATGGTTGTTTATATCAACTATAAATGAGTTTATGTATTACCAGTATAATATATGTTTGCAATCGGTTATATAAAATTATGTATCTATGTGTATCACAACAAATAGATATAAAATGTACAAAATGATAATAGTGGATAAAATCTAGAAAGTTGGGGTTTGGTACAAAATGTATCAGTCAAAGGTTTTGATATCTATTATTAAGAAGTACATTTTTATAATTAAGAAATAAATAAAATTTAAAACTACCTTTCTACCTATTTACAAAAACATGCGACAACTGTTTTAGACTTATTTAATTAACAATAGGTACTTAATTTTTATATAGGGAATATAAATGTGAGGCTATAAATACGGGCATTGAATTTGACAAAAAAAAATAATTAGTCTTCTTAACAACATAGCACATATTACCCGTGATGTTTATATTAATTACATTAATGCCATTGATTTAATCTTCAATAAATGGCATCATCATCTTAACATCCGACGTTTAGAATTCCTTTTCATTTTAATAATTTTAAACAACAACACCACATTAACCTAACTCTATATATATATATATATATATAAATACTATCATTCTCGTCCATTGGCAACTCGGAGGTTTCGCTTGCAACAGTTATAGTTAAAAGATTTCAAAAATTCATTTTTGGAAAATCTTTTCGTTCTCTATAACTTGAGCTCTGATGCCAATCTGTAACACCCCCAATTTCAGTCATAACAGCGGAAGGGTCATTGGGTGTTACTATCATGGTTCAATCTCATAATCATAGGAAACAGCTCAAAACGAGACGTTTTAATAAACATCCATTCAATTTCATTGAATCAAGATAAAATTTCATACACGGTCCCAGATGATTCAAAAGTTTACAAACTATTGTAAATGATAAAAGTTATTTGAATAGATATGTTTTGGAAAAGTGGGCCAAAATATTTCAAATATGCAAGCTTCACGAAACCGCCTTCCTCGAGTGCCTTCAATATGGACCTGAGATAAAACATGCTTAAAAAGTCAGCAAAATTTGCCGAGTGAATCTATAGAGTTTAAATTTAAATAAAGAGAACACAAGTATTCAAAATAACCTTCCATGGTTAATAATTTACCGAAATACCATTATGTTGTACGGACATAATTTTCGGTTTCATTACATAAGCCTCGTGACATTGAACGTTAACATATATTATTTCAGCCCAACACACCTAGCCAAGTGCGTATATTTCTCTTATACAATGCATCCGATGTTTCATTACTAGTGCATCACAACACCACGCGAGAGCTAATCGCGACCGGACTGGGCGTCACCCCGATAGATCTATCCATAGCATTAGCGTTACTTCGATTAACAATTCACGATTCATGGGTCTTTTAAGGCTAAACAAACTTATGTAATAACTTTCTTCTAAACATACAATCGGGTTCCTTGTGTTCAATTTTTAAAACAAAGAGGGTTTACCACAACTTCTCGTTGTACCCTTCATTTATAATAATTACTTTTCCAGTAATAAGGGTTTCCACAACTTCTCGTTGCACCCATACTTTTCCAATAAGTAGAGTTTCCACAACTTATCGTTGTACCCTTTTATTTTAATAAAACAAGCATGTTATCCCCCTCGCGGGTTTATAAAACAAGTAAACATGTTAAAAGCGAGGCTATAGACTCACCTTAGCCAATAGTGGTAATGAGACGATCGCCGACGATTAGTGATGCCCGTTTAAACACGAAATCGCAACCTACCAAATAAGGCGCGTTCGTTAAAAATCGACTTAAGTATAAATCATACTTAAGTAATATAAAAATCAAAATTACAAAACCAAGACAATCCCGAAAAATCTAATAATACAAGTGTTATTACAATACCCTTTTATTCAACACTATTCTTTTAAACAATTGCACTCTCGATATTGACTCTTCTTAAGACGCCAAGTCAACACAAGTCAAAATCTCATTTTACTTCCCTCGGACCAGTAGCTAAGTCATTTACATAATGACTTAACACTTGAGTAAATCACCATATCCAATGGCGAACACTCAACTCACGCCACATAATTATTGAACGACATGTCCAAAATACCAATCAGCATGTACACTCCAAATGTACACACCAATTTACCCTATCTACACTTGTCCGATTTCGACGAAACTTGGTCACAAACTCACATATAATATGAATAAGACTCAGTTTAAATTTCATTCAAAAATATTACTTCTAAGACCTTCTGCCCGTCACATCTTCGTGTTATAAAAACCGGACAGATTTACGTCTTCAACTCGTAAAACTATTTTGACATATTTAAACAACTCCATTTATAAAACCGACTCTCGGGTTTGAAAATACACTCATGACCTGAGGTTTATCAACTTACAACAGACCTTGAACATTTTTAAAACTCATTCTATAGTCCCCGAGATTCGATCCAAATATCGACAACAATTTTCGGATTGTGCCGATACCCGTCTCCCGGTACACGAATACTAAAAGTAGCATAACTTTTCGCTCGAAATGAGTTAGAAGCTCATTCAAGCGGCAAATCGAAGCTAAAAGAATCCTCTACAAGCCTATCCTATTAGTTTCATCATTTTCAAACGGTAAGATTTCCAAAAATTTCGTTTTACCCACTGGTCTAAAACACCTTCTTAAAAATCATGCTAAATCAATTTTTCAACCCATTTTAACAATTTATATACTCCTAATATCATCTATCAATCATCTATATCAAGCCATCTAACCTCTAACACCCTTGGATGATCATCCAAAAATTTACCCACTTAAAATAATAAACATGCAACACACCCCACTCAAATATAATAATAATAACAACATGCTTCACCATAAAAATGGATCAAACAACATGTTCTTCATCAAAAATTGAAAAGAAAACTAAAATGGATGCATGTGGGAAAAATTTATACCAATATGAAGCTCTTTGAATTTCCAAGATGGGTCTTCTTTTAGATTTGCTTGATTCAAAGTAGAAATCAAAATATTTTGATTAATTTGGGATGAGGGTGGACGGTTTTAGAGAGAAAGAGAAGGAGAATTTTTGATTTTTTTATAAAAATGAATTTTTAATATAAACTAGTTAGTGGAACATTAATATATAGTGGGGTGAGGGTAATTTTTGTCAAGAATGTATTCTTTTGGTCCCAAAGTGCAAGTAATTAGTTTACAAGGTAGAAAATGTAATTTGTTAATTTTTAAAAAAATATTTACGGGGCTCGGGTTTCGTAAAAATACTTTTCGAAAGTTAAAACGCTTGAAAATATAATAATAAAGCTTCGACACGACTTAAAACGCAATTAAATCGAAAACGTCGAAAATATTAAATATCGAGACAATCGATAATGAAACGTAAATTTTTGGGCATCCGTCGGTACCCGCGATCACTAATAGTTATCGTCATTCGTTAAAACGTAAAATACGAGAAATAAAGATTAAATATAAGAAAAATCATTTCCATGATTATTTGAGAATATAATATCGATACCTAACATATTCCTTGTCGGTTTTCATCTAATCGACATTCTTACGCTAGTTTCAAGTCATAACCTTCTCGGTTAGTCGATAATTTAATATTCTCATTAAAGTAAACATATAATACGTAATAGTCGAGATTAAAATAACGACCTGAAGTTGACGGATTGTCACATAAAACACCATGGACACTTTGGATGCTACTGATTGCACTACGTACACTAATTCACAATCTTTGGAATGTTGTCTTACTATAGATAGTTCTGCCTTTTATTTTGAACAACTCTGTTATAATCTTTATGCATTGCATATCTAAAAATTACCAAGGAAGAAAACACCCAAGTGTATTGAATTGTTAAAAGTCGGGTCAGATCGGTGTCCAACAGCCAACATTTAATTCCTTTAAGTTTTCTAGGTTCGGTTCAAAGTGCATACACCACAAGAACACCACCAATTTCAGATTTACACAATCTAATAACAAAAATGTTCATAAATCCCTTCGATTGCACAATCAGTTTCAATAAAAAAATATAATAATCTCTCATCTCAAGACCCGTACGCATATTATAAAAACAACATAGCGGACTTCTACATGGCAATTATATAGTCAAAGAAGAGAGGGGGGAAAGGTATGTATCAGCTACTTGTATAACAGATACTACTATCGCTACAGTAAATAAGACCCTAAGGTGTGGTTGTTTTGTATGATAAATTTCAGTGTTGCAATCTGCATAGCTATATGGATACATAGAAAATACAACAAAGTACCAAACAACAAAGAAACATATTCAAAGTAAAACCTGATAAGGAGGCTATTTCGTCTTAGGTCCTGTTTGAAAATAAGCAAGAAGACAACAATAAGCTTTTTTGATAGCGACATTAGATACTTTGTTACAAACGTAGTTCAGCTCATCCTCGACCTTTGATCTGTGTTCCTTGATCATTGAAGAGACCTTGTGAACCAACTTTATCCATCATTGGTTATAATTACTACGTAGTACATAATACTAAAATCAATGAGATTATGAGGTGTTTGGCCAGTTGGGGAAGCTTAAAAAAAGTGCATATAATTATGATATAATGAACTTATCCACAGTACTTGCTTAAAAGCTAACTAATGTACAAAAAATTGATTATAAGTGCATTGGAAATAAGTTGCACTGTTGTCTCTCAAGTCTCACTTGGCAAACTATTAAAGAGAATTTTTATGCTCAAAAGTATCTACTAAAATAATTATTAAATGAAATTTGAAAACAAACTGAAACGACTAATTGACAGTACCTTGAATCTGCTAATTTTCATATGACATTTCAGACCAATATCGAAGAACACTTTTACTAACAAACTAAAGAAAAAGAATACCTGAATCAAAGTCGAAGACGAAGATGGGAACCACAACCATTCAATTATAGCAACCACATCGAAAAAAACCCTAGAAACATGTTCAAACATCAAAAATCAATAACATAAATATACAAAACACTCCGAAATTGACTATATAGAAAAAACAGCATACCTGATTTAATGAATCAACACAACACTAAAACTATTTTTCCACTGTTTGGTTGGATTTCGTTAAGCACCTTCTGGTTACTACAATATTTAACTACTGGTTAGGAAAATTGTCATGGGTTATGGTTCGCTTAGTTCAGCAAAAACCCAACTTAACTTTGCAAGACATTTTTTAAATCTCATGGTTTTTAAGCAGGGTATTTAACTATTCCTTCCCAAATTTTGAAGTGCAAGGTTCTTGGCGTAATCTATTTTGCCTACTCACTATATCGAATCTTAAAGAGATGTTTTTCAGTTTAATAGGATCCCTCACTGTTGTATTGTCATTTGATGATCATGTTCCAATAGTCTGATATGATGTAATCTTAGCTATGGTGTTGTACTTTTATATCAATGTATACGGAGTCATCTTTTTCACCAAGAAGAACTTAACTACCATTAGAGATTATACATCATGGTGTTGTACTTTTATGCTGACGAGGATTGAACTTAAAATCCCAGTTGATTAACAATCCAGATACTCTCCTCAGTTATACTCATCTAATTTTTGTACTTCAAGTAGTGTATCTTTTAATAGTCATATATTAGTTAAGTTCTTCACAAAATATTGGATATCTGGGAAGACTAATAAACATAGTGGCAAGCAATCTGAGCAGACTAATATTCAGAGCAGACTAATGAACATGGTGGCAAGCATTTGAGCAAACATATTCAGAGGTCAACAAATAGGCATGTATGCTTCTACTATTTAAAAAGGTACTTCAAGTAGTTTATCTTTTAATAGTCATATTTGACTTTATTTGTAAGTTTAAAGTTTAACATATTTGCAAGTAGTGATTCTGGTCAAAGCTACCTGCTATGAGTTATATGTTCACTTTTTCCTTTATTTTTTTTCTTGGCAGATTGATCAGTCATGCTTTCATCACACGGTGTCATGTGCTACTATCTTAAAATGCCTTAATGGCTCTTTGTATGGGGGTTTCAAGCCTGAAAACATGTCATTCTTTCTAATGGACTCTAGATGCTTTTTATCCGATTTATAATAGTTAAATTCTTCACAAAATATTGGATATCTGAGCAGACTAATGAACATGGTGGTAAGCATCTGAGCAGACTAATATTCAGAGCAGACTAATGAACATGGTGGCAAGCATCTGAGCAGACTAATATTCAGAGGTCAACAAACAAGCATGTATGCGCTTCTAGTATTTAAAGATAGATTATTCTTGAATAAGAAACTGGTGAATGTAGTTACCTGATGATGCGTCAAAAGCTTTTTTCCCACCAAGTTTTATAGGTTGTGGCTTAACTCAAAGTGACGAGGTTCTCTTTTGTTGCGGGGATACACCTGTCAACAAATAGTGCTTTAACTCATTAATGAATGTTGTAATAATCATAAAGAACAATACACATAATGCAACATATAGTTTTTTTTACCTGATGGGGAATTTCTCATGCTGGACTCCAGAGAGTTGATTTGGGTTCAACTTTGAAAGCCTCGGTGATTTCCTGTGTGGTCGCATCTTAATATTGTGTTTTTTGAGTCGATGTTTTTGGTTTCAAGCTGTTTATTTCTTTGATTCGATAACTTATCTATAATATGGGGTATATATATAGTGCTAGATAATGGCAAATCTAAAGTTTATGGTATAAAGATTTTCTATAGATACTGTTTTAAATTATGAATATTTACTAAATATAGATAAACTGATTAACGCATATACAGTTTATGGCAATTATTTAGCCCGTATATATATTTTGTATAGACACTCTTTGCATTAATTTATATTTACCAAATATATATAAACTTATCAACGCATATTGTGTCTATCTTGAATAGATTTATATATATTATTCTGTAATAGTTTAACAAAAAACTTGAATGGCACAGTGGTTATGGAATGGTTGTGTATATACCTTGGTTTGAAAAGACCCATGTTCGCTTCTTGTTAGAGCACTTTTAATTTTTAATTAAATAGCTACAAATATTAAATCCGGAAAATCAAAAATTTAAAATTTAAAATCTATTAAATACGGCGAAAAAGAAAATCGTAAATTTAATTGTAAAGCATAAATACATTAAATTTAAAATTAAAAATAAAATAAAATAGCGATGACTGGGATTAGTGCCCTGATAGATGACGTGGCAAATCCCTCCTCTTATATATAATGTAAAGATATATATATATATATATATATATATAGTGTAAGGTTATTTTCAGAACCAAAAAAATGTCGAGAACTGCGAGAACCAATCTGAGCCATCTATATTTCGATCTACGGTTATTAATAGTTGTGGCACAATTGTAAATAACTGACACTTCAAGTTTTATTCTCTGATTAGTGAAGGGGCATTTAAGGAAATTTGTCTTTCCAAAAAACTGCTTAATTGTTTCTCGCTCTCTCAATTAAATCGATATATTTCTCTTGCCCTTAATAAACCGAAAACTCCCCTCTATCATTCACACATAACTGACAAAAAAACCTATCCGCCGCCTATATTTTTTTAGTTAATTGTTTGATGATTGCAAATCAAGATATCGTGTTAAGGTACTTTGTTCTAATTTGTTCAAAATCAGGCGATTGTTTCTGGTTTGTTATCTTATCTGCTACTACCATTTTTTTATCTTTGTTATTCATTGTCTTTAAAAATCATTATATGACTATAGAATAGTTTTTTGATTTTTTACACTAAATATGGTATTCAATAATCCTAGATAAAGCCAAGCAAATGATGTTGTGCTATCTATTGTTATACAAAACAACAAATCACGTAGCCTACTGGGTGTTTTGGTATGGTCTGGATCTAGTAGACTATAGTTTATGTTAAAAAAATATATGTGTCATTCTTAATATAGTAACGAATATATGTTTACCTTAAAATTAAAACGATCTAAAATTAGCTCAGTTTTGAGAATCTTGTGATGTCCTTTGATCGTCCTATGTTGCAAGATGATGAAGTAATATTTTATCCCGTACTAATTCAAACCTATGAATAACTCTTTCATATGAATATTAGATAGAAAATATTTAAAGGTACAAATATTAGATGTGATATTTAAAGGTTAATAACTCTTTCATAATTTTGACATATGAATATGTGTCTTACGTGTAAGAATCTATTTTGATAGGTACAAAAATCAGAATTACAGTATTACTACTTATTTGTCTAGCTTTGTTAAACGTCTTGACTTAATAATTTATTAATTTTAATCATAAAAATATGCAAAACTTTGTCAAAGGTTAGGATACATAATATGTTGTGGTGTTTTACAGTGAGTTGGAGTAAACGTGCATAAGTATTTTGCTATATTGACTAAGTGTGGTTACAGGTACAAATATGATGAGCATTTGAACGTACGGGTACGGTGATTAATATCAAGAGTACACATGTGTTTTGAACATACTATCAAAAGAGAAGTACTTATGATATACTAGATGTAAAGAATGTAAAGAGTAAAGACACAAATCTATTCGGCGGTAAATACAAGTGCACATGAACTAACTTGTGGACGCATATATGATGGCATATGGACAAAGGCAGGTGCACATATGCATAGAAAAAACCGAGCGTGTCTAATGATAGAAATACATGTGCATAGATGGCAACACCAAATAACTAGGTTATAGTAGACACACTTATCCATTGGGGAATTTTTCTCTTTTATTTAAATGTTGAATTGTGTATTTGACTTTTATATCACATGATTCAAAAATTTGTATATAATGTTTTTTTTTTAATTGTATAAAGTACATGTAAAATACTTATATTGGTCATTTCATGCATTTGTGTAAATTTGAGACCAAAACAAATACTACGTAAATGTTTAAGCAATTGAAAACTAAAAATACATGTAAAATGATAGGTATTTTGAAAAAAATATATCTAAAAATACATATGCACTATACATTTTTTAACACAATCTTTTTTTTTTGAAATTTAAAATGAAAAAATTAAATTCCTTAAATTTAGGAGTTATAAAAACGTTTTTTATTAAAAAAATATAAAAAGAAAATAGAAATTTGTAATTTTACTATTATACCCTTTTGAATTAAATTTAAAAACTAAATATTAGAAAAAATTTGATTGGTAGATGTTGGTTCTCGCAGTTCTGTACATTATTTTGGTTCTGAAAATAACCTTACCCTATATATATAAATGTTCTAACACGCTTATTGTAGTGAAGTAATGATAATAATAATTAAGTTTATTATAATATTAAAAATCTTCTAGATTTTAATTTGTTATTCCGTTTGATGAGATTTTATTCGCATATTCTCTGAATTATGATGGATTAGAGTTGCTGCACTTTGACTATGTTCTTTATACAAATGGTGTTACATATATAGTTTCAAGATAAGCATGATTCATGAAAAAATAGATTATGAACAAGGTTAGGATTTGGCCTAAACGAATGAATAGCGAAAATTACTCTTATCTGTATTTTAGTTTACCTAAGAAGCGAATACACTTGTACTTAATCTCATTGTTTTTTTTCTTAGGAAGTTTCTCTTATATGGCTGAGTATGATGGCCAAACATATCGTAGGTTGTATGCTCATGTCCTGTGAGGAATTAATGGGAGTGTCACCTGGTAACTTGATGTAGTATGACTGTAGTCGAGGCTAAGAACTGTGAAAATCTTGTGTATTCTAAAGTAGACACTCTAAATGAAAATATCTTATTTTTTACATAACATTAATATTATTATTCGAGCATCTTCCTTTTGAATAATGAGGGTTCAAATATTGAAGCTTTTGCATCAAATATCTTCGTAGAAGGTATAAACCATTGATTACTTTCATAATTTTCTAATTCATATTGACACCGAACCCTAAAAATACGCACAAAAGATAGAGAAGTGATTATTTTTCATTCGTTTACCAAGGCATTGCTTGGTCAAGGGTCATTACAAGCATTCAAGTCATTATAAAGGACATACTTACTCACAAGGATGGTATGGCAGCTATTAAAGTTTAGATAGTAATCGTGTATGATGGAAATCATTAAGGGTGTGGAAGTAGGAGTTGATTATGTTTCATCCGTTTAAGGCTGAATACCAGTTATCATAGATGGAGGAATTGGTCAAGGAACGACATATTAAACGCTTTAATTTTTGGTGTACAAGTTTTCATACTATCCATTCTCTATATTGTGCTTCGAAGAAAGTTATTATTCTCTCTTGATATGTAATTGATATTGCATATTGGAGTTTAGATATCCAGTTTTATACACATTTGATGCAAAATTAGAGCATGGAGCAAGATGTGAGTGTAACGTTGAAGGATGAACTCGAGCTTACAATGGCTACTTTATTGTACCACTCTTGATTATATCACCAAGAACTACATAAAGACGTAGAGCGATAATCCCCTTTTTAGTATCTAGATCCATATTAATGGATCTTATCAGGAATATATCATAAGGTGATATATACATTTTAGGCTCATGTATGTGAGTCTTATAGATGTTGTGGTTGAGGTGGTATATGCATGTTGAGGTTGTATATGCATTATCAGATATATCGTAATCATAATGTAATTTTTTTGCTATAATATTTACTAAGAAAGTTAGGATATATTTTAGCTAAGTTGCAAATACTCAATCATCTGCTCGATTGAATCGGCTACAAACCACACAGTGGACTTATATATATTTTGACTTTATCTTTTGCAAATACTCATTCTTTTATCTTTTGACTATTGTGTTTATATGGTTCTTTCTGACTTATGACTTGATAATACACAATGTATTTTTCTTTTCTTTTTTAACGTCACTTAAAAATACCCGTGAATTTCACGGGTCTTTTAGCTAGTATCTAATAAAACACAGTTTTGTACAGCTTTTTAAAGCAGCCATTGTACAACTTTTAAAGCATACATCTAATTAATTTTTTAAAAATAACTTTTAACCTCATTGTGACACGTCGACTAAAAAATAATTATGAAATTATTTTAAAAAATATAGTTTATCAATAAAATGAAATTTCAAATCACAGTTAAACAAATTGAATACTTACCGAATGATGAATATAGACAGCCTAACAAAAGCTGGATGAACACTACCACATTAATTGTAAATTAAATGTAAACTTGATAAAAAAAAGAATGTTGTTAATTAACAGTCAAAGTAAATTTCAAAACACAAACATCTTAGGCTTTCCTTTCGATGTAACTTGATAGTAAAATTTGATTCTCGTAATTTCTTTCAATAAAAACGCAATACTTTCTCCATCTATATTCTATATTTACTAAAAATTTGATTCCGATGTAACTTGATAATAAAAGTTTTTTATGAAAGTTTTAATAAATAAAGAAAAATAATTCCGGCGTGAAAAGTTTATAACAAAAATCTATCTGTCTATTTACTCTAATAAAATGAAGTTATTTACAAGTTCATTAACCTTACAAAAATTAATAGCCTCACTAAATAATATATTTGTACAAGTTTAATTGTGTCATGAAAAACATTTCATAATTAACTTACAAAAATAAAAACTTGTTTTAAAAAACAATTAAAAAATAATAATGTGATCAATTGAAACATGCGTTTTAATGTACTGGAAAAAATACTACACGTATATAGTTTATTATGGTAACTCTATGTTTGTAAAGTTCTTAAAGTTTGTTTCAAGTATACAAACAAATTATAGGTTAATAAATATATTTTTGTAATCTTTCTTAATCTTTTCAAATAAATATACGCATATAATAAAAAGTCTCTTTAAAATCGACATCAATATCATACCATAATTAGACAATTTGTACAATGACCAAATGCACAAAAAAACTACAAAACTATAACTCGGAATATTTTGACTGACCGAAACTTTAGCCCTAATTTTATACATAACACAACCTCCTTCATTGAATATTAAAAAGATACCCATCTTGAAAACGTATTATTAATGATTAATGTTTAATGTGTCTCAATCAAATCGCAAACCTTATCATTAGCCTCAATCAAATATCATTTGACTAAATCATATTATTTGAAACTCATCTTTAAACCCACGCGTGTTTCCAAAACCACATCGTCCCCAATATTTAATTTGATATAAACATATCACTTGATTGAAACTTCATAAGTACGATAAGTTACAATTCGTAAGAAAGAAAAAACGGATGTGCATTCTTTGACACCACCACTTCAGAATACGCCTCAATATCGCTGATTCAGAAACACGAAACTGTTTCGATTCAACCAGTTGCACACGCCATAAAATTGGTAATTTTCTCATTTATTCAATTCTTTTTTTAGAATTAAATTAAATTTAGAATGATTGAGTTTAGTTCATTTGTGTTGTAGCAAAACCTGAAAGTTCTCATAGATATACTTTGAATAAATGCAGTTTAAAGGATTAAAATTTTCTTTTGTTGGCATTACAGGTGTGAGGTTGGCGATGGAAGATCCCGATTATTTCAACTATTTTGTTAAGATGGGAATACTTAAGATTGGTATTGATGACAGTTCAATAACTTCAGGAACTAATCCTAAAACCATCTCAGTTAGGTGGTGGATTCCTTTTTAATTTAACCTAACATGTATTTTTGGAAGTGTCGTATGAAATGATTGTGCGTTTTTTAAAAATATGTAGACGTATCAACGGCTATCCTCGTGAGGTAGATGATGACGTAACCGAGTTGCTTAATCCTCGCATATATCGGCTAAGTGACAACACGTAAGTCATGCACATCTTTTAGTATTTTTCTAACGAATAACTATGATCACTAATTTAAAGGTAAACATGATAAGTTAAACAACGTGATGCTAATTGTATAGTAATGTTGTCATAAGAAGTCTGCCTATTGGTATATACTTATGCTATAGTTATATCTAAGTCACCTAATAAAATAAGTTCTATTTTAAAGTGTGAAGCAGAGGAGAGTGAGAAATTATCTTCGCTATTGATATATTCACCATTTGTTTTGAATGGGTTGTACATACCTCTAAGGAGATTCGTAAATTGAAAAAGAATTTGGTGTCCACTTTTTTGTTGTTGAGAAGCAAAGCTGGACAAAACCAGTTCGAATTGTAAGTAATTGTTTACGTTCATACTTTCATGCCTAATAATTTCTCTGTTAAAGTTGTCATTTTGTCAATGAATTCAAAATATTTATAAAGCTTTTATGTGCTTTACGTGCTGAAAAGAACACGTGGTTGGTTTACATGAATAGGTTAGTGAAAAAGAACACTTGGATTTCTTATAAAACTCCATATGCGGACTACTAAACCTTTTACGCAATAGCTATTTGGTTCACAATATAGATGGTCATGACATCAACACTTTAAACAATATATGTCACTAAAATAGTTGTCCAATTCATTTAAAGTAACAGCAATACAATTTTTGATGTTGTTACGCTTGATATGTTATAGATGGCTCACAAATTTTTCAATTTATTTACCATCTACAGTACTTTAACGCAAAATTGACCTCTAAGAAAATCAGTGAGCAAAGCTCAACTTAGGTGCCTAAATGAGTGCTTAGAGAATGTTGGTCAAAAAGTAAAAATAGGTCGATTTGAGGTCACTAAAAACAAAAACAGTATGGAATATGTCAAATGTTTGAACACGACTATAGGCATTAGAATTTTGATGCACTTGAACATATACAGGTTGATATGGAATTACTCATACAGGTTGAAATGGAATTCATGTGTTATATGAACTCATATTTATACTTTATATATATGTCGTTTGTAACAATACTTTTGTTGTTGAAAGAATATATATAAAAATGTGCAACACTCTTATTGTAGTGAAGTAATGATAATAATAATTAAGTTTATTATAATATTAAAAATCTTCTAGATTTTAATTTGTTATTCCGTTTGAAGAGATTTTATTCACATATTCTCTGAATTATAATGGATTAGATTTGCTGCACTTTGACTATGTTCTTATACAAATGGGTGTTACATATATAGTTTCAAGATAAGGATGATTCATGCAAGAAATAGATTAAGAACAAGGTTAGGATTTGGCCTAAACAAATGAATAGCAAAAATTACTCTTATTTGTATTTTAGTTTACCTAAGAAGCGAATACACTTGCACTTAATCTCATTGTTTTTTTTCATAGGAAGTTTGTCTTATATGGCTGAGTATGATGGCCGAACATATCGTAGGTTGTATGCTCATGTCCTGTGAGGAATTAATGGGAGTGTCACCTGGTAACTTGATGTAGTATGACTGTAGCCGAGGCTATGAACTGTAAAGATCTTGTGTATTCTAAAGTAGACACTCTAAATGAAAATATCTTATTTTTTACATAACATTAATATTATTATTCGAGCATCTTGCTTTTGTATAACGAGGGTTCAAATAGTGAAGCTTTTGCATCCAATATCTTCTTGGAAGGTATAAACCATTGATTACTTTTCATAATTTTCTAATTCATATTGACATCGAACCCTCAAAATACGCACAAAAGATATAGAAGTGATTACATTTCATTTGTTTACCAAGGCCTTGCTTGGTCAAGGGTCATTACAAGCATTCAAGTCATTATAAAGGACATACTTACTCACAAGAATGGTACGGTAGCTATTAAAATTTAGAATGTAATCGTGTACGATGGAAATCATTAAAGGTGTGGAAGTAGGAGTTGATTATGTTTCATCCATTTAAGGCTGAATACCAGTTATCATAGATGGAGGAATTGGTCAAAGAACGGTATATTAAACGCTTTAATTTTTGGTGTACAAGTTTTCATACTACCCATTCTCTATATTGTGATTCGAATAAAGTTATTATTCTATCTTGCTATGTAATTGAAATTGCATATTGGAGTTTAGATATCCAGTTTTATACACATTTGATGCAAAATTAGAGCATGGAGCAAGATGTGAGTGTAATGTTTAAGGATGCACTCGAGCTTACAATGGCTACTTTATTGTCCCACTCTTGATTATATCACCAAGAACTACATAAAGATGTATAGCGATAATCCCCTTTTTAGTCTCTAGATCCATATTAATGGATCTTATCAGGAATATATCATAAGGTGATATATACAGTTTAGACTCATGTATGTGAGTCTTATGGATGTTGAGGTTAAGGTGGTATATGCATGTTGAGGTTGTATATGCATTATCAGATATATTGTAATCATAGTGTAATTTTTTTGCTATAATGTTTACTAAGAAAGTTAGGGTATATTTTAGCTTAGTTGCAAATACTCAATCATCTGCTCGATTGAATCGGCTACAAACCATAGTGGACTTATATATAAATTTAATTTATCTTTTGCAAATACTCATTCTTTTATCTTTTGACTATTGTGCTTATATGGTTCTCTCTAACTTATAACTTGATAAAACGCAATGTACTTTTCTTTTCTTTTTTAATGTCACTTACAAATACCCGTGAATTTCACGGGTCTTTTAGCTAGTATCATCTATATAAACCTGAACAAGAAGAAAATCATTCCCTTCCTTTTTCGTAAACAATGTATGGTCTATGGAACCCCTCTTAAAGCCATTATCTACCAAATAAGTGGAAAGTGTTCCATACCATGTTCTAGGGGCTTGATGAAGGCCGTACATTGCCTTCTTTACTCTATAAACTTTATCTGGATGCTCAATGAATTAGAGTATTTTGAAGTTCGTTTATTCTCGATTCTTGACAAATTGAAAGTCCTAAAAATATCAAGCCTTTAATTGTTCTTGGTTGTTAAGGGTATTCAGAAATCTATTTCTAATTCAATCAACACGTAAAAAGTGGAAAATAATATGCTATGTATCCATAAAACACTTTGCAAATACCAAGTACGATTCACAAAGTAAAAATATAAAATGCATAAAAGTAAATTTGCTTGAAATGTAAGCTAAATGAAAGTTCAAGGGCTAAAATGTAAAATTCAGAAACTAAAAGGACCAAAAGTGTAAAATTTAACAAACTAGTAACAAATTTTAACCAAACTAACAAACTTACTAACTGAATTTGCTAAAAACTGAAACTACAAGGACTGTTAACTTGAAAACCCTAAAAACAAGGAAGATTAGCACTTAATGAAAACAATTACAAATCAGAGGGACCAAAGTGCAAATAAATGGGATTTAATAACAAAAACGGGCTAAGCTTTCTCAATAAGCTGGTTCGAGCTTATTACTAGACCAAATTAAGTCTAGTTTGTTTTAAAATTCTTATAATGGAAAATTAGCTAGACTTGCAAAAGGAAACAGCTTAAAAGCTAGTAAATCACAAAGTAGCTTATTCTAATAAGCCAAGAATAAGCAAACATGAAATTTAGACTTCCACAACTTGATTTTAATGCACAATCTTATTAATCAGCTCACAAGAAGACTTGAATGTCTTTCCAAATGAAAAATGGTTCACTGGTTAAGCTAGAATCCGAAATTAAGCTGAAATGAGCTTATTTGACCAAGCGTTGACCAGATATTTGAAAAAAACTGATTTTCATAAAATCCACTCAGGACAAGTTGGCAACAAGATTTGTGAAAGAAAAATGGCAGATTTATGAAGTGGAAATTGAGATATGAAAAATCAGTTTAGCTTTTATATCAGAAACTTGCAAATGCCCAATGGCTTATCAAAAAGCTTATTTCTTATTCAATATAGCAAACTGCATAATTTCCTTACACAAACAAATACTTCAGATGTTGGACTACAAGTAGAAACTAGTTTTAGGCAAATTGATCAAGTAATGAAGACATAGTAATGAATTAAAGTTAGCTAGTTTTCTGATTATCAAGTAAACAGGATTTTAACCCAACTTTTTATGAACCAATTGCCTCTTTGACTGATCTTTTGACTACAAACCTGAACTAAAATGATCTCACAAGTTTACCAAATGTAAATGGATACAATTTAACCAGTAAAACAAACTCTAACAACCAATACGCATCAAAACAAAACACCACTTTATGAATCTGTTTAAGACTTTTACAAATCAAATTTGATCACAAGTGTAAAACAAGTTTTGACACTTATCAAGACATGTTTGACTGACTAAATGAGGTATGTTTAAACTGAAATCAAACAGGTAAACAGACTAAAATTCAAGATGAGACTTATGACTAAAAAGTTGATGAAAATGCTTAACTGAAATTAAGTAACTAAAATTTAAGCTGTAAGATCACTAAAAACTTATCAAACCAACACAATAACACAAGAATTCAGTTAACACATGATCAGTTCAACAATTAATAGCTAATTAGGAATTTAACATGCAAAACTGATTAAGTGGAACCAAAAATAGGATTTTGAGACCTTTTAGCAAAAAGCCTCCTCTGATGGAGTAGAGGAGCGCTGAGCTCTCTAATTAACACTTCCTTCAACCCAAATCAACTATATCTACAACCAAATCATCATCTTCATACCATATCTGATCTAATCAACAAAAATCTGCTTCAAAATGCTTCAACAGGTCTGGAAAAGAATTGGCTAATGAATACTTGATAAGCTTCCAAATCATAACACAAACTCCATTGATCAATGGAGATTAACAGAATCACAAGATATCAAACAGAATGTAGAATTAAATGTAGTAAGAAGGAGATATGAACTGAATGTTTTTGTTTTATTTATTTGGGAGGAAAAGTTGGTTACAAAAGGCTAACTGATTAAATAACAAGCTCTTAAGTGTGTGTCAAACACTTAAGAGCAGCTAACTAACTGAAAGTAGAAATGGAATTGAGAGAAACTAAAAGTGTGTGTTTTCATACTTTAAACTACACATGAAATGAGGTCCTATCTCCTATTTATAGAGCTGGGGATGAGAAGTTGTTGGAGTGGATGACGTGTCTTGGCCAATCGGAGAGTGCCAGGTGTCATAAATTGGTTGATTGCAAATTCGTCTCCAAGAACACAAAAGGAGGTTTTTGATCTTGTTGATTTCAGTCTAATTGAGTTGCATGGTTGGATTCGTCCTTCAATTTGGAGTCCTTTTCATGTAGAAAGTTCTTCTTGAAATACAGTGTAGCTCATGTTTGATTCTGGGCTCGTTTAGCTTTAGAGGTGACTCGTGGCATCTTCTTACTCGTCCTCAGCAAGTCACACGGATTGTTATCCGTTTTGGATATAATGAATTATTGCATGGCTGCTTTTGATTGGTAGAAAGGAAATAAATGCGCCCACTGTACAGATTTGTTTAATAAATGAAAAGTGAGTTAGTGGCCAGCTGGCATGTTATGTGGCAATCTAAACATTGATTTCCTTGCATTCTGATTGGTTGAACAAGTTAACACTCAGATCATAACCAAAGTTTGTGTAACTTTGTCATTTTCAGCCCCTCTCTTTAACAGATTCTTCATTTCAGCTCCTTTCTTCATTTCTTCGGCAATTTAAGTCCTTTGACTTGCATTTTTGATTATTTAAGTCCCTTGACTTAGTTGACTTAAAGGTTGACCAAGTTTGACTTTAATCTTGACTTTTTCCAAAATTGCATTTAAGTCCCTCAACTTTTGAACATTGTCAAGATAGGTCCTTTTCTTCAAATGGCTTGTCATCTTTGATCCTTCTCTTGTCTTTTTCTTCATAAATGAGCTTGATTTCCCTTGTTTGCTTGAAATTGTATCCTTTTTACCTATTAAAGCACAAACACAAAACATACCACATAATACTGCTTTATAGCACAAAAGTTAGGTATTTTCTATGTGTTTTAGGGTGATTTGTTGACTTATTGATATGAGATTTTGCTCATATCAAATCCCCTACACTTGAACATTGGCATGACCTCATGCAATGCTATATTTTAAAGCACAAGTTTATATTTTTCTTATAATTAACCCACCTTGGCCAATATGAAATGCTTTAATACTACTCTACACTATATGATGCATGATTTTAATTTTATACAATGCAATGCAAAAAAGAACAATTCTATTTATATATTTTTGATTTTTCATAAATGGTTTTGATGGAAAAACTCATAAAGAAATCAATGACTTAGATTAGGGCTTTGGGTGCCATAAACACTTATCATCCTCAAGTTTCACTTTCCCCATACCAAGCTTAAAAATGGGATCATTGTATTCACAAGTAAAAAGTGCATCAACTTATTCATGACAATTAAATGTGGAACCGGTTATTATTTGAGCAAATTGCTTGAGTGCAAATTTGTCATTATTTAAAGTGTGAAGTATAAGAAATGCAAAATCCAAAAATAAGGAAGCACGGTTTTAATCCTAAGTAGTCCTCTCATCCATTACTCAAAAAACCACTCATAATTAATATAAGTCCGACTCAAGAGTAATAAGTCATTCGTCTTATGTGTAAAATCCTCATGTCATGCATTAATAAGTAGCTACACACTCGCTAAGGAAAGAAAAATAAAACTCACGCAATAATTTACATCCGCCGCCTTTTTGAGACCTTGGATATTCAATCCCGCAACCCGTCAAGGTAATATTGGATTGGAGCAACTATCAAATCCCCGCAACTGTCAAGGTAATATTGGAATTCAATAGTCACTATAATTAACACTTTACTGCCCCTCTTGGGAGTCTTGTATAATTATTTTTTTTCTTTTCTTTTTTTTTTCTTCTTTTTTTTCTAGCCACTCATTTTTTTTAAGCTGCTCTTATTTTTCTTTATTCTTCACAAAGAAAGTTGAAAAGAATGAAAGGAAAAACACCCGCTAAGTATTAAGCATGACATAAGTCTAGTACACATAAAACGTTATAACTTAGAATCTTAAGTCGTACTTATACCAACCATGAATGATTAGTCAAAAATGCATAAGAGACTACAAACCGATTAAAACCGTTCTTGATTATTTATTAACATATATACATGCGAAGAAATTAGAGGCAAAGAAAGAGAAGGGTTTAGCCACAAATAATTGTCATGAATCTTATCTAGCCCTTTTATACTTGCTTCAACTCTATCATCTCCCATTCTCCACAAATTTAAAATCTCAAATAATGAGATTAGTGGATGCTTAGCCTAATAGACCAATGAAGGACTACATGGTTAAGGATACTAGCTAGAGTAAGCTTAGATAAGCAAACTCGGGTTGAGTCAAAGTATCCATGGCGGGCCTAATATGTCATAGATATCTAAACTTGTTAAACCATACCCTTTATTATAACTTTTCCTTTTTATGTATTTTTGATGAAAAATAAAAAAAGAAATATATATACAATGCAAATGTGTTATGCAATTGAAAAATGATTAATGCAAAAATTATGAATACATATTTTTGGTGGCCAAAGTAGATCAAAAATTTGAAAAATGTTTGAAAAAATAATTTTTCAAGTTATCATGAAGGTCAATGACAAAGTCTAGGTAAGGTCACTTCGATAGAAGACCCCCTACACTTAAGCTAAACATTGTCCTCAATGTTTAAGAGCATGGAAGTATAAATTTCCCCTACACTTATGACAATGAATAGACTTTGCTTAACCCAAGCTAAGGAAAGATCAACTATAGTGAATTCATTTTTTAAGCAGAATGTGTCTATGAACAATCACAATAGTAACGAAGTGAACTGGATACAAGGGCCTCCTCCATAAGCTCCAAAGCACGTGATGAGTGAGCAAACCTACAAACAACATGAAGACAAAAGGAAGGTATCCCCTACACTTCTCATCAACTCTATATCCTTATTTCTAACCTACAACACTCTAAGTCTAAAACTTCTAAACCTAGTTATTCAAGCTTGATTTATGGAGTCTCTAGCTTGACTCTTCCCATAATGAATTAATTCATAGGGAAAATGGGGATCTCTTGGACCATTTCCACAGAAATGTCCTCCCCAAAATAGTGCTTAACACGGTGACCATTCACTTTGAAATTTGGACCATCGGGTTGTGACAACTCAGTAGTTCCATATGGAAATACTTGAGCAATAGTGAATGGACCGGACCATCTCGACTTAAACTTGCCCATAAAGAGTTTCAACCTTGAGTTAAAGAGGAGAACCGGCTCTCTAACTTTGAACTCACGGTTCTTGATCTTAGCATCAGGCAATTGCTTAGTCTTTTCCTTGTAAAGCAATGAGTTCTCATAAGCATTGGCTCTCAATTCATCCATTTCATTGAGTTTGTCCTTTCTATGTGAACCGGCTTGGTTTAAATCAAAGTTAGCCCACTTGAGAGCCCAAGAAGCCTTATGCTCTAACTCGAATGGGAGGTGGCATGATTTTCCATAGACAAGCCTATATGGAGTACAACCAATTGGTGTCTTAAAAGCCGTCCTAAAAGCCCACAAAGCATCATCAAACATATCCGACCAAGAAGCTCGATGCTCTCCCACCGTTCTTTCCAAAATTATCTTTAAACCACAATTTGTGACCTCGGTTTGACCATTGGTTTGAGGGTGATACGCGGTAAAAAGTCTATGGTTAACACCATATTTCTTCATAACTCTTGTAAATTGATCGTTACAAAAATGAGTCCCACGATCACTTATGATGGCCCGAGGTACACCAAATCTAGCAAATAATTGCTTCAAAAATTTCACTACAACTCGAGCATCATTAGTAGGTAAGGCTTTGGCCTCAACCCACTTTGACACATAATCCACCGCTACGAGTATGTACTTATTTCCCTTAGAAGATGGAAAAGGTCCCATGAAATCTATTCCCACACATCAAAAATCTCACATTCTTGTATGAAGTTTTGTGGCATCTCATTTCATTGAGTAATTTTTCCTTGTCTTTGACATACATCAAGAAATTTCACCATCTCTTGGGCATCTTTGTATATGGAAGGCCAATAGTAACCCGAATCAAAGACTTTCCTGGCGCTATAGTTGGGCCCAAAATGTCCACCCGTAGGTCCCTTATGACAAGATTCTAAGATTTTAAATGCCTCGGGCCCATCTACACACCTCTAATGATTTGGTCCGCACATTGCCTAAAGAGGTAATGGTCATCCCAAAAGTAGTATTTCACTTCCTTAAGAAATTTCTTCTTTTGTTGGGAAGTGAGACCCTCTATTAGCACATCCCCCACAAAATAGTTTGCAATATCCGCAAACCAAGGGGTGACATCCTCTTGAGAAGAGATAGACATGAGCTCCTCTAATGGAAAGGATTCATTAATTTCCTTATGAGGCAATTCACCTTGAAAAGGTTGCTCAAGTCTACTCAAGTGATCCGCCGCTAAATTCTCGACCCCTTTCTTATCACGAATCTCAATTTAAAACTCTTGTAGAAATATAACCCATCTCAAAAGTCTATACTTATCATCTTGCTTTCTCATGAGGTACTTGAGAGCGGAATGATCCGTATACACTATGGTCTTAGATAGCACAAGATAGGGTCTAAATTTCTCAAAGACATAGGATATAGCAAGCAACTCTTTCTCCGTGGTGGTATAATGAAGTTGAGCACCCGTCATGGTTTTACTAGCATAGTGTGTAGGTTGAAAATGCTTATTCACTCTTTGTCCTAATACGGCCTCCACGGCATAATCACTAGCGTCACACATAAGCTCAAAAGGCAAATCCCAATTTGGAGAAACCAAAACGGGAGCCTTAGTCAACTTTTCCTTAAGTATCTCAAAAGAGTCTAAACACTCTTGGGTGAAAATGAAAGGAGCCTCTTTTTCTAAGAGGTGGGTCATCGGTCTTGCAATTTTAGAGAAATCTTGTATGAAACGTCTATAGAATCCCGCATGACCCAAAAAACTTCTAACTCCTTTCACCGTGGTAGGTGGGGGAAGCTTAGCAATAACATCTATCTTAGCACGATCCACTTCTAAACCTTTGTTGGATATCTTATGTCCCAAGACTATCCCCTCTTTGACCATGAAATGGCACTTCTTCTAATTAAGAACAAGACGTGTTTCTTCACACCTCTTAAGCATACGTTCTAAATGGGATAGACAAGAAGTGAATGAATCTCCAAAGACCGATAAATCATCCCTGAAAACGTCCATAGTGTGCTCAATCATGTCATGGAAAATGGCCATCATACACCTTTGAAATGTCCCCGGTGCATTACACAAGCCAAAAGGCATTCTCTTGTAAGCAAATGTACCGTAGGGACAAGTGAATGTGGTCTTTTCTTGATCCTTAGGGTTAATGGGTATTTGAAAATAACCAAGAATCCATCTAGAAAGCAATAGTACTCATTGCCCGCTAAGCGTTCAAGCATTTGATCCATGAAAGGTAATGGGAAATGATCTTTCCTAGTAGCATCATTGAGCTTCTTATAATCAATACAAACTCTCCAACCCGTAACAAGTCTAGTGGGAATAAGCTCATTTTTCTCATTAGGCACTACGGTGATTCCACCCTTCTTAGGAACACAATGTACCGGGCTAACCCATGGAGAGTCGAAAATGGGGTAAATCATGCCCGCATCAAGGAGTTTGATAACTTCCTTCTTAATGACCTCATGGATTTTAGGGTTAACCCTTCTTTGGCTTTTAATGGCGGGTTTATAATCATCCTCCATAAGGATTTTGTGTGTACAAAAATTTGGATCAATTCCCCTTATGTCGGATATTTTCCATGCTATGGCTTGCTTATGTTTCTTAAGGACCTCTATGAGTTTTTCTTTCTCATCCTCTTTCAAATCTTTAGCAATGATCACGGGTAATTTGTCTTTTCCCTCTAAGAAAGCATATTCAAGGTGGGATGGAAGGTCCTTAAGTTCAAGGGTAGGTGGACTCTCTATGGAAGGTTTCACTATGTATGGATCACCATTGGTAACTTCTTGTAGGATAGGTGAAGGAATGAGGTCCTCATTGAGCAACTTTTGGATAGTGAGAATGTCTTCTTCCCAATTAATGGGAGAATCATCATTACCAAGGAATTTGGACTCAAATTCCTCCAAGAGGATATCACTCTCTCCAAAAGGTGTTAAGGAGGGAGCAATTGAGGCAGCGGTTTCTACATTAGGCATGTCTTTACTATCATTCTTACAAGCTTCATGGAAATGCTCATCACACACCTCATCAAGTACATCCACTATGTTAATTGTTTCACAAGCTTGAGACTTCTTAGTCACTTTTCCTAGCTTAAACACCACTTTCTCATCCTCAACTCTCATAATTAGTTCTCCCCCCGCTACGTCTATAAGAGTATGACTTGTCCTCAAAAATGGTCTACCAACAATTAGAGGAACTCTCGGGTCCATATCATAATCAACCACTACAAAGTCCGTTGGAAAGGTAAACTTATCCACACCTACAAACACATCCTCCACAATACCTACCGGGTAATCTATGGTACGATTGGCTAACTCAAGGGTCATCCTAGTTGGAGTGAGCTCGGGAAGAGAGAGTTTTTGCCAAACCGATAAAGGCATGAGATTGATGCTTGCCCCTAAATCCGCTAGTGCCATGCAATTTTCCACCCCGGGAAAATTACAAGGAATCAAAAAGCGCCCCGGATCTCCAAGTTTTGTAGGTAAGTTTTTAGCAACACGGCGGAGCAATTCTCATTAAGGGATGTGTTAGGCAAATCCACCAATTTTTCCTTGTTAGAGAGGAGATATTTGAACATCTTAGCAAATTTTGGCATATATACAAGAGCTTCCGCAAAGGAGATATTTATGTTAAGTTGCTTGAACATCCTCAAAAAGTTTGAGACTTGTATATCATCCTTGTTTTTCAATTTCTCCTTTCTTAATCTTGATGGGTAAGGAAGGCTTGGTTTAGGTGTGGGTTGAGTATTTGTTGTTGTGGAAGATTTGTCTTTGTTGGTTTCTTCAAGAGTACGTGTGAGGAGAAGTGGTATAGGTTGAGAAGGTGTAGATGTTGAAGTGGCAGAACTTGAGGGTGGTGAAGAAGATGTAGAAGGCTTATCACAAGATGGAATCATAGTAGGCTTAACCATAGAAGGTGTAGGAGGTGAAGGATCATTAGTTGTTTTTCCACTTCTTGTTGTGATAGCATTAACATTAGCCCTTGGGTTTGTTTGTGTGTTAGAAGGTAAATCCCCTTGTGGTCTTTGATTAAATGCCATCAAAATCCTCTTGGTAGACTCCTCAGTTATAAGTCCCATTTTCTCTTTCATTCTCTTTTCACTTTCACGAACTCTCCTTTCAACATACTCATGATTATCATATTGCCCATATCCTTGATTTTGACCTTGATGGTATCCTTGATTTGGAAAGGGTGGGGGTGGTTGGTTAAATCCTTGATTGGGTGGATGAAAGTTATTTCCTTGATTGTAAAAGTTGTTGGGTGTTTTATAGTTGTTCCCTTGGTATTGTGGCCTCGGCCCTTGGTTCCTTTGTAACAATTGAGGGGGATTGGGTTGAGTATGGGTGGGTGGATGGGGTGGGAAGCCGGGTGGAGCAAGGTAGTTTTGTGACTTGTAAGAGAGATTGTTTTGATTGATGTTTGGTTTGAAATGTTCTCTATGTTCTTCTTGGTAAGCATAACACTCAACTTGAAAACCTTGAACCTTATCACATTGTTGGTAGGAATGAGGACCTCCACAAGTCTCACATGAAATAGCAGTAGCATTCACATCATTGGTGGGGTTTTTGTTCAAAGAGAGTTCACAAATTTTCAAGATAGTATCAATCTTTTGAGACAAATTCCCATCCATTTGTGGAGTAGCAATCTCTTCCACCACATGGACTCTCTCATCAAATTTTGTGTTAGTTTTCACCATGGATTTGGTTTCAATAACGTCCCATGCATCTTGAATGGATTTAGAAAGAATATTTCCACCCGCGGAAGAGTTGAGTGAATCTTGGTGATGTGGTCTTAATCCATTATAGAAAGTATTGATTTGGTAAACTTCATTGAATCCATGATTTAGGCATTTCCTCAATAACTCCTTGAACTCTTCCCAAGCATCACTAAAGGTTTGACTAGGTTTTTGTTGAAAGCTAATAATTAGGTTTCTCAAACCGTGGTCTTAGATGGAGGAAAGAACTTGTTCAAAAAAATCTTAGTGAAATCATCCCAAGTAGTAATGCTCTTAGGTGGTTGTGTATCTAGCCAATACTTGGCATTGCCCTCTAGTGAAAATTTGATCAAGATCAACTTAATGGCATCATGGGGAACTCCATTGTACTTAATGGTGTTACAAAGAGACAGAAACTTCTTGAGGTGATCATGTGGATTATCACTAGGTCTCCCAAAAATTGATGTGTTTGAAACCAAGTTAATCATAGATGTCTTAAGCCCAAAGGAGTTTGCGGGAATCTCGGGTATAACAATAGCATCGGCATATCCTTGCACATTAGATTGAAGGTGCTCCATCAAAGGTCGATTGTCAACGACGGCCATGGCTTCTTGTGTAATGATCAAAGTACGATTCTTAGAATCAGCTTGATGGACGGTGTTGTTTTTGATCTTTCTCTTTTTCTTCCTTTTCGGAGGAAGGGGTTGTACACCAAATGGTATTTGTGCACGCCTGCGGGTGAGCATGCAACTCAAATCAAGGAGTGAGAGAGAAGCTCTCGTTTTACTTTGAAGAAGAAGGGATTATCCTCTTCGAGATTCAATATGAAATATCCACAAGAAAGTATAATATACGTAAGTACTACTTGGGTGCAAGAGCCCCAATCAAGCTTTCCTTCTTAGAATACGCACTAGTGAACGGGGGGTTAGGTGGCGCGAAGCACTTAAGTACCTATTAACCCTTAGACGGCATTTTATATCACGTCGCCTTTATATTCACTTTGTAGTTTGTATTCTTCAAATTCTTGCCTATTGGAAGTATTTATCTATTTTCCTTAATTAAATTTGATCGATACACGTGTCAAGGACCGGAACACTCCCGAACACGGTGTATTGCAAAAGCAATACTTATGGAAGTATGTGTATTGAGTGTTTGTATACGTATACGTATCTACATATAATAATATAGAGAAAATATTTTTGTATTTATTGGGTTTTTAAAGAAAATACTATATGTACGTAAAAACCGATGAAATCCAATAATATATATTTTTTGTTGCAATCTCTTAGGAAAAAGATTGCTTTTTGAATTTTTTATTTTTTTGGTCAATTCTTTAGGAAAAGAATTTATTTCGTTATTTTCTAGTTTTTATATTTTATATTTTTGATTTTTTTTATGTTTTTGATGTATGATACGTAAAAAATAACGTTCACGAGGTGAACAGATCCCAAAATCCAATCAAAACCGTCAATCAATAGTCTCTCGTAATGTCATGAACCGACAGCGGTGCCATTTGAAATTGAGTATTTTGAAGTTCGTATATTCTTGATTCTTGACAAATTGAAAGTCCTAAAATTGATCAAGCCTTTAATTGTTCTTGGTTGTTAAGGGTATTTGGAAATCTATTTCTAATTCAATCAACATGTAAAAAGTGGAAAATAATATGCTATGTATCCGTAAAACACTTTGCAAATACCAAGTACTATTCACAAAGTAAAAATATAAAATGCATAAAAGTAAATTTGCTTGAAATGTAAGCTAAATGAAAGTTCAAGGGCAAAAATGTAAAATTCAAAAACTAAAAGGACCAAAAGTGTAAAATTTAACAAACTAGTAACAACTTTTAACCAAACTAACAAACTTACTAACTGAATTTGCCAAAAAGTGAAACTACAAGGACTGTTTACTTGAAAACCCTAAAAACAAGGAAGATTAGCACTTAATGAAAACAGTTACAAATCAGAGGGACCAAAGTGCAAATAAATGGGATTTAATAACAAAAACGGGCTAAGCTTTCTCAATAAGCTGGATCGAGCTTGTTACTGGACCAAATTAAGTCTAGTTTGTTGTAAAATGCTTATAATGGAAAATTAGCTAGACTTGCAAAAGGAAACTGCTTAAAAGCTAGTAAATCACAAAGTAGCTTATTCTGATAAGCCAAGAATAAGCAAACATGAAATTTAGACTTCCACAACTTGATTTTAATGCATAATCTTATAAATCAACTCACAAGAAGACTGGAATGTCTTTCCAAATAAAAAATGGTTCACTGGTTAAGCTAGAATCTGAAATTAAGCTGAAATGAGCTTATTTGACCAAGTGTTGACCAGATTTTTTAAAAAACTGATTTTCATAAAATCCACTTAGGACAAGTTGGCAACAAGATTTATGAATATAAAATGGCAGATTTATGAAGTGGAAATTGAGATATGAAAAATCAGTTTAGCTTTTATATCAGAAACTTGCAAATGCCCAATGGCTTATCAAAAAGCTTATTTCTCATTCAAAATAGCAAACTGTATAATTTCCTTACACACACTAATACTTCAGATGTTGGACTACAAGTAAAAACTAGTTTTAGGCAAATTGATCAAGTAATGAAGACATAGTAATGAACTAAAGTTAGCTAGTTTTCTGATTATCAAGTAAACAGGAATTTAACCCGAACTTTTTATGAACCAATTGCCTCTTTGATTGATCTTTTGACTACAAACCTGAACTAAAATGATCTCACAAGTTTACCAAATGTAAATGGATACAATTCAACCAGTAAAACAAACTCTAACAACCAATACTCATCAAAACCAAACACCATTTTATAAATCTGTTTAAGACTTTTACAAATGAAATTTGATCACAAGTGTAAAACAAGTTTTGACTCTTATCAAGACATGTTTGACTGACTAAATGAGGTATGTTTAAGCTGAAATCAAACAGGTAAACAGACTAAAATTCAAGATGAGACTTATGACTAAAAAGCTGATGAAAATGCTTAACTGAAATCAAGTAACTCAAATTTAAGCTGTAAGATCACTAAACACTTATCAAACCAACACAATAACACTAGAATTCAGCTAACACATGATCAGTTCAACAATTAATGGCTAACTAGGAATTTAACATGCAAAACTGATTAAGTGGAACCAAAAACAGGATTTTGAGACCTTTTAGCAAAAAGCCTCCTCTGATGGAGTAGAGGAGCGCTAAGCTCTCTAATTAACACTTCCTTCAACCCAAATCAACTATATCTACAACCCAATCATCATCTTCATACCATATCTGATCTAATCAATAAAATCTGCTTCAAAATGCTTCAACGGGTCTAGAATTGAACTGAACGGGCTAATGAATACTTGATATGCTTCCTAATCACAACACAAACTCCATTGATCAATGGAGATCAACAGAATCACAAGATATCAAACAGAATGTAGGATTGAATACAGTAAGTAGGAGATATGAACTGAATTTTTTTGTTTTTATTTATTTGGGATAGAAAGTTGGTTACAAAAGGCTAACTGATTAACTAACAAGCTCTCAAGTGTGTGTCAAACACTTAAGAGTTGCTAACTAACTGAAAGTAGAAATGGAATTGAGAGAAACTAAAAGTGTGTGTTTTTCACACTTTAAACTACACATTACAAATGAGGTCCTATCTCCTATTTATAGAGTTGGGGATGAGAAGTTGTTAGAGTGGATGACGTGTCTTGGCCAATAGGAGAGTACCAGGTGTCATAAATTGTTTGATTGCAAATACGTCTCCAAGAACACAAAAGGGGTTTTTTGGTCTTATTGATTTCAGTCTAATTGAGTTGTATGGTTGGATTCGTCCTTCAATTTGGAGTCCTTTTCATGTAGAAAGTTCTTCTTGAAATGCAGTGTAGCTCATGTTTGATTCTGGGCTCGTTTAGCTTTGGAGGTGACACGTGGCATCTTCTTACTCGTCCTCAGCAAGTCACACGGATTGTTATCCGTTTTGGATATAATGAATTATTGCATGGCTGCTTTTGATTGGTGGAAAGGAAATAAATGCGTCCACTGTAAAGATTTGTTTAATAAATGAAAAGTGAGTTAGTGGCCAGTTGGCGTGTTATGTGGCAATCCAAACATTCATTTCCTTGCATTCTGATTGGTTGAACAAGTTAACACTCGGATCATAACCAACGTTTGTGTAACTTTGTCATTTTCAGCCCCTCTCTTTAACAGATTCTTCATTTCAGCTCCTTCCTTCATTTCTTTGGCAATTTAAGTCCTTTGACTTGCATTTTTTATTATTTAAGTCCCTTGACTTAGTTAACTTGAAGGTTGACCAAGTTTGACTTTAATCTTGACTTTTTCCAAAATTGCATTTAAGTCCCTCAACTTTTGAACATTGTCAAGATAGGTCCTTTTCTTCAAATGGCTTGTCATCTTTGATCCTTCTCTTGTCTTTTTCTTCATAAATGAGCTTGATTTCCCTTGTTTGCTTGAAATTGTATCCTTTTTACCTATTAAAGCACAAACACAAAACATGCCACATAATACTGCTTTATAGCACAAAAGTTAGGTATTTTCTATGTGTTTTAGGGTGATTTGTTGACTTATTGATATGAGATTTTTCTCATATCACTCAGAATCTTCAAAACCAGGAGGTTGCATGACATAAACTTTTTCTTTAATTGTGCCATACAAAAATGCACTCTTTACGTCCATTTGGTAGACTTTGAAACCCATGCAGGAAGCATAGGCTAGGAAAATCCTTATCGCTTCTATTTTAGAAACAGGTGAAAAACCTCTTCATAATCAATACCTTCTTCCTGTGTGTATCCCTGAGCAACCAGTCTTGTCTTGTTTCTAATAACAATGCCTCTCTCGTCCTTCTTGTTTATTAGAACCCATCTTGTCCTAATAGGCCTGACATACCTTGGACAGTCTACTAGCTCCCAAACATCTTGAATAGCAAACTGATGAAGCTCATCTTGCATTGCTTCAACACAACTTTCTTTTTTAAGAGCATCAAAAATCTTCTTTGGTTCTAACTAAGAGAGAAAACAGGCAAACAAACATTCTTGAACAAAAGGAGTATCTTCTTTTTATGAATATTAGCAATGAATCCACCTTGAGTCTGCTTAGTCCTCCTTGTTTGAATAGGAGTATGAATATCACCAATTATTTACGAAGGAGGATGATCTTTGGCCACCTTTGTAAGTATTCCTCCCCCAAATAGTGAGTTGTCATGTACAGTGGACTCCATTTTGCCAATATCATCTTCATTGCTACTCCCATCCCCACTTGAACTTGGAGGTATATTGTCGGTGGTTAGAACCGGTCCACTGACATCTTGATTGGGTATGGGGGCTTCTTACTTCTTCTTTGTAATTTTGTTTTGCTCTAGCTCCTTGCTAGCTTAATAAAATGTTGCCGTTTAAAAAAAAGTACATCCTTGTTGGTGTGTGTTTTTGTGCGGTGTGGCAGGTTTGTGTTCGGATATTATCCATAATGGTATGTAATAATTAACTTCCTGAATTTACCAAGTTACTAAACAACAACATCTAATACTTAAACTTCACAACTTAATAGCATCTGATCTACGCAACCCGCTCAATAATTTGAATTTCTAGCGATGTCGAGTCCATCTGCGTAACAATCGTATGCCCCATTTAGCTGATACACATATGTACGAATATATATCAGGTGATACAAAGAAGCTACAAGCCTGATGTACCTTCTAATGCTGATTAATACCAATCTGCCGAAACAAGTATGTAACGAACGCCAATTAAAACTAAATAAGACCAGCTGATAAGCTAGAGTTAGTTTCGGTGTTAGTACTGAATTATTACAACTTGCGTAGATGATTTACACTTGATGCATTGAGGATCTGGAAACCTTTAAGAAGGATGCACAAGGGCTCACGTTTATCTTATCAATCAGAAACGGCTTTGGCAGCTTTTTTAAGTTCGTAATGACATTTGTATTCAATGAGGAAAAGTTTTTTAATGAATTATTAGTGTGGTCAACATTGTTACAGTATTAATTTAGTGACCACTTCAGCTAACGGTATGAAACCCACTTCAGCTAACGGTATGGAACTTTCTAACAGGTCCTCTAATCAATGTATTTTGATTAAGGATTTTCTGGAAGAGCCTTTTTCTTTTTGTTCTATTCATTTATGTTAGGCTACTCAGGTGAAAGAATGTTTTAAGGAGCTTGCTAACACATGGAAACTTATTCTCAGACTAGCAGTTGACCTAAGATTCCTTATAGATGGGAAGGTTGCATTCATGGTATATCAAATAACTAACTTGTGACTATAGATCTAAGTTGGGCATGGAATGCGTTTCTACAGAAAAGAGCAAATTTTTATGTGGAGGGGCATAAAAAGAGGGGCAACAAAGTGATACGAACCGGATCGATTATAGAGATAAAAGGATAGATAGGCTGTAATCATGGGATAACCCGAACCCCTGATGGTTTATATTAATGAGATAAACCGACCCTCTAATTGATTAACTAATCAATACTTCATTATCATTAAACATAATTCCTGTTATAAACCTAATACCCCTATAAATAAATATTAACTTGGTCCCTAAGATAATGCAATAAAAGGAAACTAAATAAACTTTTTAATAATAATTATATACTAGTGCAGTGTAGGATCGTATCAATACTCCCGCCCCCAAAAACACCTTCCTCAAGGTGTTGCATAAAAAGATGTAGCCTCGAGTAATCCCGGGATCCCAAACTCTTCTTTGAACTCCCATCCTCTCATGTTGGTCATCATTAGGCCTAAAAATTAGAAACACATGATTGCTTTTGATAATCGATTATGTAAAAACATTCAGGCCAAAATTCAATTTTCTTTATGATGGATGACGATCGATCCCTGGATTCCAAGTTATCCTTTCTTCCTTCCTTATGTCACAATGAAGCCCCTTGGAAGCCCTTAATTCCAGCTCTGCACCCAAAATCTGTCCAACCATTTGTTGTTCTCTCGGCCTATGCGAAGGTACATCCTTCTCTCATACACGTGGATGATCCTTTGTCATGTTCGTGTTGTCTTGGTTATTTTCTTTTTCTGGAACCATAGTGCATGTGCCAATGTCTTTTGTATCCAAATCCGGAAGTGCATTTTCTATTTGTGGTAGGTTTTCCCCACCATATACATCAGCATCTTCTTTTGAATATGTGACATGTACACCTTTAACAACGTTTCCTTTCAACTCTTCTTTCACCTCCTCACCACTTGTATAACTTTGCCCGCTATTTTCTTCAAAATGTAAGGTATTTTGAATCGGTTTTGCGGGTACCTTGGTTGTTACTGTGACGATATGGGATTCCGGATAGAATCAATTAGATTTATCATCTTTTCAATCTTTTGATTCCACGCTTCACGCCTCTTATCATCTTCTATCTTTTCTTCAATCATATGATTCCATTCTTCACGTCTCTTACTCTCTTCGTAAGCTCTAATATCCGAATATTGCACATACAAACTACCCTCACGAGATTGTTGGAATCTGTTTAATATTCGCCTTTTAAAATCCTTCCAAGATCTAAACGGAATTCGAATATCACTCCAACAAAACCAAGAAAGATCTTGTCCCTCTAAACATAACTCCGCAGCCGTTAATTGATCCTTAGCCTCAATCCTCTCGATATGAAAATATCGTTCCATGCGGTAAATTCACCCAAAAACATCACCTCCTTCAAAGATAGACATCTTTAAATCTCTTCTGAATGAACGCATGTTGTTAACCATCTTCTTGTGACTGGATGAACAGTAGTGGTGAACAGTAGCCATGAACAGTAATTTCTGGACGTGAACAGTGATTCGGATGAATAGTGTTCGGATGAACAATTTTGTTTTTTTTTCTTTTTTTTAAACCCTAGAATCGAAACAGCTCTGATACTACGAACCGGATCGATTATAGAGATAAAATGATAGATAGCCTATAATAATGGGATAACCCGACCCCCAGATGGTTTATATTAATGAGATAAACCGACCCCCAATTGATTAACTAATCAATACTTCATTATCATTAAACATAATCCCTGTTACAAACCTAATACCCCTATAAATAATAAATATTAACTTGGTCCCTAAGATAATGAAATAAAAGGAAACTAAATAAACTAATTAATAATAATTATATACTAATGCAGTGCAGGATCGTATCACAAAGCAAAAGGAATCCAAACAAAATAATAAAGTGAGCTTATGTATCATTACTCTTGTAACATAATAAAGATATCTAACTTTCGTCTTTATTCAATATAGACTTCCCCAGCATCGCTTGCTGCTAAAGATATGTTGCTGGCTAGAATTTTCAAGAAGTGATTAAGTTAGACCACAAATTTTATTGATGGAAGATCCGATCCGCACGTTCCCCCCATTTACCACCTCTACTTCGATAACGGAGACCATACAATTTGAATATTTTATTTTAATAATGACTTAGAGGCGTATGATGAAGAAGACTCAGCAACCAGATCATATGATCTCTAGCAGCACTCAAGTACTTGGGATAGTCAAATATAACCAAATTCTCGGTATAAAACTTCACATCAAAAATAAAAATAGTAACCCAAGACACCAAAGTGCTCATCAAACTCTAAGTTTTGTGAAGGCCACTGGTTCCATAAAGAAATGAAAATAATGCACAATGGAACAAAAGACAATTATCTTGCCCCACTAAGGAGGTAATATTTCATACAGATAGTAGAAATTTAAGTTCTCTAAATATCAAGTAAACTTTTTTAATTATGGTTTCTTGTTGTCACAATTTTTAGGAAGAGCAGTGGACTTTCAAGAGGAGTATCAAGGTATTTGGGAGTAGCAAGGCACCATCACAATGGCATATGAGAAGCCTCAATGGGGAGAGAGTGTTGCAAAAAGTATCACTGTCTTGGAACTTACAGTGAGTTAACTAAACAAAATTAACTCTCAAAGAATATCACTAATGAGTATATTCTAAGCAACAATAATCTGAGTAAATTAAGTTATCACATTTGATTTAATAGGCACCCAAGAACAAGCTGCACGTGCTTATGATATAGCATCAATCAAGTACAGATGGGTGAATGCAGTCACCAATTTTTATTTGATACTTACATAGCATATGATCTTTAATCGTAATGTAATATTACAATTTTCGTTACATTCGAGTTTACTTTTTTTTTACCATGAGTGCAATGCCGGGGTTTTGGTTGTCCTCATTGCAGGTCTTCTTGTGTTGATAATTCATATATAAACCTTGTGTGTAAGTGTGTACTAAATCATGTTTTGTTTATCCAAGTTGGTTATCTGCATGTTCGTTGTGTAATATATCGGGTTAGTTACAATTAATGAATGTCGGAGGAGTAAATTATCATACAGTTTATGGACACAATGTGCAAGTGAGGCCCCTGTTTATCTTTCATCAACTTTTCTGATTTCTTTTTCCCACTCAAGTAACGTCCAAATTATAATAGTCCTTATTCAGGTATTGTCTTCCCCAGGCCATGCATATTGTAGCTTTAGCATGGCATGCAATTCAGGTTTTGTCTTCCCCAGGCCATGCATATTGTAGTCTTGCACGAACCTATCATAGTCCTTATTCACTGAGGCTAAAATAAGGCTAACCGAAAGTTTCAAGGACATGGGGTGACCCAAACGTTCCAAATTCTCTATGTAGCCCTTCATCTTCAAGACATAGGAGCTCACAGATTGTCCATCCTCATGTTTACACGTGTGAAAGGCACGTGCAACATCTAGGAGTCCTTGATCAGCTTGTTCAGTGAACATGGTTTTCTATTCTTCCATCATTGACCATGTGCCATGACCCTCCAAAAGTTTCTGGAGTTCAGGGGACATAGTCATCAGCATAAGGCCAGTAATTTCTCTAGACCTTTTGACCCAAGTTGGATGTAAATCCGGGTCTTGCTCTGGTCCTTCGTGACCATGAGGAACAATTTCTGGTTGATCAGGAATTGGTTGCTCAAGGTATTTAACCAAGTCATCAGTTCCGAGCGCTATCCGAAGAGCATGATACCAATCAACGAAGTTATTCTCAGTCAACTTCATCTTTTCAAGGAATGACTTAGCAATCGTGCTGTTTAAGCAAGAGTTTTGATTATTCATCTACAAAATAAAAGTTCAACGATTAGTATTTTCGATAATTACATTCTCAAAGAATTAACTACCCAATTAATCATGTTGAGACTAAGATCCTTTCTTGCACTCCCACTTAATATTAGAGGTCCGACCGTCTAGTATCAAGTAGGGCAAGAGGTAAGCGACGGGCGTTAATTGCATTACAAGTGCAAATCTTAGATTTATGAGACGATTCATGAAGTTTATTTGTTGTAGAGTGTTTTAATGGGATGTTCTCTCATCTCTTTCGAGCACCTTTGGACATCTCAAACAAACTTGTTCTACACGTAATAAAGTCATGAGTATGTTTCATCTCATCTTTATGCCTCGGGTTCCGAATCTGACAGGGAACTCGACTTTCAGTCGTACCAATTTGAAGCATGCAATTATTGGCAAAGGTCTGACCAGTGACAAAGATCGCCTCGGGTATGTAATTCGCCCTAGATCTGACCAGATGACGAAAAACAACTACAAGTGCTTCTAAATTGGATGGCATAGACTTAAAAATTTCAAATAGGTATCACATAAGTTTTTAAAAAACAAATGTCAAAGTGTGTAAAAGAATGCATGCAATTCATTCTCTTAGCACAAGTTAAGAAAAAAATTTATTAACTTTTTAGTTTAGGCGTGTTTTACCGCGAGAGAAGATTAAAGAGAGATCAAACCCTATATCCTACTCTTCATGCACCCGAAGGTGCAAGTGCTTGGGATAATTACCCCATAAGTGCCGAAACACCTATGGAACACGGGAGAAGATTAAAGATCCCTCAAACCCTAGATAGCTCGACTAGAGCACGAAGTGCAATAGCAAGTCCATCATTAGTAAAGACACAAAACGGTGTTGTAATTTTAAGTATTGTAAACTAATTAATTTTGCAAATCACGTCGTTGAGAAGATAGTTTATAAGCCATCATTACGGTATGTAAGCCCAACTCGAGTGACAATATGATTTCTCAAAACAATTAGAATACAACAAAACAAGTTTCATAGTTCTTATGTCAATAATAAGATTTGTTCAAAAAAATCAAGATTTTAACAAATAACACATAGCCGATTCGCAAGGAAAATATGGTGTATTAATATGACATAGTTAGTTTCGATATAAGTACAATCTGTTTTTATGATTCCTAGAATCTTGAATTATTACGTTTTGCAATTCATAATGGAAAACAAATAAGCACATAAAAACAGACAGAAGGGGGTAGAAGCAGAAGACAGACTCTATATGAAAGCGGTAAATCATATAAGATCCAAGTCTCGAATGAGTCTTCCCCAAATTGAGGACCAAAGACCCTCATCAAGTTTTCGAGCAAGGTACTTGATGACGTGCAAAGTATCACAAAAGTGAGATGCAAAGGTCTTTGACGGATAATAACAAACAAAAGTAATTATTAACCGGTTCAATTTTAACCTACCCAATTTTAATAGATCTAGATCAAGATTAAAACTTTATGACAAGTATGCATGTAATTGTCATAAAAACATAAATAAAAGAGATTTTAAAGTGAAGCAAGCGTGTTTTATTCTATGTGTAACTCATGAATGCCATACGATTTGACTCGTGATGCCACTGTTGGGATTTAGAACTAGTTAAACCATTAACTACGAGTACGCAGCGGAATGGATCTAGTATAACAAACATGATTAACACATAATAAAAACAATAATAAAACCAACCTTTAATTAATTGAAGAAAGCAATTAATGATCTTGATCTTGAAGCTATAACGGTAAAGTAACCGTCCTCTAACGATTGCTCACACGACACGTCAAACGAACACACCACGATGCTAGCGGTAACTTCACTTCGATTATCTTGCAACTAGAAACCCTAATATCCAAAACCCTAATTGGGATTACGTAAGGATAAGGTTTATAAATAGTTACAAGATACATGGAAAAATCACCGGAAACCCTAATTAGGGTTTACAATAAATCGGACCACAAGGGAAAACCAAAACCAAGATTATGGGATCTAGGGTTTAGTTATAAAGCTTAAATCTTTATAAGAAAACCACCAAGAAGGATCGATCTTATAAAGGTTAAACCTTTATGTGTGATTTTAGGTTAAAGGAAAATTTTTGTTCGGTTTGGGTGTGGGGGTGTTGCGATCGGACGAAACACAAGGCAAGGGAGAGACAAAAATTTGTGAGGGGTATAGGATTGTATTTATACTAATCCCTTGCATCTCCTTAAAATCTTTAAGGCCCAACCCAATACCTAATTAAGTAATTATCTACCAAATCAAATATTAGGAGATATTCACTTACCAAACAAATAACAAAAAAATCTTCTAGAACACCCCATGTGTATAATCGGCCGAATCAGCCTAGGGGTTTCTAGAACTCGATTTGTTTCCAAATTTAAATAACGCACTCGTATTAAATTAATTAAAACCCGTTAATTAATTTAACCACCGTTAATTAAATAAAATGTGAAATTTTTATTAAACGTTTAATTATAAATAATAAAACGTAAATAAACGTGTGTTCTCCGTATTGAGTGTGTGCCCCCGATAGGCTCACGCATTTACCAATGGCTAAACGATCGCATATCTCAACAGCTCCCACTTGTGAGAGTTTAGACATACAGCGTCCATAATGAAGCATCTAGCAACACTTCATTATAACCGGAAAATGTTGATTTAGATAGTTTCAAGAATAAGATCTTAAAAGCTATTAATGGTGTACGATTATTTGAGCTTGCTGATAATCATCCCTTCGTTTCAATGTACCGGTTAAACCATGGATATGGATCCTAACTCATTCCATATAGTTTAACTTTAATTCCTCGTTTACAAATTAATTTAGATAGTCCAAATTGTAACAAGCATCATCTTGATTACACTTTGGGTACGGCTATACAATTACCTAATTAATTCTGGAGGGGATCAAGGGTACTTCACTACACTATATCAGAATGGAGGAACAAATTCTATATTGACTGCAAGTGTCTGTAGATGCTGCTTCACAACACTTCCAATTAGAGTCGTTATAGCTAGTTCTGGCGAACTAGCGTTGGACATAAAATCAAGAAGCGATATTCACACATGCACAACTTGTTTGCATCTCAAATCTAAGGATGACCTAATCCTCACCTTTTATGTATTCGAATTTAATCATGACAACAGATGCAAAAGTAACCATTCAAAATTTCGGGGTGTCCAATATTCATATCAATGAATAACATATGAGTTTGGTTGGAAACCGTCCATCATATATATACCAGTATATTACCAACACTCATATTTGCCTTAATGTATACAATATTCCCATATCGTTTAACCGACAATGGACATGTTTAGAATAATTAAATATTCAAGGATTTAAACATACAAACATAGAGAAACAATAATTATATGAAGATAAGAAACATCAAATATCTTTATTCATCAGAAAACAATAAATTGTCTTACAATCCCAAATTATCCAAATACTACGATAACGCAGATTACTTGAGACTATTAGCTGGAAGCAAACCAATTCCATGAGTTAACATGGAATGCTTTTTGAGGTCTAACGCCTTTGTGAAGGGGTCAGCTAAATTGTCGTCTATGTGAACTTTCTCTAGACTAACATCACCTAGTTCAATCATTTCTCTGAGGTAGTGAACTTTGGAACAATAATCTTTTGCACCTTTAGTGATTCTTGGTTCATTAGCTATAGTAATGGCTCCGGTATTGTCACAATACATCGTCATAGGTTCATTATTTGTAGGAACAACACCAAGCCCATAAATAAACTTCCTAATCCAAATGCCTCTTTAGCAGCCTCCAAAACGGCTATATACTCAGCCTCTGTAGATGAATTTGCATGGATGGTCTGCTTTGCGCTTTTCCAACTTACAGCACCTCCATTCAACATGAAAACATATCCCGTCTGAGACTTCGTGTCATCAGCATCCATAAGATATCCAGCATCAGTGTAGCAAGCAACCTTGAGCTCTCTTTTCATATCTCCTCCATAAACAAGAAACATGTCTTTGGTATGCCTAAGATACCTCAGAATGTTCTTAACAGCTGTCCAGTGAGAATCACCAGGATTTTTCTTAAATCGGCTAGTCATGTTCTGAGAGAACGCAACATCAGGTCTCGTACATCTAACAGCATACATGATTGATCCTATCGCTGAAGCATAAGGAACTCTCTGCATGCGTCTCACCTCATCAGGTGTTGATGCTCCTTGAGTCTTAGATAATTTTGATTTAGTTTGCATGGGAACAAAACCACGTTCGGAATTATCCATGTTATACTTCTTCAAAATCTTATCTATGTAAGCACTTTGACATAAACCAATTAACCGTCTAGGTCTATCACGTATGATCCTAATTCCAAGGATATACGCAGCATCTCCCAAATCCTTCATGGAAAAACACCTTCCAAGGTAAGCTTTTACACTTTGCAATATTGGAATGTCTTTTCCCATCAACAATATGTCATCAACATACAGGACAAGAAACACTACGCTACTCCCACTAGCTTTGATATATACACATGGCTCATCAGGATTTTGATTGAAACCAAATTTCTTGATTTCATCATCAAACCTCTTGCTCCATTGCCTTGATGCTTGCTTAAGTCCATAAATGGATCTTTGAAGCTTGCATACACGGTTTGGATACTTTGGATCAACAAAACCCTCAGGTTGCTTCATATAGACTTCTTCGTAAAGCAGTCCATTGAGGAAGGTGGTTTTAGTATCCATTTGCCAAATCTCATAGTCATAGAACGCGGCTATGGCTAAGAGAATCCTTATAGCTTTGATATCCGCAACAGGAGAGAAGGTCTCTTCATAATCAACACCGAAGGTTTGAGTGAAGCCCCTCGCTACATATCGAGCTTTAAAGGTGTGTACATTGCCATCTATGTCGGTCTTCTTCTTGTACAACCACTTGCCACTAACGGTTATAGCGTTAGGGGGGGTCAACTAAGATCCAGACATCATTGTCTTTCATGGATTGCATCTCCACATTTATAGCATCCAGCCATTTGTCAGATTCAGGATCTGCCCATGCAGCTTTGTAGTTAGTGGGTTCATTATGATCCCCTAACTCATGTTCCTCAGCGTCAATGTATAAACACATACGGTCAGGAGCACGCCTAGTCCTCATAGACTTTCGAATGGGAGCTATATCACGTATAGGTTCATCAATTTCTTGATCATCCTCTTCATGATTGCTAGTGTTTTCAGAAGGATGTATATCTTCATCTTGAATTACTTCAAGATCTTCTATACTCCCACTTGCTTCTTGATTCATAAGATTGCTCTCTAGGAATTCAGCATTACGAGCAACAAAAACTTTGTTCTCGAGTGGGTAGTAGAAGGAGTAACCCATTGTTTCCTTTGGGTAACCTACAAATATACACTTAACAGATCGGGGCTCTAGTTTGTCCGGTTTGATAAGCGTGTCACGCTTAACAAGAGCCTCACATCCCCAGACCTTTAAGTAAGACAACTTAGGGGCTTGCCCATACCATACTTCGTATGGAGTCTTTTCAACCTTCTTAGTTGGAACCATATTGAGTATGCGAGCAGCAGACTCAAGAGCATAATCCCAAAAGGATTTTAGAAGAGTTCTTTGGGCCATCATGGAACGAACCATATCAAGTAGGGTTCTATTTCTCCTCTCAGACACACCATTATGTTGTGGTGTATATGGAGGAGTTCTTTGGGAAACTATTCCATGTTCCTTAAGATGCTCCAGAAATTCATAACTCATAAATTCACCTCCACGATCCGAACGTAGTGCCTTTATGGTTTTACCGAGTTGATTTTCTACTTCCTTTTGAAACACATTAAATGTTTCAAACACTTCATGTTTATGCTTTAACAAGTAAACATAACCATAACGACTAAAGTCGTCAGTGAAAGTGACGAAGTAACTTGCACCTTGTCTTGACACGGTTCTAAATGGACCACATACATCGGTGTGGATTAGTCCAAGTAGATCTTTAGCCCTCTCCACTTGATGTGAATAAGGTTTACGTGCCATCTTTCCAGATAAACATGAAACACACTTGTCAAAGGAGTCATCATCGTTTGACTTAAGCAATCCATCCAATTGTAATTGCTTAATGCGTTTTTTGCTTATGTGGCCAAGGCGACAATGCCATAACAATGTAGAGTCCAAATTAGATTTGGCCCTTTTGTTGCTTATAGCATACATAGAACTATTGTTTGCATTAGAATCACATATATCAATTTCATAAATACCATTACTAGGAATAGCAATAAAATAAAACATATTATTTTTCGAAACCGAAATACTTGCATTATTCTCAAAACGATTAACAAATCCATCGTCATACAAACATGAAACTGAAACAATCCCTCTAGAAATAGAAGGTGCGTAATGACAATTATTCAAAATGACAACTAGTCCACTAGGGAGAAATAATTGAAAAACACCAATGGCTTCAACAGCTGCACGATGACCATTGCCTACGTACAGATTCAAAGCTCCTGGCTTCAGCTTCTTACTTATCCTTAGACCCTGAGTAGTATTACAGATGTGAGTACCACAACCAGTGTCATAAACCCAAGATTTATTAGGAAAAGTAAAGAGTTCTATAGTGAAGATACCTGAAGTGATAGCTCCTTGAGAGGACTTCTTTTTCTTCCATAACTCAGCGAGATACTCTGTGTAGTTTCTCTTCCAATGACCAGTGTCACCGCATTGGTGACAAATGGCATCCTTAGCAGGATTCTCTCTTCTTGGTGGAGGGGAATCTTGGCTCGGAGAGTAAAGTTAGCTACTTTCTTCCCTTTACCATGATTCTTACCCTTCGCAGCATTCGACGGTTTAGCCTTATTAGGCTTTTGAATCCTTCATGTCCTAATAGCATTGATGGTATTAGCAGTAGCAGGTGTAACCTTCTTTGGCAACGTTTTCTCATGTAGCTTTAGCATGGCATGCAATTCAGGTATTGTCTTCCCCAGGCCATGCATATTGTAGTCTTGCACGAACCTATCATAGTCCTTATTCAGTGAGGCTAAAATTAGGCTAACCGAAAGTTTCAAGAACATGGGGTGACCCAAACGTTCCAAATTCTCTATGTACCCCTTCATCTTTAAGACATAGGAGCTCACAGATTGTCCATCCTCATGTTTACACGCGTGAAAGGCACGTGCAACATCAAGGAGTTCTTGAGCAGCTTGTTCAGTGAACATGGTTTTCAATTCTTCCATCATTGACCATGCGCCATGACCCTCCAAAAGTTTCTGGAGTTCAGGGGACATAGTCATTAGCATAAGGCCATCAATTTCTCTAGACCTTTTGACCCAAGTTGGATGTAAATCCGGGTCTTTCTCTGGGCCTTCATGGCCATGAGGCAGAATTTCTGGTTGATCAGGAATTGGTTGCTCAAGGTATTTAACCAAGTCATCAGTTTCGAGCGCTATCCAAAGAGCACGATGCCAATCAACGAAGTTATTCTCAGTCAACTTCATCTTTTCAAGGAATGACTTAACAACCGTGCTATTTAAGCAAGAGTTTTGATTATTCATCTACAAAATAAAAGTTCAACGATTAGTATTTTCGATAATTACATTCTCAAAGAAATAACTACCCAATTAATCATGTTGAGACTAAGATCCTTGCTTGCACTCCCACTTAATATTAGAGGTCCGACCATCTAGTATCAAGTAGGGAAAGAGGTAAGCGACGAGCGTTAATTGCATTACAAGTGCAACTCTTAGATTTATGAGACGATTCATGAAGTTTATTTATTGTAGAGTGTTTGAATGGGATGTTCTCTCATCTGTTTCGAGCACCTTTGAACATCTCAAACAAACTTGTTCTACACGTAATAAAGTCATGAGTATGTTTCATCTCATCTTTATGCCTCGGGTTCCGAATCTGACCGGGAACTCGACTGTAAGTCGTACCAATTTGAAGCATGCAATTATTGGCAAAGGTGTGACCAGTGACAAAGATCGCCTCGGGTATTAATGTAAAGATTTTACTAGTTGAAAAGTTCGTTCTCGGTATCTTCTCGAATTGATTTCTGGTTCAAAGTGCGACTCGGTTGTTCTTGGTAGAAAAGAAATAGAATGGTTGTCGTTGTCTACACTAATTAAAAATAAAGACTTGAAAGAAATAAAAATAAAGTAAATATGGTAAAAAGAAATACTGAAAGATAAAAACTTGACGGGAAATTAATGACGAGAAATAAAAAGGCAAACTTAAAAGTAAATAAGGCAAACTAAAATTAAAGGCAAGTAAACTAAAAGTGCGATTAAGTAAAAAGGCGGAAAAAATAAAGCTCAAAACTTAAAAACATGAATTTAAAAATAAACTAATACTGAAATTATAAAAACTAAGAAAAAGTGTTCATTCGGAACAAATCCTTCATCCGGAACATTAAGCTCATTCGGAACATTCATCCGGTACATTAAGCTCATTCGGAACATTCATCCGGAACATTTTGGTTCGGAACATTTTGAATATTCATCCGGAACATTTTGGTTCGGAACATTTACTGATCCGGAATAAAATGAGAAAAACATTGATTCGGATTAATTACTAAAAAAACGTTGATTTGGAACTTTCAAAATCACTGATTCGGAACATTCAAAAATCTTCATTCGGAACATTCAAAAATAACTGATTCGGAACAATTAAAACACACTGATTCAGAACATTTTAAAACACACTGATTCGGAACATTTTAAGGAACTGATTCGGAACATTTAAAAACACTGACTCGGAATCTGGGAAACAGTAACTTAAACGAAGAACAGGGAGATGAAAACCAAACACGAATTTAACCAAATCTAACCAATATAAACCAAAAGATTAAATCAAACTAACCACAAATGATCAACTAAAGATAATCAATCAAAACAAATCAACAAAACTAACAATAAAGCCAAATCAATCAAAACCCACTTGATTGAAAACCATAACACTCAAGAACATGAACACAAAGATTAAACACAAATAAGAAAGGTAGATGAGAGATTAAACAAGAAAAGTAAAGATTCAACAACAATTAAATAAAACTTACTTGGAATTAAATAGAATTTAAAGGTGCGATACAAGAAATTAAAGTGCAAGAATTAAGGTGTAAGTAAATGAAAATGGTGGAAGAGGTGGTTTGTCAGGCCACCCAACCACTACAAATGAAGGAAAATGAATCTATTTATAGTGGATTAGGGAGGTGCTTAGTGGAAGCTTCCTCCCTCTTCTTCTTTCTCTAATTGCGTCATTAAGTCCTTAATCTTCTTAATCTTTTGACTTTAATGACTTTGTCTCGGGATTTCTTCAAACTCGCCTTGTAATTCTTCAATAAATTAGACTTGAGTTCTTCGGCTTTTAGTAAACTTCCGTCTTTTGACTTTTTCTTCGATAAATCTTCAGAATTGGTCTTGGACTTCCGTTCTTTTTGCACTCTTGATTTCTTGACTTCGTCTTTCGTCTTTTTCTTCGATAAAAGCCCGTGAATGCCCGTGTTTTCTCCACTTTTCACCTTTTCGTCCTAAATCACAACAAAAACACAAACCACGCATAATTCCGACATTTACGACATAAAATACACGTTTTGGCTTGGTTATTATTGTAATTAATTGGTAAAAAGATGGGTGTTTTCGCACCTATCAAATCCCATACACTTAACCATTGCAATGTCCTCATGCAATGCATTAGTTACAAAGCACGTTTACACTTTTCATCATAATCAATCCATAAAGGCCTTTATTAAAGAGATAGAAAATTATAAACATTCAAAGTAAAGAAATCATAAACATACCTTCGGGTTTTAGAAATGTCATGAATGATCATCATCCTCAAGTTTTCACTTTCTTCAAACCAAGCTTAAAAACGAGATCATTGTTATTATAAGTTAGCAAACTAACACGAACTCATGTGGGCCAATTATTCACTTAGACTCCCTTATTCCTAGGTGTATCTCTTATATTTTATTGTTGTCTTGAATGATCACGAGGATGCATTGTTGACTTATTTCGATAGTTTATTAGGCTGAAAATAAAGTGGGATGATTTAATCAATAGTTAGCTAAAGGACAAAATCTTTTAAAACTGCTTCTCGGGACCTCATAAAGTTCATATCTTGGCATAACTCGCTTCACGATTTGAGACCTTTCTCGGACCGATATTTGGCAGCGACTTCATACTTCAAATCTTGAGAGACGTTCATGAAATAATGGTCTTCTCTTCATAATAGGAATTTCTTCACATGAAGTTTTGAGAGATTCTTCATCTTTGGACCACGACTTCTTTCATTTTTCTCCAATCTTTATTTTGGACTTTGATATACAACGATCCGCCTCCTTTTAGGACTTGGATCTATTTATCCTCATACCTTGCTAGGGTCTTTTCGGATAGATTTCTCCATGATCTTTTGGGAGTATTTGCTTTTCGTCGTGTGTCTCGATCCTTCATATTGATTTTTGATAAATGATTCTTCACATCACTTGGGATCTTTAGCAACAAAATGTAGCCCTCGTGTCTTGTTAGGACCTTTTTGGACTCGCCAATCTTCGCATCCCGCTTCAATAAGTTATGCCTTGGCTATGAACTCTAATCCATACCGAGCAACTTTTAAACGATCTTGGGCTAGAAGCTAAGTAACTTTTCAAATCGTACAACCTTATTTATTGCAGATAAATTTATTAGCAAGCGATGGGAGAATAGGCTTATAATTAACTCACATAAATTCACGAAAGAATACCAAACTTATAACTGACTCTATCATCTCTCGTTCTCCACAGTTTAAAATCTCAAGGAATGAGACTCGTGGATGCTTAGCCTATTAAATCAAAGTTTTGGGTTTTCGAGTCATTTATAGGATCTTGCAAACTCTTAGACTTTTTCAAGTTTAGAATCCGCGTTTTAAAGTTCCCTTGATAAACAACTCTCTAGGATCAATTATAGGAACTTGCGAAAAGTTCTTGTTCTTAACCCGTGAGAGTTAAGACTTTCGCGTTTTATAGCTCCCTATATAAAAGCCTAGCAAAACTTGACTTAAACACGTTAAGGATACTAGCTAGAGTAAACTTAGATAAGTAAACTCGGGTTGAGTCAAAAGATTCACAACTTTGAAAATTTATAACCACTTTATTAAAATTTATTCTAATAAGGAAAGAAAATAACTATACAAAAGGGGAAAACTAATAGGCCAAAATAGATCAAAAATTTTGAAAAATGTCGGAAAATTGATTTTCCGGTTAAAATGAGGACAAATACAAGGAAAAGACCACTTAACTTCGATAGAAGTCCCCCCTACACTTAATATAAACATTGTCCTCAATGTTTAAGCATGTGGGAGTAAACTCCCCTACACTTAGTACATTGTGCACTTTGTTTACATCTCGCTAAGAAAGAGACAACTAGAGAGATTCCTATTTTAATATTGAGAAATATAAAATAGTGAATCGAAAAGAGTTTAGGATAGAACCGAGAAGAAGGGAACACGGAATCAGGGGTCGTCAAAAATCATCAAGAGTGGATCATTGAGCGCTCGAATCCCTGCACATGATAAGAAAGAAAACAAGAAACACCACGGGGCTCCCCCTACACTTATGGTGAAAACAGATAAAGATAGATAAATAAATGGGTTGCCTCCCAGAAAGCGCTTGTTTATATTAACCGAGTCACGAGCCTGACTCGTCCCCGAATTAAATGGTCCATGGGGAAGCCTCAAATGTAATACCGGGATCGAAGACCTTGTCCTCGTTCCCGGTTGACATCAACAAAGGAGAGGCGGGGGGATAAGTCTTGAATGGGAGAAAGGTTCGTTCAACATACGAAAAGTATGTGAAATCAAGATCCACGGGAGGTGGGGTGGGTAAAGTAAGCACATTGTCATCCCCCAGAGACAATGGATGCTGAGCATTCGGCAAAGCCGTAATGGTATCAATCATAATATAATCAATGTCACCTCCCGGGTCAAAGTACTCATCCTCCGTAATAGTGGCTAAAGGGGAGGATGAAAGGTGCTCGGGAGGGGGACTTGGGACAATATCTTCTTGCAGCAAATTATCAAAAATAATATCCCCCTCCGTGTCATCATCATCAATACCTGGAGGTATGGAGTGAATATCGATTTCTTCCAGCAATGGGTCATTATCTTCAACGGGAGGAATAGATGGAGGTAAAGACTTGGAAAGAGGAGGAGAAGTCAACTCTTCGATTTGAGCAATAAGAAGGTGCACTTTCCGTAATCTATCGCGAAGAAGCACGTCTTCCACCTTATCCACAAGATCAAGTTCATCGGTGAACTTCTCGTAAGCCGGAGAGAATAAATCGTCATCGCCCGCATCTCCCGGTGGAGATTGAGAAATTTCAAAAGTGAAATTCTCATAGCGCGGAGAAAAATCGTCATTAGTAGGATCGACCTCTTCCGTAAGAGCAACGTCGTCCTCAGGCTCCATAGCAGTAGGCATGTCACAAACCTCATCATCATATAATTTATCAAGGACAAAATCACTAATCTCACTCAATGTATCACACTCCTTAGACACGTTAGGGATATCGAGAGAAGGGATGACAATGGCACTAGGGCATTGAGCAACAAGATCATTCCAAGAAATAGTAGGCTCATCGTCATCATCATCATAGTAGTATTGACGCGCAAGAGGAGGGGTATAATTACTAAGATTAGATACTTGCTCTTGTTGTTGTCGCTTTTCCTCCTCCCTAACTTCTTTAAGCAGAACAACGGCTTCTTGAAGTTGCAAAACAATGGAGTGTGTTTCTTCATTCAAAGTAGTGAGTTGTTGGGCAATACGAATTCTCTGAGAGGATTGATGATTGAGGTTGGGATGTGGGGGCTCACAGTTATGAAAACCAGAATTATAGAACGGATGTGGCTCATAGTAACTCATCGGTTGAGCAGAATTAGAACACGGATTTGGTTCATAATAATCCATCGGTGAAGAAAAATGAGGACACGGATTTGGTTCATAATAATTCATTGGATGACAATAAGAAGTATCGTGAGGGCCCCCACAATTTTGGCAACATGGGTATGGAGAAAAATCGGGTGCGTCATGTGGAAAGTTATTACCATTGTCATAATTGTAACCCGGTTCATGCTCGTGACCATACGGGTATCGAACCGGGCACGAAACATGCCAATGAGAATCGCTTCCACAATAGATACACGGGGGAACAGGAGGTGGATTAGAAAAGGATGAATTAGTCGAGTTGCACAAAGGACAAAATCCGAATTGGGTATTGTCGATATCGTTGCCACACCGCTCACATGTACACCATCGACATGAGTCGTTCCCGTATAATCGTCTCCCACACCCGACGCAACGGACATAAGAATCCATAAAGAAAAATAGATAAGCAAGAAGAATATTTTTGGTGCAAAACTTTTGAAAAAGAAATGCTTTTTAAGATTTTTCAAATGTTTTTGGGATTTTTGAATATTTTTTTACACGAAAAAGAACGTTCACGAGTGAACGGATCCTAAAAGCCAACGCGTCTCTCACAAAAAACCGTTAATCTTCACGAAAAGAGCCGGCAGCGGCGCCATTTTAATGTAAAGATTTTACTAGTTGAAAATTTCGTTCTCGGTATCTTCTCGAATTGATTTCCGGTTCAAAGTGCGACTCAGTTGTTCTTGGTAGAAAAGAAATAGAATGGTTGTCGTTGTCTACACTAATTAAAAATAAAGACTTGAAACAAATAAAAATAAAGTAAAAACGGTAAAAAGAAATACTGAAAGATAAAAACTTGACGAGAAATTAATGACGAGAAATAAAAAGGCAAACTAAAAAGTAAATAAGGCAAACTAAAATTAAAGGCAAGTAAATTAAAAGTGCGATTAAGTAAAAAGGCGGGAAAAATAAAGCTCAAAACTTAAAAACATGAATTTAAAAATAAACTAATACTGAAATTATAAAAACTAAGAAAAAGTGTTCATTCGGAACAAATCCTTCATCCGGAACATTAAGCTCATTTGGAACATTCATCCGGAACATTAAGCTCATTCGGAACATTCATCCGGAACATTTTGGTTCGGAACATTTTGAATATTCATCCGGAACATTTTGGTTCGGAACATTTACTGATCCGGAATAAAGGACTGATCCGGAATAAAATGAGAAAAACACTGATTCGGATTAATTACTAAAAAAAAACGTTGATTCGGAACTTTCAAAATCACTGATTCGGGACATTCAAAAATCTTCATTCGGAACATTCAAAAATAATTGATTCGGAACAATTAAAACACACTGATTCGGAACATTTTAAAACACACTGATTCTGAACATTTTAAGGAACTGATTCGGAACATTTAAAAACACTGACTCGGAATCTGGGAAACAGTAACTTAAACGAAGAACAGGGAGATGAAAACCAAACACGAATTTAACCAAATCTAACTAGTATAAATCAAAAGATTAAATCAAACTAACCACAAATGATCAACTAAAGATAATCAATCAAAACAAATCAACAAAACTAACAATAAAGCCAAATCAATCAAAACCCACTTGATTGAAAACCATAACACTCAAGAACATGAACACAAAGATTAAACACAAATAAGAAAGGTAGATGAGAGATTAAACAAGAAAAGTAAAGATTCAACAACAATTAAATAAAACTTACTTGGAATTAAAAGGAATTTAAAGGTGCGATACAAGAAATTAAAGTGCAAGAATTAAGGTGCAAATAAATGAAAATGGTGGAAGGGGTGGTTTGTCAAGCCACCCAACCACTACAAATGAAGGAAAATGAATCTATTTATAGTGGATTAGGGAGGTGCTTAGTGGAAGCTTCCTCCCTCTTTCTTCTTTCTCTAATTGTGTCATTAAGTCCTTAATCTTCTTAATCTTTTGACTTTAATGACTTTGTCTCGGGATTTCTTCAAACTCGCCTTGTAATTCTTCAATAAATTAGACTTGAGTTCTTCGGCTTTTAGTAAACTTCCGTCTTTTGACTTTTTCTTCGATAAATCTTCAGAATTGGTCTTGGACTTCCGTTCTTTTTGCACTCTTGATTTCTTGACTTCGTCTTTCGTCTTTTTCTTCGATAAAAGCCCGTGAATGCCCGTGTTTTCTCCACTTTTCACCTTTTCGTCCTAAATCACAACAAAAACACAAACCACGCATAATTCCGACATTTACGACATAAAATACACGTTTTGACTTGGTTATTATTGTAATTAAGTGGTAAGTTCATGTAGGGTACTACATGAAATGCTTTTTTAAAAAAGATGGGTGTTTTCACACCATCAGGTATGTAATTCGCCCTAGGTCTGACCAGATGACGCAAAACAACTACAAGGGCTTCTAAATTGGATGGCATAGACTTAAAATTTCAAATAGGTATCACATAAGTTTTTATAAAACAAATGTCAAAGTGTGTAAAAGAATGCATGCAATTCATTCTCTTAGCACAAGTTAAGAAAACAATTTATTAACTTTTTGGTTTAGGCGTGTTTTACCGCGGGAGAAGATTAAAGAGAGATCAAACCCTATATCCTACTCTTCATGCACCCGAAGGTGCAAGTTCTTGGGATAATTACCCAATAAGTGCCGAAACACCTATGGAACACGGGAGAAGATTAAAGATACCTCAAACCCTAGATAGCTCGACTAGAGCACGAAGTGCAATAGCAAGTACATCATTAGTAAAGACACAAAACAGTGTTGTAATTTTAAGTATTGTAAACTAATTAATTTTGCAAATCACGTCGTTGAGAAGATCGTTTATAAGCCATCATTACGATATGTAAGCCCAACTCGAGTGACAATATGATTTCGCAAAACAATTAGAATACAATGAAAACAAGTTTCATAGTTCTTATGTCAATATTAAGATTTGTTCAAAAATCAAGATTTTAACAAATAACACATAGCCGATTCACAAGGAAATATGGTGTATTAATATGACATAGTTTTAAAGCTAGTTTCGATATAAGTACAATCCGTTTTTATGATTCCTAGAATCTTGAATTATTACGTTTTGCAATTCATAATGGAAAACAAATAAGCACATAAAAACAGACAGAAGGGGGTAGAAGCAGAAGACAGACTCTATATGAAAGCGGTAAATCATATAAGATCCAAGTCTCGAATGTGTCTTCCCCAAATTGAGGACCAAAGACCCTCATCAAGTTTTCGAGCAAGGTACTTGATGACGTGCAAGGTATCACAAAAGTGAGATGCAAAGGTCTTGACGGATAATAACAAACAAAATTAATTATTAACCGGTTCAATTTTAACCTACCCAATTTTAATAGATCTAGATCAAGATTAAAACTTTATGACAAGTATGCATGTAATTGTCATAAAAACCTAAATAAAAGAGATTTTAAATCAAAGCAGGCGTGTTTTATTCTATGTGTAACCCATGAATGCGATACGATTTGACTCGTGATGCCACTGTTGGGATTTAGAACTAGTTAAACCATTAACTACGAGTACGCAGCGGAATGGATCTAGTATAACAAACATGATTAACACATAATAAAAACAATAATAAAACCAACCTTTAATTAATTGAATAAATCAATTAATGATCTTGATCTTGAATCTATAACGGTAAAGTAACCGTCCTCTGACGATTGCTCACACGACACGTCAAACGAACACACCACGATGCTAGTGGTAACTTCACTTCGATTATCTTGCAACTAGAAACCCTAATATCCAAAACCCTAATTGGGATTACGTAAGGATAAGGTTTATAGATAGATACAAGATACTTGGAAAAATTCACCGAAAACCCTAATTAGGGTTTACAATAAATCGGACCACAAGGGAAAACTAAAACCTAGATTATGAGATCTGAGGTTTAGTTATAAAACTTAAATCTTTATAAGAAAACCACCAAGAATGATCGATCTTATAAAGGTTAAACCTCTATGTGTGATTTTAGGTTAAAGGAAAAATTTTGTTCGGTTTGGGTGTGGGGGTGTTGCGATCGGACGAAACACAAGGCAAGGGAGAGACAAAAATTTGTGAGGGGTATGGGATTGTACTTATATTAATCCCTTGCACCTCCTCAAAATCTTTAAGGCCTAACCCAACACCTAAATTAAGTAATTATCTACCAAATCAAATATTAGGAGATATTCACTTACCAAACAAATAACAAAAAAATCTTCTAAAACACCCCATGTGTAATCGGCCGAATAGGCCTAGGGGGTTTCTAGAACTCGATTTGTTTCCAAATTTAAATAACGCAATCGTATTAAATTAATTAAAACCCGTTAATTAATTTAACCACCGTTAATTAAATAAAACGTGAAGTTTTTATTAAACGTTTAATTATAAATAATAAAACGTAAATAAATATGTGTTCTCCGTATTGAGTGTGTGCCTCGATAAGTTCATGCATTTACCGATGGCTAAACGATCGCATATTTCAACAATCTGCATGTTCGTTGTGTAATATACCGGGTTAGTTACGATTAATGAATGTCGGAGGAGTAAATTATCATACAGTTGATGGACGCAATGTGCAAGTGAGGCCCCTGTTTATCTTTCATCAACTTTTCTGATTTCTTTTTCCCACTCAAGTAACGTCCAAATTATGAAAATCAACCGACCTGAATGACTGGACTCAGAAGGTTTAGGTCGAAGCAAACCGTTACGTTTGATTTTTTGGGGGATCAACGTAGGTTTGGTGGCTATTGGTAATTAATAACTTTCATCAACAAAACAGATTTGATTGCCAACCAAAAGCCAACTACGTTTGAAAATTCTCAAACGACTATGCGATGAACCTGAGGCATAATGTGTTATGTCTTAGTTAGTAACTTATTTTATTAAACAGAAAATATTAACACGGCACTTAGATTCACACAATTATCTATATATTGCCGCCGGTCATTTTATATTTAGGCTAATCACGTCCGTTCAAATAAATCTACTTTTCATCCTAGCCGTTCTAATTCCTCCATTTAAAACGGAAAGTTAGTTTACACGAAGATAAAAAAACCTGACAAAAAGAGATTGTAGTCAAAAATGCGGAAAAAAATGCGGAGATTACTAACATTCCAGAGTTAATCTAGACCATCCTAATTCGTTAATTATCTTTTGCAACTAACGAGAGATAATAGCGGAAGCAATGCAACCTACACATGTGCTAAAATACCGCATAACGATAAGTTCAGAATTACAAAAAAGTAAATAGCACATTTAAGCTTTGACTAACAAACCTTGGAAACTAAGGGCATACACTATGATAAACCTTTATAAAGGTTTATAATTGTGCCAAATCATCCTAATACATTAATTCATAAACTTTTTGATGTTATAAACTTTTCTTCACTATGCCAAAACTTGTATGAACCTATAAAAAAATATAATTAACTCAAGTGCATTAGATTTTAAAGAGGTCTAAGATGTTGGACCTTTTCATTCCACATAAATATAAACCTCATCTCCACTATAGTTAATAAAATGATAAACCATTTTATAATTTTATAAACCTTTTCAAAAACAATGCTCTAAGTTCCCTAAATATCTGCTAATCATCATCGTATAACATGGGATAACTTAAACATGACTACCCATACTAATTTCTATATAATAGCCGAAGAATCATTTTCACAAAGATAGAAGAGACTCTCGGCGCTATTGAAAGATCTACTACGTAGAACTAATATACCAGAAAATGGACACTGGTCACACATATCAAATTTTGTGTAGTCACAAATATTTTTTTTGTGTGACTGAATTCGCCAGTCATAAATAAACAGTCACACTTGAAGTCGGTTTGTACGACCATTTCGTATTTTGTTTGTCACGCATATGAATATTTACGTGACTAGGGCTAACAACTACTTTTTGGGTGAGTCGTTAGTCCCTTAATAATTTGAGAGTGTTACCGAATTAAAGTCTGGTTCAAGTAGTAGTCACATTATACCTATACATGTGTGACAAATATTTGTCATACACACATCGAATGTGACCAAAAATCATATATGGTCACATGAACTTATTTTACAAGTGACAAATTGATAAACAAGGTTGTCACACACATTATTTTAATGTGACTAGTATATTTTGTTAAATGTTAACCACACATGAATTTTTTATGTGTGACAAGTGGAAAGTAGGTATTGAAACATTTGCCACTATATTTATTTAAATGTGACAAATATTTTACAATTACTTGAAGATATGATCAAATACAATACATGATCACACTAAATCGTCAAACAATTATGTGACTACATGTTTACCAATAGTCACAACATTTGAGCAATGTAACTAAATTCTATTTATAATCACATGATAATGTGATTATATGTGACCAATACATTGAAAACCGTCACACACATAAATATTCATGTGACTATTCTTTAGAATAAAATATAATCTGTTATTATTAACCTTGATATTCACATATTGAGTTTTGTGTGACTAAAATCAAGATACCATGAAGTATTTATTTATATGAGTAAATCATAGAGTTTGTCACAAAATATTTATGTGTAACCAGAATCTCGTACATATGCTTGTAACTTAATTTATTAAAATGGAAAAAGTTTACATCAAAAAGCTAAATAATCTCTATAAGTGGGACAAACCCCACCAAGAGACCCTTGACTTGGAAGAAAAAACAAAACAATGAGCATTTCGATCCCTAATACAAAACTTTGATATCTGCATAATGTAGACAACTAGAATTTGTGCCCGCTCTTCGCCGTGGTCTTTTGGTTTGGAAGCCTTTTAGGGAAAGATTAAACATATGTTGAAACGGGTGCAATCGAGGAGCATGACCTGTTAGAGCATCAGAAACCCACATTCTCTTGTCTGGATTCATTGTCACCTGTCATTAACTTGAATTATAGACTTATAGACTGACCTCCGACGTTGAGATTGATATCTCATGCCTAAGAACATGAAAAGTAGCAAAACGCGTCCCGCCCCATTTGAAATTGACACGGCCGAAGTTATTCCCATGATCACAACAAAATATACAGGCTTAATTTGTTTTTAATAATGGAAATTAGCAAGTGCAAATTGTTAAAATATTTCGTACCTGCTAATTCGATTGCAGATAGTTGGATGTCGTTTTGGCATTGTTGTTTCTGAAGGGGAACCTTTAGTAATGGTTCTCGATTTTCATCAAGCATCACTGTTCTAGAGGGTGTCACATTTATATTTTTGTTGCAGTGCAACCAGCAGATACATGAGGCTTATCACTAGTACCAACTTTCAAGGTTTTAGAAATAACTTTTTCATAAGTTGTGGTTCCACAGCATTACAACCTAAAGTTCTAAAAATGATCCAGAGTGCCTAGATCACACTGAATATTGGCAGAGCTAATTAGTGCTGATAAGGAATAAAGACAACCCAACTGCCCAAGTTTATGTGGAATAATAGTAGTCAACATGTAATTTGGATCATTTGTAAAACAGAATCAGATCCTATTGTGTATATTATAATTCTCAGCATGTGGACAACGAAAACATAATACCTTTGACAGCAAAATGAAGATAAAAATAACACTTTTTTCAGAGTCATAATAACATAGTAGTCCAATCGTTGTCTGTGTCATTAAATGGAATCTTGATTGCTGATAAAAGAAAATCATGAAACTTGTTTTTTTCTTTATAAATGATTCAAACAGGTATAAGTCGTACCTTGCCTTGCAGTTATGAACTACTTACTTATACCTCTAAATTCAACATGATACACAAGAAGATTGAGAGAGACTGCATAGGTGATGTATATAATGAAATTTATACTATGATGATCAAAAGCATGCAGACAAAATGAAAGAATAAAACTGGCGCTCACCAGAACAATGACCTCCTTTGGGGTATCCTTCGGTTGCGTCTTAGAAATCCTTGTAATATTGGTTAACTTACCTAACTGATGGAATGGTAAAACCGACCCCCCCCCCCCCCCCCCCCCCTATGAACACCACGACCATGATTACCTTCTTCACAGCAGTAAGGTATGATACAATTAAGGGGCTTAGGCATTCCTAATGTAATCTACTTATCTGATTTAAGCCTAAGAGAGCACCAAGCTACTAACATCTAGATACTTATTGGCAATGTAAACACTCAGAACTACCTTAAATGATTTTGAGATAACGAGTTTGACTATATAAATAAAATTGTATTTCAACTTATCTTTGAGAAAACAGACACCTAAAGGATGGTTTACAGAAAGTAACAATTTTGATGTCGAAAACTTAGTGCACATTTCAAAAAGGTTAGGATAGTAGGTGAATAAATGCTTAGTAGGTTGCATAACCCAAACGCTCAGCCAAGGAGTGATTCCAAGTAAGCTGTAAAAGAAGACCCATCCCTAAAGAAGCAGAGAATCTTGAGATAAAAGAAATGAACACGTAGAGGCGATGTGAAGAGGAAAATCGTATTCTGAATCTGGTCATGGTATGTAAGCCATATTTAGTAAATTATGAGTGTGCTTATACTAGTATAGTAAATGACATAATGCTATCAAAAGATTCAAACAACCAAGTTGTCAACTGGGCCGATACTTGCAGAATTCAGGGAAGTAGCATTACCACAAAACAGTGAATTAGTTTGTAGAGCAAAGGGTTGCACGAGAAAAAAATGTATCCATTGTTAAATTACTGAATGGCATATGCACTTAATTTGGTTTAAATTACTATGTATCACACAAAACAAAACAAAAATCAGTGTGTATTGAAGTGCTGATATATTATTTTTTTAGAGATAGAAATGTATATGTACAAAACAAAAATGCTATCACGTTTTATTAATTAGATCATTTCCACATCTATTATTTAATGAAAATACTTAAAACTAGCTGCCCATCAGGGCGGATCTTGAAGCTAGTACTATATAAATAAAAAAAGAGGAAGTGCTAATAACAAACCTGAACCATTATAGGATTGAGACCAGTGGAGATATGCCCAGCATATACAGACACTACAGCATGCAACATGCACACAGTATTCAATTGCGATTGAACTATCCACAAAAGACAATTAGTAGTTAAAAGATAAAAATACGATAACATACAGGAGCCTCTCCAACAAGCAAAGTCAGCATTGTGCGACCAAGCTCAAGCATAAGAGCGCCTAAATGCTGCAAAGCAAGCCCTGATTGCATAGTTTCTGATTGAATCTGGGTGCTACTGCATTAAAATTAATAAGAAAAGCCAATTGGCAAACTTGAACCAAAAGTAATAATTTCAAGTGAAATGAAATTAGCAAATACTTTTACTACTGCTACTTCACATTTAAATTTATATTACAAGAAAACCAAGATAAATTTAAATGACACCTCAGATCACATATCCTCTTGCCTTACAAAACTGATCTCAACCCAAGCTTTTAAGGTTTCAAGTATGACCAACCCCTATTTTACACTCCACTAAATATATTTATAAGCTTATGAAATCCCTATTTTACGGTATCTAACCATAAAAGTATCACTTGCTTTTTAATTGCATAGCTACATTTTATAGGTTATCATTCTGTCTAAGTTAGAAAGCTACAGTAATTATAAAACTAATAAAAGTCTTGTATCCTGATCCATTACCAGCAGCTTAACTGGCGGCTCACCTTCTTTCAACGAATGGAATATCAAGCGCTCCAAACAAAATACATATGTGATAACTCAATATGATTTAATACCTGGTCGGATTGAGCAGAAATATGTTCCGACCGAATCGAGACGCATCTTCGACACCAAAAGCGCACATCAAATTCGTCACCCAAAGCCCCAAACGTATCTATCACAATCAATTTTGGGGATAATTTTGATAGATAGTTTTTTGTGAGATTTGGTGGAAGGGCGATAGGATTTTGGGAAGGGGAAGAATGAAGGTTCGGGAATTGTTTTTTCTGATATTTGGTGGAAAGTGTTAACTGTCAACTTACGTGCGTGATTTCTCATATAATTTTGGTGAAAAATATTGAGGGATAACTCCCGCTTCTTAATTTTAGTAAAATTCAATTTTTGGGGTGAAGTTTTATGAAATGTTTTATAAAAATTTTAAAAATATCAACACTGGTTATTTTAGAAAAATGGGTTATTATTATTATTAAAAATTGATTATTATTATTACTGTATTATTATTTTTATAAACTTCACTTCATTATCATTATAAAACTAAAATATTTCATAAAAAATGATTGAGAAGTCGATGTAATATATGTATTATTATTAATGTATTATTATTTTTTATTTAATTATTATAAATTTCACTTCATTATCGTTATAAAACTAAGATATTTCACAAAAAGTTATTGAGAAGTCGATATAATATCTGAGCTCCGACCTATTTAGCTATAACAAAATCAATCCTATTAAAAATATGAATAGTAGCACGTGCGCCAATGTCTTGAGTCACTGAAAACTTTCGGATTCAATTCATTAAAGTCAACGCATCATTCTCTAATTCCCCAAGTGAATAAAACAAAAAGGGGAGAAAACCATAACATCTCATTATTATTATTATATTTCTTTTTTAATAATAACATTATATTAATAATAATAATAAATTTTACATAAAGTTAGACGAGAGTCTAGACACAACTTGTACTCTCACTCCTTTTTAAATACCAAAACTTAGTCTATGAAAGATAAATGCGCCACTTTTAATATTATTTGAGTGACTAATAGAGAGACACTTAATGCGTGAAAGTGCGTCCAAAGTATCTTTATTATTATTATTTTTATTTATTATAAAGTGCATTCGCATTACTGTTCCATTAAAAAGATATTACATCAATTCAACAAAACTTATCACAATCCAAATTATTACATATTCAAATTAAAACAAAACCAAAAACATCACCAAAGACCTTGAATCTTTCTCATTCGGAGAAAATTATGCTTGCCATTATCGTGATTGATTTAGGGGCAGTAACATAGATCCATAAATGAAAACGATGATACCCACAAAAGGAACCAACAAACACAACCTTCCAAAACCGAACTCCCAAACCCAAAAAATATGCTTTCCATTGTCGTGGTTGATTAGGGGTAGTAACATATAGATCCATAGATATAGGTACATAGATGGAAACGACCATGTAGGTGCAAGTTACTTTGTAGGAATATCCACCATTGTGAAAAGGAAAACTAGATATAGGAAATGAATTTGGTTTGTTTTAGAAATTGAACATCATAATTGAAGGAGGTTTAAGTTTATTGGTTAGCCCTCCAAACCTCTAACGTATAGCCGGTGGCTGGAGGAGGTGGCTAAAGATGTTTAGGTTAAGGTTAGAGAGAAAATATGTTAATATATTTCACATATACTCATCCGTTAAACATCTCATTATAATGATGCCACAACTCAACTCATCCGTTAAACATCTCATGTACAACCATAACATATAGAATATTCCGTTTAAAATATCATGTAGGGGGTTGAATAGTTTCTCTTCGATTGGTGACCAAATTAAAATTACTTTCAATTTGGTTTGTATCAAAACTATCTTTTGTTTAAAGCTAAGTTGCATAATGATTAGGTTCAATTCAAATGCACTAGCAAAGGTAATAGGTAAGTGTAATTCTAATGAAATAAGTAAAGAGTAAGGAAGGAGACAACCTAGTGGGAAGACACCAAGATTTATAGTGGTTCGAAAACGAGGCTCTATCCTCGTTTCTACTCCACTCCTCGAGTACACCTACTCGAGATTTCCACTATATCCACAAGCTCCCTTCTTGGCAGAGAAAATCTTACATCGTCGCTTACATTATTTTCCGACACTAAGCTAAATGTCGAGACCTAATCTTTAGCTAGGACCAATCTACACAACGTTGCCTACTTCACAATTTAACGACACAAGGCTAGATGTCGAGTTCTAATCTTAAGGTAGAACCAATCTTCACGACGTTGCCTACTTCACCATTTTGCGACACAAGGCTAGATGTCGAGTTCTAATCGAAAGCTAGAACCAATCTTCACGACTCTTCACTTTGAAGCTAAGTGAGAACTTCACACAACACAACTACTAATCACTTTCAAGTTTAGTGAGAACTTACAAGACACAACCACATCACTTTATAGTTTAGTGAGAACTACTAATCAAATCTATTACAACTCAACTAGACTTATCCAAGTACACACATGTAGCTTGGATTTACACAACACAAATCCAAGCAAACACATATGCAATGGATGTACACAACAAATCCAAGTATCCACAAATAACTTGGATGAACACAACTAGTCCAAGTATTCATAAATACATTTGATTGACCTAAAACAAAAAAAGGTATCATGATGAATATGACTAGCTCATAGATTCATCTTTATCACAACACTAGTGAGTGAGTGATCTTCTCATTGGACAAGGTAAAGGAGGGGATCAAGAGGATAATCATATGTAAATATCCTTAACACTTTAAGTGATCATTTACTAATGATTATGCTGTAGAAAATAGAAAGGGGGCTGAGAAAAACATCTAAGAGGCTTACTGGAAAATGAGATTTGACCCACTATTTAAAGGAGACAAAGTATAACGGATCTATAACGGCTAGCTGTGCGCGGTACCTTACCTCGCCCGGCGGTTCCATATCGCTAAGGAACCGCGTAGGTACTTAAGGTACCGCCACTAGAGTACGCTCCGTTTTTTGTCTTTTAGTGGGGTAGGAATATCTGAGGTATTTGAAGCCTTCAAAGGATATTATAATAGCATTTGGAATATGCTATTTTCAAATTTTCTATTTCCATTTTAATAAAACATTTTCTAAAAAAGAAAGTTTATTAAAAAGTCTTTTGTCATATTAACAAAAGTGAGTTTTAAGGATAATCATTTTGATGATCACTAAGTATGATTAAGAAAGGTTAGTGATATGATTATTACTTTGATGATAGTGTTAGTTAATTAATTCATTTTGTGTTTTACACTAAATGTGTTGTATGGTTTGTTGTGATCAAAACTAAGAAAGATTAGTTAACACTAATAATGTTTTTAGGCATTACTTGCATTAACAATCTCCCCCTTTTTGATTACGACAAACGATAAACTCATTTATGTAGAAACACAAAATATCGAATTATTAACTAGTTTATCACTATCATTTCTCCCCCTTTGTCGTAGCAAAAAGGTTAGCACAAGTCTTCGAAGAACATCGAACTTTGCTAGTAGCTCCCCCTTGGTGGTTGCTCCCCCTTGCTTGGGGCACCAAGTATATGAGCTAAGGTGACATGCTACACAAAGGTTAGTAGAAAGGAAAGAAACACCAATGTATATATGATCACTACCTACTAAGTAACTTGAGAGGGAGAGAGAGAAGAAATCTCAAATTAGAAGCAAGTATTTTGCTAAGTATGTCCAAAGAGGTAATTGGCAACATCAAGCTTCAATCCAATGAAGATGATAAGCTTGTCAATGGGTTAAAGTTTAGAATTGATGGAATCACCCATAAGCAATTGTAAAAATTAACCATGATCAACTCAAAATAGAACTAATGAAATAACACATAAACAACACAAAGGTTACATAAAAGAAAAGACACAACAAAGTAGATAGTCATACACACAATATGAGTATCTAAAGCAAGAAATATGGAAAGTAAACCACTAAGCATAAGCTATTCTAATAGTGATATTTTTCCAAGATTGCAAAAAAAATAAAAGACTCTAAAAAGACGACGATGCATCATTCGAAGTTTTGTCCACCGGGACGAAAACTTGGATAGGAGGTCGAGTGAGGAGGAATTCAAGAAAATTTAACTTCTCATACACATGAGCAAGTTCAATTTGTTGAAATCGACAACAAGCACAAGAGGATCCATGATGCAACACAAAATCGTTTGATGGGGGTATGGCATCAAACTTAGGGTTTGGTGGTGGTGGGGTAATGGGTTTGGGAATGTTTTCACAAATCCTTTTGAGGTTTGGGAAGGTTGAAAGGTCATTGAGTTGAGGGGTGTCGAAGGATTGAGGTGGTGGGGGAACATTTTCTTTAGCTCCGGTGATGGGGTTAATGATATAAGTCTCATTCCAATACTTGATTGGAGAGAATGTAGGGTTTTTGGGTGGTTTGGAGGAAGATGGTTCATTATTATTAACCCAAATAGGTCGAACCGAGATTTTCGATTTCTTTGAAAGCTTTGATGAGGAAGCTTTGGGTGAGTGGGGTTGTGACAAAGAAATGTCAAGGTTAGGAATGTAGGAGTTAGGTATCGTGAGAGTGTGAGAATGAAATCTCAAGGTTGTGTGAGAATGAATTCTCAAGGTTGGGAAGGTATGAGAATGAAATCTCAAGGTTGTGTGAGAATAAATTATCAAGGTTGGGAAGGTGTGAGAATGAAATCTCAAGGTTGGGGTATAAGTAAAATGTAATCAAGGTAAGAATTTGAATACAAAATGTGAAGTGTCAAGGAATGTTTAGTCAATTTGGGTAAACAAGGAATCCTGACTGGGTATAGGGTTTTAAAAGTTTTGACCAAAAAATTCGTCAAAAACTGATTTCTGCCCGCGGTACCTTAAAGGGACCGGCGGTTCCATATCGCTAGGGAACCGCGGGTCTTTAAGGATCCGCGTCTAGTAGACTTGAAACCAAGTTTTTACAGGTTTTTGAGAAAAACTAAGACTTTTTCAAAAAATTGCAATTCTTGGAATTTTACCTCTATTAGCGCCAAGTTATGCTAGGGTTGCATAAAGCAACACATTCACAAAGAATGTCTTGACAAAGGGTGACAAAATAATTTAGATATCATTTTGAACCAATTTTAGTCAAGTTTTTTGAGGTTGTGATAGATTTAGGTTCAATTTTAATTTCAAATTAAAGTTGATTAATGTGCACATAAGGATAGAAACACATAAAACTAAATCCATAGATCAACAACATGAAACATTCATTAAGGAAGCAAGTACAATGACAAATAAAACTAACTAATACATAGCTAGCTTAATCATTAAATCTAGATGAGTAGTCTTCTTTGGCTTGGTTTTGTTGAAAACACTTATTAAGAAAACTCATCATTCATCTCCTAGGAGGAGGCATGGAGAACAAGACAAGCAAGAACTCTTGCAACCTCCTATGTAGTCCAAACATATCCATCCCAAGGTTATGGATGATGTAGTGGTTATAAAGACAACATGGACAACTAGGACCATGTGTTTGTTGAAACCCATAGTATGGATCACCCAAAAGGAGGGAAAGTGGAACACCCAAAATTGGAATGTTTGAGTTGGGTGGAGGTGGAGGAGGCATGCTCTCCAAGGGTGATGTGGGTGAGAGTGGAGGCATGTTCCCTAAAGGGGAAATGGGTGAGTGTGGAGGTAAATTCTCCAAGGTTGGTGAAATGGGTGAGTTAAGAGGGGTAAATGGTGAAGTCACCAAGGTGTCATCAAAGTCCGTCACAAAAGGAATGCTTTGGATTGGTTGGGGTTGTGTGGTCACATCCAAGGGTGCACTTGGAGTGAAGGGTGAAGAAAGCTCATTCATTCTTGAGTTGAATGAAGAGGAGGTATAACCAATGGAGTGGTTAGTACCATGGGTGGATGATGTCTTGCATGGTGCAAGGGGTGGTGAAGGTGATGAAGAAATAAGGATAGGAACCATCTCATTCTTAGGTGTGTGGAGGGGTGAGGAGTTAGGCTTGGCTACCTTAATCCTTATTTTGAGTGTTTTCCTTGGGGTGGAGGTCTTGGAAGAGTTTGAGGTTTTGGTACAAACCATGGTTGTTTAAGGGTGGTTTAAGGGTTAGGGAAGGATGTTTTGATGTGTGAAGAACATGACTAACAAGGTGGGTTTAAATGGGTGAGGGGATGATCCAAACTAGTAATGGGTTAAAATCATTTTAGGTGAATAATGAATTTAGGTAACCTAGTTTAGGAAATGTGCAGTTTATTACAGAAAATCATGCAGTGTTTTCACAGAATTAAGAAAACAGTGTAAAGAAAAAGATGTTGTCGTGCACAGTGGCCGGCGGTTCCTTATCTAGGACCGGCGGTTCCTTATCGATAAGGAGTCGCGGGTTGATATGGAACCGTGACCATAGGGCTTTCAAAAATTTCACCTCCCAGTTTTTGATAAACCCAGATTTTTACCAAAAGATTCACAAGCCAAAGTTAACTACAGATCATAATCTAATAAGCTAACTATCACAAAGACATGCACAAAGCTATGTAAATCACAAACATGATGGCATAAGCAACATTTAGGATCAAAATAAATAATAATCCAAACATTTAGCATAAGTTAATAGACAACCAAACCAAAGTGTTAATAAGCACATGTTTAAACATCAAATGATAACCAAACTTTGACACAACTCAAAGTCTTCACCTCCGTTTCTTCCCTAATCCCTTGATCATTTTTCCCAAGAACTTGAAACCCTTTCTTGATTCAATCTGGTGTTCGTGCAATTCACCTCGAGTTCTAAGATTCTCACGGTAAAGATGCTCCATATTGAGATCTTCCGGTATATCACTAGAATGATGAGGCGGATGAGCTAGGTCTTCAAATTCATCCTCGAATGGGCTTGAGGATGGATGGGAATTACTCGAAGAGTGGAAATGAGAACTAGTACCGATGCCATCACCATCACTTGTTGGCATTTGGGTGTCCTCATCATCCATCTCTTGATGATAGGATTTTCGTGAACCTCGGTCACTTCTAGGCTTTCGTTCATATACCTCTTGAATAGGTAACATAACCCGTTGAACCGGGTGAAAGCGAGAAAGATCGAGATGAGGAAAATCTTCACCAACCCTTCTAAAAAGGCGAGTAAGAAGCATAGCATAGGGAAGGTTTGTTTTGGGTTTGGAAAGAGCATAATTTATACGTCGAGCGATGTAGAATGCTAAATTGTACTCGGTTGATGTAAAGATGCAAAACAACATATGCATCATACAAGCCGGGATATGATCTTGGTTTCCACCAAGACAAAACACATTCTCCCTAAGGATGTTAGCCCATTGGACCATGAAATCCTTAAGGTCGCTTGAGAGCACTTCATAGCGATTCACATTTCGCACATTAGTATGAAGGCTTCTCACAACGTTTCTATCACGCTCTTTCGAGATGATATCAAGGATGAAATTTAGATCAACTTCGGTGATGTCATCTAAAGGTTTATCGTTGGACTCCACGAGAGCATCAAGTCTCCATTTGTCCGTAAAACGACAAGTGCCTCTATATGGCACACCAAGAATATCACCAAAATCATCAAGGGAATATTGAATGATTTGATCATTCAACATGAAGCGAATAAAGATTTGGCCATTGATTTCGAGCATGGAGTAAGTGCTAAAGAATTCAAGAATAAACAAGGGATAAATTTCTTCGTCTATGAAGAGCAAGCAATCAAATCCAATATGCTCAAACATAGAGTTGATATATCTATACCCCGTTATTCTTGTATCTACAACCCTACCCTCATGGAAATTTTAAGTGGAAAGGGATGGAAAAGAGTTTTGAAGTTGAGGGGAAGCATAGGTTTGGGAAATGTCCGGCATATAGTTTCTAGTGAATTGATGATCTTTTTGATATTGTGAAGGCATGATTAGTACCTAAATAAACACAAGAAAATATTTTTCCAATCACTCATATGAAAAATAAAATCAAAGGTAAAAAATATGAGAATATGTTATATCAATTTCTTGACAAACAAAGGATTGAATCCATATCATTCTCATGTTCACAATGTGTCTATTCCATCATTAACCAAGAACACATGATCTATGTTAGATCAACAATAGATTAGAACATTGGTTTTTCAAAACAAGGTTTTTAGGTAAGCATTAACAATGTCATTACCTACTTGTTCATGGGTTCATCTCAAATCCATCTTTTAACCAAAATCATTTAGCCAAAATTCGGATTTGTTCTACAAGTGGGTTTTAGTGAAATCTTAATGAATATGAACCTAAGGAATCATAGTAAAATAACCATGTCAACCCACATTCCTGTTAAGGTTTTAATTCAATTTCAATTTTAAAAATCCCCAATTATAAAAGGATGAACCCTAGAAAAAAATAGATGAAATTGAAAGAAAATACTTACAATTAATTGATGTTAGATGAAGGATGAGTGAAACCCACAACTTGGAGTCAATTAATTTGAGTGATTGAAGGTTTTGGAAGCTTCAACAATGGTGAAAAAAGGGAAAACCGTCGGCTGTGAGTTTTTGGGAGAGAGAGGGTTTGGTTTGAAAAAGAATAAAATAATCAAACTGGCGCTCTGACAAAAGTTACTGCCCGCGGTTCCTTATCGATAAGGTACCGCAGGTTTGAGCCGCCTAGATAAGGAACCGCCTACAGAGGCAGGTTTTTATCTATGAAAAACGCCAAATTTTAAAAACCAAGTTTTTCTAAAATACTTAAAATTATATCATGAGCCTTTTAGAATATCATTGGATCATCATAACACTAAGCAATATGCCTTAACAAAGGATTACGAGTTGAATCAAGATCGAAAAGAACCGAAACGGACAAACGACTACTCGTAGCAAAACGACAAAGTGGAGAGAAGTCAAGGGAAGTGAATCAAGACTAGGACCAATGCTCAAGGGATTAATGACAATCTTCAAATAGTGGTAACGAAGAGCTTGTGTCATATATAGTGGTTTAAGACGTGCCTTTCCGGCGAAACGTTAAACGGCTTTGGTAATTAATAAACACAAAGCAATTATTCAAGTATAGACTAAGATCACTTTCAATAATAGTCTTAGTTTAAATCAAAATATGAGCAAGGTATTAATTCACTTTCTCTCCCACAAAGGGCCTACTAGCCGTATGGGTGCAAACCATGGAAATCATGCTTGATACTTTAAGCTACTACTAACTCACTCTACATCACCATAGTGAGTCAAGTATCCAAGCAATGAAGGTTTGAGAGGATAAAAGAAAAGAATCACAAACCACAAATAATTGTCAAGGCAAGGATGCCAAGAACAAGCACATAGTCAAGTAATGATCAAAAGAATGATCAAAGGGCGTGTGGAAGAACGAAAGCGTACCTTGGTCACAAAGAGCAATCCATCAAGGAGTCAATGCTATGCCCAATCAATGACTATGATGAGTACTAGTCTTCAAGGACTAGTATCATTCCCAATCATCTTGGTATCATCATTCAAAGATGTTAAAGATCAATGAAGATGAGTTTTCTACAAGTGCAAGTAACTCAATTCACAACCAATTAAGTGATTGATCTTCATGAGTACCTACACAAAGCAAGATGCAAACTAGTAGATATATTTCAAGAGTATATCTAAAATGCATAAAGGCTACTAATCTAAAGTGGGATGCAATAATATCAATTAAAGTACCTATTTTTCAAGAACAAAATAGTTTTGACCAAAGAGAAACTTTAGTACAACTTGACCTTCTAATTTGCGGAGACAATGGATCGATCCAAGTTTCAAAGTACAATATACTTCAAAGATCTTGAGTGACCATCGCTCTGATACCAATTGTAGAAACTAGAAGGGGGGGGGGGGGGGGGTTGAATAGTTTCTCTTCGATTGGTGACCAAATTAAAATTACTTTCAATTTGGGTTGTATCAAAACTATCTTTTGTTTAAAGCTAAGTTGCATAATGATTAGGTTCAATTCAAATGCACTAGCAAAGATAATAGGTAAGTGTAATGCTAATGAAATAAGTAAAGAGTAAGGAATGAGACAACCTAGTGGGAAGACACCAAGATTTATAGTGGTTCGACAACGAGGCTCTATCCTCGTTTCTACTCCACTCCTCGAGTACACCTACTCGAGATTTCCACTATATCCACAAGGTCCCTTCTTGGCGGAGAAAACCTTACATCGTCGCTTACATTATTTTCCGACACTAAGCTAAATGTCGAGACCTAATCTTTAGCTAGGACCAATCTACACAACGTTGCCTACTTCACAATTTAACGACACAAGGCTAGATGTCGAGTTCTAATCTTAAGGTAGAACCAATCTTCACGACGTTGCCTACTTCACCATTTTACGACACAAGGCTAGATGTCGAGTTCTAATCGAAAGCTAGAACCAATCTTCACGACTCTTCACTTTGAAGCTAAGTGAGAACTTCACACAACACAACTACTAATCACTTTTAAGTTTAGTGAGAACTTACAAGACACAACCACATCACTTTATAGTTTAGTGAGAACTACTAATCTAATCTATTACAACTCAACTAGACTTATCCAAGTACACACATGTAGCTTGGATTTACACAACACAAATCCAAGCAAACACATATGCAATGGATGTACACAATAAATCCAAGTATCCACAAATAACTTGGATGAACACAACTAGTCCAAGTATTCATAAATACATTGGATTGACCTAAAACAAAAAAAGGTATCATGATGAATATGACTAGCTCATAGATTCATCTTTATCACAACACTAGTGAGTGAGTGATCTTCTCATTGGACAAGGTAAATGAGGGGATCAAGAGGATAATCATATGTAAACATCCTTAAAACTTTAAGTGATCATTTACTAATGATTATGCTATAGAAAATAGAAAGGGGACTGAGAAAAACGTCCAAGAGGCTTACTGGAAAATGAGATTTGACCCACTATTTAAAGGAGACAAAGTATAACGGATCTATAACGGCTAGCTGTGCGCGGTACCTTACCTCGCCCGGCGGTTCCATATCGCTAAGGAACCGCGTAGGTACTTAAGGTACCGCCACTAGAGTACGCTCCGTTTTTTGTCTTTTAGTGGGGTAGGAATATCTGAGGTATTTGAAGCCTTCAAAGGATATTCTAACAGCATTTGGAATATGCTATTTTCAAATTTTCATTTTCTATTTTAATAAAACATTTTCTAAAAAAGAAAGTTTATTAAAAAGTCTTTTGTCATATTAACAAAAGTGAGTTTTAAGGATAATCATTTTGATGATCACTAATTATGATTAAGAAAGGTTAGTGATATGATTATTACCTTGATGATAGTGTTAGTTAAATAATTCATTTTGTGTTTTACACTAAATGTGTTGTATGGTTTGTTGTGATCATAAATAAGAAAGATTAGTTAACACTAATAATGTTTTTAGGCATTACTTGCATTAACAATAACATCTCGACTATTCGTTGAACATCTCATGTTAAACGATATCATCTCGATTTATCCGTTGAACGCCTCATGTATAACTATGTTACAATATCAAAAAATAAAGGCGGAAAGAACTTCTCGAGTATTCAACTATTACAGGTTAACGGATATAGGTTATTGGTTCTAACCAGGGGTTATGTTTTATTGTTTATGGTTATGGATTTAGGGTTATACATGGGTTATGGCCAACTATTACATGCTAACGGATGTACGTTATTTGTTAAAGATATGGGTTAATCGTTATTGGTTAAGGGTTATGGGTTTAGGGTTATACATGGGTTATAGTGAACAATTATATGTTAATCGATAATAGGTTATTTGTTATATACAAGGGTGAAGTTTTATCGGTTATGGTTGTTGATGACGTATAGTCCCTAGTCAGACTGAAAGCACGATCCACGGGTACTACCGTATCCAATCCATTATGTATGGGTTATGACAAACAACGCCTGAAGCCCAAGAGGACCTAGTCGGACTCATCCTTTGAACATCTCATGTAAAATGATAACATATACTAGAATACTCCGTTGAACATCTCATGTACAATGATAACATATCGACTCATTCGTGGAACATTTCATGTACAAGGTTATCATAAAGAATACTCCGTTGAACATCTCATATACAATTATAACATCGCGACTCATTTGTTGAACATCTCATGTACAAGGTTATCATAAAGAATACTCCGTTGAACATCTCGTGTAATACACTAATATATCGACTCATCCGTTCAACATCTCATGTATCCCGATATCACGTCGACTCCTTTCATAAATATCTCATGTACAAAGATACCATCTCAACAACTCCGTTTAACATCTCATGTACAACTATACTATCGTGACCCTTCCACTTGACGTCTTGTGTACAACTATACTATCTCGACCCCTCTGTATAGCATCTCATGTAGAAGGTAACCATCTCGACTATTTCGACAAACAACTAGTGTACAACAATATCACCACGCCAAGCCAAAAGGACAAAACTTATTAAAAATAAAATTCTTAATGTTTTTAATTAATTATTTTTAACAAATATTTAATAAATAATTGTTATTTATTTATAAATAAATATTATATATCAGTATTTTAAAACTCGGGTTTATAGTTGACCCGTTTAAGTGATCGGTTCACTAGTCAATCGGTTTAATCGTCGTGTCAACACGGTCTTATATATACGCATACATCTTTTCATAAATTTAATATATAATGTTTTCTAATCTTATAACTTATCTTACGTTTTTGAAATGATGAAAAATATCAATTTTTTTCTCAAACAAATTTGGTTTTTTAGTTTTACATTTATAAAAACACAACCACTTCAATTTATCAATTAAACTTAAAATATTTTTTGGGAAAAAAAATTTGTTATATTTTTTAACTAAAAAATAGTGACCTGGTCGGGTTTATCGAACCGGATTAACCCGGGTCAATTAAAAATCGACGGTTCAATCTGATTCTCAAACAAACAAAAACCCGGTCACATCCGAACCGATCTTTAAGTTGGTTCACGGGTCAACTGGTTCAACAAGCCGGGTCAACCCAGATATTAAAACATTGTTATACATATATACTTTTATTTTATTTTATTTTATTTTAAGACTAATATTTTTCCAAAAATATTTCCCTCTAACCCGCTTAGAATTTTCACGAAAATCAAATTAATCCACAACATCACCGCTCAAAATTTTTACGAAAATCAAACCTCATTGTAACATCGATTAATTTGATCGTAACCCTCATTTTTATTTCATAAGTGCTTGTTTTAAGAAAATCAAACCCTCATTCTTACAAATAAATCAAACCCTTATTTTAAGAAAGAACATCACGATAATCAAATTAATCCACCATCTTCGTATCTATTGAATCCCCATTCGCACGCCATCTGGATCTGAAATACGACTGCGTGAAGGGCGTATAGAGGAGCCATACATAGTTTCAAGGTAAACATTTATAATCGTTTCTATGGTTTTTTTTTTTTTTTTTTTTTTAATTTCCAGTGGTGTTATGAGCGGGGGGTTCGTGGGTGGTTGGGCAGGTGGGATCTACAGCAATTTCATTGATGCTCTTCATGTGGTATGTATCGGTCACCAGTAAGAGAAGGGTCAGAAGAGGGCTCATCCCCAAGGGCTTCAATATTTGATAATGGGTCGATTGACACAAACGCTGTAAGTTTTGAATGTAATTTGTTGAGTTATACACTAAAACATAAAAGTGAAATAAGAAATTATTTGTTTATAGATTGATATTAGTATAAATTCTTTCAGGCTTCATGATCATTTGCTGAGTCTAACGACAAGTCATTAGAGGTGATTTTCTGAAAAGGTCCTAGAATTGACTCAGATAATGGTTTTGATCTTGGAAGGATGACGCGTCTAATGCAATCACTTGGAAACCCGCAATCTAACTACAAGGCCATTCACATTGCTGGAACTAAAGGAAAAGTCTCAACCACTGCATTTCTTTCCGATATTTTACATGCTCAAGGCTATTCCTTGGTTGCTACACAAGGTATTACAGTACTAGTTGGTTACAATTATCGCATAATTAGTTTTTACATGATTAGGGAATAAGTGGTAGCCATTTTATGTGAGCAGTCCACATATCAAGACCATAAGGGACCACATAGGAAGAGTAGGCGATCCGGTATCTGCCCATCACAGTAAACTTGTTGTTCCAAAGGAAGGATAAAAGTCATTCTTGATAAGGTCGTGCAACTTGAAATGGGACACCTTAGTCATTTTGAGATAACAGATTTATAACTCCTTTCTTTGACAACAATATGTTATTTATTAAAACCATCTCATTGTAGAGGTTCTCACTGCTATGGCGTTCAATCTACTGACCGTCCAGTTAGGTGGTTTTCCTGGTTTCAAGATGACTTTGAATTCAATGAGTTCAATTTCGGACAAATCCTAACATTCTTTATAATGTATCGAAAGCCTGGTTTCAAGATGACTTAGAATTTCAGTGACTGACGTATATGTTCAACTTTATGATTTAGATGATAATTTGCCAAAAACTCAGACAAACATTTTTTTCAACTTTGGCTTGTTTCTTCATGTTTTCATCTATTTGTGTATTTTGATGCCTGACTATGTTCTTTGATTATTTTTCTTTGTAGTTTGAAGCTGCTTGACGTGCATTAAATTGGGATCTTTGTACCATACATGAGCGATGAGTCTTCTAATTCAGGTTATCAAATTAGACACAATCATTTCAACCAAAGGTTACATAACATAATATATCCATTCTTTAATTCTGTTCACATCCACACTTGATTCCCTTTTATTTGAAGCTCTTTATGGGGATGGTGATGTGTTAAACAACACCAATGTTCTAATTCAAGCTCTTTATGCTGGGTTGCTAGATGTTTAAGGGCACTTCAAGAGTGAGATATCAATAATTTCAACCTGAACCTGAAAGATTCTAAGCAGGTACCAGTAGATTTAAACTTTAGTTTGATGAAGCAGAGGTTTTGGAAGTTTAACATGTACGTTTATTCAGACTTACTTATTATATATGTAGATGTATGGCAGGTTTATTCAGACTTACGGGACCCACATTATGGTAGGGATGGGTGTTGGAGGTGAAGATGTTGTACGTGTTAAACAGAAACCATCATCTACTATTTCGCCTGCAGATCTTAGATACTATTTAGAGGATCTCGGAGACTGTATGTTCTCTTATGAGGACAGTCCTTCTTTACTTGAAAGGAAATTTAAAGATAGCAAACAAGAGGTAGTTGGTTTTCGAATTACTATACATCTTAAAATTTGCTCTGCATTTACTTTCAATATATAACTTTGAAATATATATTTTCAGGTTCCGAAAGTTTTTAATTGTATGATGCAGCCACACACTATGCAGTTTACTAACATCACGGAAACTTCAAGCAAAGATGTAAGTTAACAAAATACTAAAGGCTTCTTGAAAATAAACATTATCCTAATTTTAATAACTCAAGTTTGGATGATTATCTGAATGCCTCAAAACTGAAATAGGGACTCACATTTATTGGTTCTAAAAGAGGCGGGGATGTCTTTTTTGATAAAGAGTAGCGATGATCTGTCAAACTGGTTGGACTCGACGTATATTTTTTTGGCGATGGTTGACTACCATTACCCATCAGATTTTCTAATGCCTTTGCTTGCCTATCCGATAAAAGAGGTTAGTCATTATTTGTACTCCTGCTGTTTAAGTCAAATTATTTAGAACTTTATACTTTTATAGTATACTTATGTGATTAACATATTTTGGAGATGATCAAGTGCCTTATTTTGATTGGAGTTGGACTGTTGATATAACATGTATCTGTTTCGGAGATGATTTGATATCCGGGTAAAAGAATGCGATGTTAGGTGTCTAGCTGCTATATACGTTATGCATTTTCATTGTTCCTTTTATGTTTTCTTTTCAAGATTGAGCAAGTAGACCTTCTATTCTGAGTTTAGCATATGTGTAGTTGCATATTTATTTATAAAGCTTTCAATTCTGTTATGCTGAATGGTAGATACTCTTAGTAAAACTTGAAACAGATCTGGTTACTGTATGTTGATGTGATTCATGTGTTGCTACTACTTATTGTTTTATCTGCTCTCGGTCCAGACTTTTGTGTATTTTTATATTTTGATAAGTTGCAACTAGTGGTTTGCTTAGTTTGTTACAGACTTACAGTAGATCTGTTTGTTCTATTTGATTATCTTATGGGCACTCCAACACTAGTAACGAAAGTATATCGATTGCACTCTATGTTTAACTAGTGGTTACCTTTGTTTAAGGTTCGCTAAAATAAACATGGAACAATGGGATTCAGTGTTGAAGGACCCTAAAAAAGAAATAGAAGAACCAGTGGATTGATAGAGAGCTTCTCAGCTGTAAGTCTAGTCAGCTATATTAATTACAAAGGGAGTGTAGCTCATAAGGTAGAGCGTTTGCTTTGCATGCGAAAGGCACGGGGTTCGATTCCCCGCACTTCCATATTTTTATGCTTTTCGATTCGTGTGACTACATATCATAAAAAGTCACACAAACATACAATTCATGTGACTATTGGATGCATATAGTCACACAAAATACAATTGGCTTGACTTGACAAAGCATACAGTCACACTTATTACTACTATTGGTAACTCTTTGATTATTTGTATGTGACAAACTCAGTACAATTAGCATGATTTGTGTGACTACATGTCATGAAAGGTCACACAAACATACAATTCATGTGACTATTGGATGCATGTAGTCACTCAAAATACAATTTGCTTGACTTGACAAAGCATACAGTCACACTTATTACTACTATTGGTAACTATTTGGTTAATTGTATGTGACAAACTCATAGCCATTAGCATAATTTGTGTGACTACATGTCATAAAAGGTCACACAAACATACCACCCTTCATGTGACTATTTGATGCATATAGTCACACAAAATATAATTTGCTTGACTTGACAAAGCATACAGTCACACTTATTACTACAATTGATAACTCTTTGGTTAATTGTATGTGACAAACTCAGAGCTATTAGCATGATTTGTGTGACTACATGTCATAAAATGTCACACAAACATACAATTCATGTGACTATTGGATGCATATAGTCACACAAAATACAATTTGCTTGACTTGACAAAGCATAGTCACACTTATTATTACTATTGGTAACTCTTTGGTTAATTGTATGTGACAAACTCAGTACCATTATCATGATTTGTGTGACTACATGTCATAAAAGGTGACACAAACATACAATTCATGTGACTATTGGATGCATATAGTTACACAAAATACAATTTGCTTGACTTGACAAAGCATACAGTCACACTTATTTCTACTATTGGTAACTCTTTGGTTAATTGTATGTGACAAACTCAGAGCCATTAGCATGACTTGTGTGACTACATGTCATAAAAGGTCACACAAACATACAATTCATGTGACTATTGGATGCATATAGTCACACAAAATATAATTGGCTTGACTTGACAAAGCATACAGTCACACTTATTACTACTATTGGTAACTCTTTGGTTAATTGTATGTGACAAACTCATAGCCATTATCATAATTTGTGTGACTATATGTCATAAGAGGTTACACAAACATACCCTTCATGTGACTATTTGATGCATATAATCACACAAAATACACTAATCACATAGTAAATGTCACACATATTGTATATTTATGTGACAAACTTATAAACAATAGTCACTCTTAAACAAAACTCGTGTAACTGTAGAGTGTTTACCGTCACACATATTCACTAAAACACCAAATATTATACCTAGTTCGTCACACATTTTCCAGTATTGGTCACATTTTTTTTGCTGGTTATCGTCACAAAGATCAGATCGTGACCGTAGGGTACCTACGGTCGCGGGACCTTTAGTAACAAAGACTAAAAAAACCGCGTGTGACTGTATGCCTACGGTCACTCTTTTTGAGTGTGACGGATACCATTTTTTGTACTAGTGGGAGGTAGTATAATCAAAATACATTTGATCTATTACATTATAAAATGATTTTAAACTGTTTTTTTCTTACATTTACGCAGATGGCCCCGACTATCAAACGCTGTATGCTTGCTATGGAAGCCAAAAACGAGTTCCGACGAAGTGAAAATCATTGTTAATAGAGAAATCAAGGTAAATTTAGAGTCTAAACTTTTTTGATATCGCGTTTCATCATCTTACCCCATAGTTTTATATTTTATGAAGATCTAGCGGCTAACGTTATATATATCTTTCTCTTTGAACAACAAGCCAGGAACAACACGAACATGAATATTCAACTACTTGTGCGTTGTTTGATGAGGTATCGCTTAATATACACTTTTTTGCATTCATCTTTAAAAAAAATAGAATTATACACTGGTATTCATATGGAAAGCTTAATATAGTTTTCCTTTCAATAAACATCACTCAGATATGAAAACTCTATATATTTGAACATGGTCAACTTGCATTTCTGAATAAAGTTATGGATAAAGATATGATTAACACTACTATTTTTAACAGATATATTGTTTTATTTTTTCATGTGCATTGTGACACGTAAATAACGTAGGTTTTCTTGGTCTAGGCCTCTAAGGGTCTATGTGACATACTGGACTAGAATTCATCTATTGTTTGATAAGGTAACATTTATTTTTACATTTACTTTTTACTCATATTCAAAAATACTTTCTCATATTTGTAATCAGTATGAAGGCCTAATATAGTTTTAATTTCTTGGCACATCAGATGTGATGTGTGATCTTAGAACTATTGCTGGATGAGATGGTCATCTTTTATTATGGTTCTCTGTCTCACACAGATGATAGTTTGTTTTCATTTGACTCATATATTTTGGAAAAGCAAATATCGAGGAAAGCAGAGGCAAAGTTGGCAACATAGAACTTCAACGCCCTTATGAACATTTGAGATTGTTGAGGTTTGGTTGATGAGAAAGTCTTTTTAAATTTTGATTGGATTGTAACACTTTAGGGATAATATAGAAAAGATTAATACTACATAAATCAGTTACACCAAAATCAAATATAACTTTGTGCTTATCTTATGGGTTCATAATTTGTATTTTACATGTAGCATAAAAATGTGAAGGATGTCTTTCCGATGGCAAATATCAAAAAGAGGAAAAGAAATCAAAGTTTTATATATGTACTTTCACACTTAAAGCAAGTTCGTCAAGATACTTCGTAAATTATTGTAATGTGAACTCGGGCAATGAGTGAACGAGTATTGTACTATTTGTATTTGTTGCAATATGTTGAGAAACAACTTAAATGATGTCACACCTGATCAACTATGATTTTTAGTTTATGATTGTGTTGATGTGTGTGTGTTTTTAAGTATTTCCTAAAGCAATATATAAAAACAATTATATTATTTTTATAATTATTAAATCGTTATACTCGAGTAACGTATTGTATTAGTTAGATCATTTGTGTGTAATGAACACATATATATTGTTACCGCTTAGTGTTGCTTATTTCCATATGATAAATTTCATTTGATTGTTATAAATTGTTGGTAAAATGATTTTTTTTAAACAATGGGTATAAAAACTATAACCATAGTTCTAAATAGCTCGCTATAGTCCGCTTTAAGGCGCGCTAAAGCTTGAGGCGTGACCTCCACGCTACGCAATAGGTTATGGCGCGCTATGACATGAGGTGCGGTAATTTTTTAAATTTAACTCTAAAAAAGGAATATTGTCACATGTAAGGAGAGTTTTATACATTTAATTATCATGTACATGACTAATTATGAACATAATATAAATATAACATTGAAATACATAAAATAAATAAATACTTTTATATGTTGTGCCGTTATAAGCCACGCTTTAGAAACGCTAAAGCTTCGCCTTAGCCGCTAAAGCATGTAGCTTGGACATGCCGTCACACCGTGTTTCACGCTATTTATAACCTTGACTATAACTATACGCATAACTATATAGCTAAACTCACATGGGCTTTCAGAATTACACGTTTACAAGAGAGTCGCATATTTAATCATTTAATTATAGTATATAAAAAGGTGAATTGACCCGCGTGTTGCGATGGGGCGACCTTTGTACCGAGACGTGCATTTTCTTTAAGTGTGTTTTTCTTATTCTTGAAATCACATGGAAGCGATGAGGGTCATATGATGTGCTGGATGACAACGCGATAGAATAAATAAACCACAACATAGTTCAATCCATTAGTAAATAAAAATTTAGTAGATTTACTATTTATAATCGGCGTTTTTATTATATTTAGTGAGTGTTTAAGATTGCGTTTAAAATTAAATTATTTAATTATTTTATTTTCAAAATGAATATAAGGTTACCCACAACGGTAAGCCAAATCGATCGATTGCACTCGATCACGATTCGGTCGCCTCGTTATGGCTAGTCGGTCGTGCTCAAATCGGTGTTACCAACGACCCTTTTCAAAATTATAACCGTTTAAAACTTGGTGGAGTTTTGCACATGTTGTTAAAAAAAATCCAACTACTACCTTATAAATATCTCATTAAATCAACATTTTTCACACAAATTAAACACACAATTCTCTAAAATACAATGTCTTATGAATTATTTTTTCCAATTCTTCCGACGACGAGGATGAAGTTACAAGTGAGTTTGAGGTTTTTACCCAAGCTTGTGAAGCGGCTTACGAATCATCAAAAAAACGGCCGTATGTACATAGAGATTACAAGGGTGCACATAATCGTCTAGTAGCTGCTTATTTTACTGACGGGCCGCAATATGTTGCTGAGACATTTCGTGAATGATTCCGAATGGATCGAACTTTATTATTACGAATTATTGACGAGTTGAAAAATAACTATTCTTATTTTCGAAACTGAACTGATGCTACGCAGCTAGAATGTCTTTCGCCATTGTTGAAATGCACTTTCGCTATTCGTCAATTGGCGTACGGAGTCGTGCCTGATGCCCTTGACGAATATTTGCAAATGGGTGCGACAACAGCCCGACAATGTCTTCAAAAGTTTTGTACCGCCATCATGGAGTTATATGGTACCGAGTACTTGCGAAAGCCGACTTATACTGATATGGAGAAACTCTATGCCCATCACGAGGCAAAACATGGGTTTCCCGGGATGATATGAAGTATCGACTGTACACATTGGCCGTGGGAGAATTTTCCCGTTGCCTATAAAGCTCAATTTATTAGGCGTGATCAAGGGTAAACTCCGTTTATTTTATTGGAAGCGGTCGCATCTCAAGACTTATGGATTTGGCATGCTTTCTTTGGTGTATACGGTATGAATAACGACGTAAATGTATTACGTCAATCCCTAATTTTCAATGATCTTAAATCAGGGAAAGCACCTGAACTGAGATTCGTGGCTAACGAAGTGTATTATCCTCGGGCCTATTATCTTACTGATGGAATATATCCGCAGTAGTCGGTTCTTATTAAGTGTATAAAAGATCCACCGACGAATGATCATAAACGAAGATTGTATAAAACGAAGCACGAAGCAGCAAGAAAAGATGTTGAACGAGCCTTCGGTGTATTGAAAACGAAATGGAGGATGATTGATTACCCGGCCCGAGGATTGTCAAAACGTCGACTATCAGACATAATGTACACCTGCATCATATTACACAATATGATAGTTAAACATAGGGGAGCGACGATATCACCCATATATCATCATCAAGAAGAACATGCTGATAACGATCCGGTGAATACGCATGAAGAAAGTCTACAAATTACTCAGCAGATAATCGACCCACATCTTCATCTCAACCTAAAAGCCGATCTCGTGGAACACATTTGCAACAATCGCAATCCATAAATTAGCTTTTTTAACATTATGTTTAATGTTTTTAATTTTATTGTAATGCTTTTTATTTATGAATCTTTAGGTAATGTTTTTTTTTAAATAAATGTAATGTTTTTTATGAAATTTATTGTGTTAAAAAAAAATTTAACTAGGTCGCATTGTTGTGGCAAATAGGTCGCACTAGGTCGCAGGAGAGAGAAAACTGAGAAAATTAGGTCGTGACTCATAACCGTCGTGGGTAGCCTAAGCTAAAATTATTGTTTGGATAATAAAAAGAAAAAAAATAATTATTTACGTTTAGAAAGTTCTAAAAGTGGGTTTTGAAAAAGTAAATAAGAAGTTACTTATTTTATTTTTAAAATAGAGAAAAGCTAAATTAATCTATTTTATTCATTTTATTTATCAAATAATCAAATTTGACAAACATTAAAAAAATTGATTATCTGATTATTATGATTTAAAACAGGATAATCAAATCTAAACACTAATTGTTAGAGACAAAAGTTCCTTAAGGAACATGCATCCAAAAAAGAAAAAAGGAAGAAATCTCCACCATCCATTTAAATCAAATCCAATTGTGTATATTAATGTTTTAAATTTAATTAAAAAAAACACTTTTCATCCTATTTCTTAAAAATTAAATATCTCTCAAACCGTTAATCGTTATGAAAAAATAATTATACCGTCACGATGGGAATTCAATTATCTTTCTATAGATATGCACTTCTATATACTTTCGGCGAACTTTTTTTAAAAATTTTCGTAAAAAAAATCACATGTGATTCTCGAAAAATTACATGTGATTCTCGAAAACTCATGTTTGATTTATTATTTTAAAAATCACATTTGAATTTGTAATGTCACATGCGATTTGTGAAAATTACGTGTATTTTTTTTGACGAGAATTCCAACATTATAAAATCGTTAAAAGTATATGAAAATAACCGTCTATTAAATGACGAAAATATTTTCGTTATTACTTTAAAATCACATGTGATTTATGTGAATTACACTAAAATGTTTGAATCACATGTAATTTTATCAATATATTAAAATGTTTATTGCCATTTATATAAAATATGTTCATTTTACCGGGGTGGAGTCTCCTTTACCCAAGAAAAATATATGTAAAACAAATTGGCTTCTGAATTACATGTGATTCGCTGATAATTACATGTGACTTTGCTTGCATTACATGTGATTCAAGCATTCCGAAACTGTAACTTTTCTAACAAACTCACATTAGATGAATCACATGTGATTTTTTTAATTATGTATTATCTGTTTTCATTTATGTAAAATATATAGAACAAATTGGCTTCTAAATTACATGTGATTTTGTTTGAATCACATGTAATTCTGCTTGAATTGCATGCGATTCTATGATAATTACATATGATTTTGCTTGTATTACATGTGATTCAAGCATTCTGAAACCTTATCTTCTTCTAACAAACCCACTTTATATGAATCACATGTGATTTTTTTAATCACATGTAATCTTGTTAATATATTAAATTGTCTGCTTGAATTACATGTAATTCGATGATAATTACATGTGATTTTGCTTGCATTGAATCACATGTAATTCGATGATAATTACATGTGATTTTGCTTGCATTACATGTGATTCAAACATTTCGAAACCTTAACTTCTTCTAACAATTCCACTTTAGATGAATCACATGTGATTTTGTCGAATCACATGTGATTTTGTCAATATATAAAAACGTTTTGTTGTCATTCATATAAAATATAAAAAGTAAACTGCCTTCTGAATTACATGTGATTTTGTTTTGATCACATGTAATTTTACTTGAATCTCTATGTGTTTTTACATGTGATTCACGTAAAATATATAAAGCGAATTTTCTTTTGAATTAGTTATGAGTTTATTTTAATCACATGTAATGCTGCTTAAATTATATGTGATTTAATGATAATTACATGTGATTGATCCGAATAACAAGTTACTTATACTAAATCTAAAATCATAATTTTCGCAAAACCGTAAGTAATTTTTTCAAACACTTGTGATTTGTGTCATGATTTTTACCAAATCACATGTGATTTGTGATAAATTTTCTTTTTAATGATACGTAGTTCTATATACTTTCGACGATTTTATAGTTTTCGCACTCACGAATCACATGTGATTTATTACTTTATAAAGCACACGTGAATTTGTAAAATCATTTACAATTTAAGGATTTCTGAAATCACACGTGATTTGTTACTTTAATATCACATGTAAATTTATGAAATCACATGCGATATATGGAATCACACATGCATTTTAGAAATACAAATCACAATTGATTTTATAAATTACTAGTGATTTTACAAATTATGTGTACTTTTTTTGACGAAAATTTCAAAAAAAATCATCGAAACTAATATGAAAAAGCTAGTGGTGTAACTTGTTACGTGTTTACATTCGACTATGTAAATAGTTACACTAATAAATAATAATAAAAGTTATTTATTTGTTCTGTAAAAAAATTTAATTTTTTTTATAAAAAAATCACAAGTAATTTTTCCGAATCACATGTGATTTTTATAGTCGAAAATCGCAATAATAAAAATCGTCAAAAATATATCAAAGTGCCTATCTACTGAAAGATAAGAATTTTTTCTTCGCAACGGTGTATTTTTCATAATCTAACGATTTATCGTTTGAAAGATATGATGTTTTTAAGAAAAAGGTGAAAGATGAAATGAATGGTTGAGATTGTTTCATTCCTTCTTTTTTGGATACACATTCTATGAGTATCTCACCTCAATTGTTAGAATGACGTTTTAAAATTAATAATTATGTGATTATTTATTTTTAAAATAAATAATTTGTTTTTAATAAGCAATCACAAACACCCCTTACTACATGGATTTCCACGCAAAGTGCCATGATGTATTTCTCTTTCGTGGTTCAAACATATTCTTACACACTTTTTATCGAGGTTTATTAGTGCGCTCATATTTTTCAAAATACTCCTACCTGCTTTATCCATTGAGGATATTTATATGTACGTTGATAAGTTGCATATTCGTAGGGAGAAAAATTGATGCTTCATGCTATTGTTTTTTTTAACGGCAGTTTGGTGAATCGGAGTATCTTGCGTCTCACTGAGGCATCAAGTCTCTTGAACTGAATTCGAATCATCTCACGAAGAGAATATTAACCCCATGCTAGTCATCCAGTTTCTCATTAAGGGGCTTGAAGGCATTTCGATGAGATTTAAACTTGGCTGTCAATTTTGAAAAATCCCCCATATGGGGAATGACAGGAGCCGAACCCTTGACCTCCCCCACATAGAGATTATAACCAAATACATTCATCAAACTGAGCTAGACTTCATTTGTTGATGTGGTGTCGTGGATTTTATGAAAATTTCGTAATCAACTCATTTTCAAGAGTCATCATATGGCCCAAAATGAGATTTTTGACATGATTACTCATAATTTTTTTTGTAGTTCACAAATAAGAATAGAAAAGCTAATATTTCGTAGAACTAATTAGCTTCAAAATCTATTGATCCTTAATGTTTTGTAGTTCTCTATATTGTCGTTTCTTAGCTCTTTGTTAGTTTTGAAAAAGTTATGCTGTTAAAAAAAATGATACGTTGTTAATGCACTCAATCAGTAAAAAAGGCTAACTGCGATCACATGTCGAACATAAAAACCAATTCTATACGTATTATGCCAACTTGGGATGTATTAGTGGATTAGATCAGTTACGACTTAACTAAAGAGAAAGAGGCATGACTGCATGAGCCATAGGGATTGCAAGTAGGCATCCGTGCAAGTTAATTGTATGTAAAAAAAACATCTCAAAATTGAAATTGCCCAATTTATAACTAAGTTTAAATAATCAAATTGCATACCATTGCTTAACCACTAACTCAATTTCCATATACACTACTAGAAAACAGAGCAACAGCGACAGATTTTCCGACAGACCTTTTTCCGTCGGAAATTAGTGTCGAAACTCCGACAGATTAGCGACGGATATTGTGATTGATTTTTTTTTAAGATTTTCAGACGAAATTCTGACAGAATTCCGACGGATACTAACTTTGACGGAAATCCGTCGGTATTCGACTTATATTGCGACTATTTTCAGACGGGCTTCCAACAAACAAGTTTACCCATCGCTAATCAGTCGGAAAAAATCAGAATAATAGAACTCTCGCTTTTCCGTCGGAAACTCTTTATACAATAATATTTTTATTGTTTGGGTTTATTTGGGTGGAAGCTTTATTGTTGGGCTATTATAAGCCCGTTATTGCTACCTAACATTTCTACTTAAGTAAAACACATTTAAAAAAACATGGTTTTATAAAAAAATAATTTTTTTCATATTTTTAATAATTAGTAAAAATTATATATAAAAACCGTAAAAACTTTCGTATATTTAAAATATAAATTGTTTACGAACCAATATAATATATAAAAAGAAAATTTTATTGCAAATACGTAAAATTTACACATTTAAAAAAAACCGAAAAAATCAAAACACGGCCGGGTTTCGAGAACCGAGTTGACCCGGGTCATCCCAAACCCGGCGGGTCTAGCCGACTTTCGATAATGTGAAACCCAGGTCAATATAACCCGTTTTCGACAGAAACTACGATTGACCCGACCAGATCGACCCGGGTCTAAAAACATTGCCTAAAACTAAAATAAAATATTTTTTTAAAATCACTTTTTTAAAACTTATAAAATATACAACTTATTGTACAAAACTTAACCAAACTATTACAACTTATAAAATACTAACTTATTACACTTATAAATTACTTATTTTAAAACTTGTTTCACACACACTGTTCCATTTCACTGACCCGCCCATCGTCTCCAACCGTTCGCCATCAACCGCCCGTCGTCGATCGCCGCCGTCATCGATCGCCGCCGTCATCGATCGCCGCTGTCGTCTCCAACGTCGCCTGCCATCGATTACCCTAATAAAGGTTGAAATCGATTCTAATTTTGTCCTAATTTGACTATTTTTAATTTTTGCCCTAATTTAAGTGATTTGATTGCTGTTAGGATAGATATTTATTGCTGTTAGGATCGAATGTTGTTAATATATTTTAGGCATAAGTTACAGCTAAGTATATATGAACAAGTAATGTTGTTAACTAAACCGTGTGTGTTGACGCGGCGCGTATAGCCGTATATGGCTGTAGTAGTTATTGAGATTTGTGATTTTATAGTGTGATAGATGTGAATTAGGTGCCATGGTTTGAAGTTCGGGTTAGTATTGTGATTTAGGTTGTGCACAAAAGGTGTTTAATGAAATGTCCATTAGAGAATGATACTTGCATGATATCTATTGTTAGATTTTGGTATGAAAGAAATGTTTAGCATGAAAAAACAAGCGTATAATTATAGAAGTATTGAGTTATTGATATTAGATGCTATAGATTGTAAGGTTGCTAGTGTGATTGATAATCGGGAGTGGAAATGTCCTAATGAGCTTGTTAAGGAATTTGTGTGTTCTGCAAAGATGTAATAAGTCTAGTTATCGTAGTTAGAAGTTGTAGTTTATAAGCAGATAGGCTGTATAAATGTAAATTTTGAACAGACGAACAATGCCTTATTGTTTGTCGTTTGGAAATAACGTTCAGTGATTTTGATTATCTGATTATTTAACTGGTCGAAAATCAATTTTTAAGCAGATGAAAGGAATTGATGGATATGATGTCGTTATGATTGTCGAAAATAGGTTTGGACTAGAACGGATGTTTAAGTGAAGGTCATGGACTAAAGTTCCTGTTTTGTTCTGATATTGAGTTTAAGAAAGTGTTGATCTTTTGATCTTTTGATTCATCTCGTGCAGTTAAAGAGTTTGTCGATTATTTTCAAGTTTATAATGTAGGACTGTACTAAGAACTGAGACAGCCGTTAGGTGCAAAAGTTGTTGACTTGATAACGGGTAAAAATGGGTTTGAGCTAAAATGAATTTGATAACAGGTAAAAATAGGTCTGAACCAAGGGGTCTTTAAGTGCCAATCGAGGTCTGGACTGTTTAAGTTGATCTGATGACTCATTTTATTAATGTAATAGATATAACTAAGATACATATATACTACGTTAGGACTACAGAGTTATGCTAAATCTCCATGAACAACTAATGACTGACGGGTGCGGGTCAGGTGTGATTAGCTGATTTGGGCACGAGTGGCATTTAGGGTTCTGTTATAACCTTGCTAGTATGTTACAGTAATATTAGTAATGCTTAGATGGATTTAGTATGATTTGAATTGGAATTTAGGCAGTAAGTTTGCTATTAGATTCTGACCAATTCATAATATTCTGTTTGAATTATAATATCTCATAACCACCAGTAATATGGGATAAAATGGAGTAGTAGACGTAAAATGACTTCACTTCTCTTAATGTCTTGCAAGGGATAAACTGTGGTTCTTTATGTCTGTAAGGTGCTTAAATGTCGAATCGTCAAAGGCACATATAAGTAAAAAGTTGAAGCTTTAGCTTATGAACATGTCGAATCGTCAAACGCACATATAAGTAAAAAGTATAAACTTTAGCTAAGGCGATATGACGTGGGTGAGATACGCATGTCATTAATCATATAAGGTTCAATGTTTAATTTAATGTTCTCATAACCCTCCAAGTAGTTTATGAATACTAACTATTTCATACAGCAAAGATTGGTCCTAAAAATATTCATGTGAAATATATGTACATAGTACAATATAAGCTAGGTAATCATGTATTTGCAGTTTTGCGCATATCATGTATTTGCATAATGGTTCAATCAAACAGCGAAACATCTAGTTATATGGCACCAGTAACTGATTATTGCTTACACTCAGTCTTTGATGATTCAAAGTGTTCAACGCTTTCAAATACCGACTCCCATTTGTTTTTAATGTTTCATGATTTAGAGGCCGTTTGGTTTGCTTATTCTCATTGTATTTAATTGTAGTCCAATCAACAACAAGACGACACACATTCCGGTTATGATGTCATGAGCTGGATGTACGATTTTGTGAATACTCATCAGCTTCGCTTTTCTACAAGAGTACGTACCATGTGTCCTATATGATTATAGATGAAGTGCTTGTTTTCTGAACTAGGATAAGTGCAGCTCGTGGTTTTGTTAATTTAGAGGTTGTTTGATTGCTTACTTTAAACATGTTTCGATTCTTTGGTTTGCTTTGTTTAAATGATGTATGGATTTCTATTTAAATTAGAAGCGTTCTGAATTTTGCTTATTAGGAGTTATAGAATTTGCATATAAGCTGCTTATTTTTGGGAAGAATGGTTGTTCCAGTTAGTATCTCTTTTAGACCCTTTAAACACGTGTCTTTTAGACCATGCCAGGAGTTATAGAATTTGCATATGCTGGTTTGTCGTTTTCAGTAACGAGTATTGCGTCTGCGTCTGCAACGTCTAAAAAAAATGACCATGCCAGGTCTTGAACTCGTGACCTGCAGTTCAACAGCCACACGCCTCTAGCAAGTGTGCTCCTTATTTTCTTGTTAAGTAGTTTCATTTAGTGCATTATATAGGAGCGTAGTTTATAAGGGGGTGTTTGTTTCGGCTTATATAGCCGGCTTATGGCTTATTTGGTTTTCACCTTATGTGTCATAAGCTCACTTGTTGTGCCTTATTTAGAAGCTTTTAGGCTTTTGTAAGCTTATTATGACACGCTATTCTATTTTGTGTCAATCCAGAAAGGCACCATTGTGGAGAAGCTGACTGAAGAGGTGGTCAATGACGCTCAGCATCTTAGGCGCTTGATTTCTACCTGTGAAGGTAACGTACATCTTCTGCTCGCTCATCACTTCTCAATTGTGTGTTTGCAGTTTTGGACGAAGAACCTCACTGTTGAATTTGGTTCTACTTGCAGCTCATAGGCAAGTGGGCGAAACTTCTTTGAATGATCGAAGCTCAAGATCACATCAGATTATTAAATTGGTAATTCTAATCTTAGTGTAGGCTATGTGGTGCATCTTCCTCTTTAGATTTGTATACAGGTTGCTGACTTTGTTGTTTAAGGATCCGTGAAAATAAAACGTCGCCACACCAATCTCGTCAGGGATCAGTATTAATCAGTGATAAGCGTTCCTGTTTTTCTTAAAGGCAAATCTCCAATACTTTTTTGTTCAATGTCATTATGTTTGACAAGTTAATATGGCTTTATGTTTTATCTTATACTAGTCGCCTATTTTGGTACCATCACATAACAATACTGTTACTCAATGTCTTTTTAAATGTACATGTATGATGTATGCATACCAGTATCCTAAAGTGAATACATTTATTTTATATTCGAGTCTACATGCTTTCATCTACATCAAAAACACATATAGATGCATGCATAAATTTGTGCAAAGATCTCACCTTATGAGATCATTTAATGGCTTTACATTTCAGAGTATTGAGAGCAGTCTTCATGATGCATCAGGATGTGTAAGATCTCTCTTGGCGAGTTTGGTATGTTTGCTTTTTAAATTATATTTTCTATATGATTGTTTCTTCTTAGTTGTTTCTTATCTCCATAAAACTCATGCAGAGTCTTGTAGATCTTGCTGGCAGTGAGCGTGCAGCTCAAACTAATGCCGATGGTGCTAGATTGAAGGAAGGCAGCCACATAAACAGAATCCTACTCACTTTGACAACTGTGAACAGGAAGTTAAGGTTAGCTTTTTAATGAACAAAGTCGAATTATTAGTTAGTACCATGTTGAGCACCCCTAAAAAAGCATCAATTTCGACAATAACTTTTTGTACACTTAATATGTCAGTATTTGGTAAATTGGATTTTGTTCTTGTATAATAAGCATATATAGGATGAAAACTGAAAAGTATATAAATAAGCCACAACAAGTGACTAGGTATTCAAGCTTGTTACTTAAGTGTTATTTATTGTTACACATTATCAATTCCCATACATCTCAACTCCCCAAGGCCTGATAGAATAAACGATGATATTTTGCTTATAAACAAATATGGTTATCGCTTTAATTTCTTATGAGCAACTATTTCTAGTTACTTTTCATCCTTGTATGATTCGTTGTAGCAGAAAGTTTGAACTTAGATATACAGTATTTATATGCGCATGCATTTAGCTTGAAGTGTTGAAAAACAGTTAATGATGTGATGATTATACGCTATCCCTGACAAATGGATGAGAACAATTAACAGGTCAGTATGGGTTTAGGTGGGTCGGGAAGGTTGGGTAACGGGTTAGTATGACTTTTAAGTCCATAGGTTGTTCTGATTATAAAGGGGATCCTCTTTTATTCATATTTTCGTCGGAAAGGTTGGGTAGCGGGTTAGTATGACTTTTAAGTCCATGTGTTTTAAGGTTTTTAATAGGACTTGATACAATGTAGGTACAAACTTTAGAAGAGAAGATTGCAAGAGGAAAACGCAGAAATAAGAGCATAGTCCCAAAGAGATATGCAGATTGAGGTGCGACGCCAAGTGGAGCATCAAGTACTAGAGCACATGCGACAACGAGAACTAGAGGCGGATGCTCGTGAACATATATTTGAATATTTGTATTACTAGTTTCATCTTGAATGTTTTATTGTTCAATTCGACTATAACTTGTTATTTGAATCCTAAACGATTGTTTAATATTGAATTATCCATTCTAGTGAATCTGTGTAATCTTTATTATTTGTAAATTGAGATTTGGTAATAGAACTATTTGGTCGTGAATTATCCATTTTGTTTCTAACCATTTTAGATACCGGATTACATAAATTTGAGCAATAAGCTGCAAATTAATTTTTATATCTGCGACAAATTTGTGACTTTTTACCGATAGAAATTTTCTGACAAATTTCCGAGAGCCGTTTTATCGACGAATTTCCGACAGGTATTTTATTTATTTTTACCGACAGATTTCCGAGAGAAATTAATACCAACAGAATTCCGACGCGTTTTTTTCGTCGGTATTTCCGACAGAGTTCCGGCTGATAGGGATTAGCTAGGAAGCATTTAGCGACACACCATTTTCGTCGCAAATCCGTCGGAAAGGACCTACACTGACGGATTTCCGACGGAAAACACCGTCGCTATTGCTCCATTTTCTGGTAGTGATATAGCTTGTTTCATGACTTTTAAAATTAGGTTAAGTAAAAAAGCTTAATAATGAAATTGCATGTCATTAGTTACCATATTAGTCTAGCTTTATGTTTCATTCCAAATTTTCCAATACATAACTAAAGTTTAAATAATCAAATTCCATGTCATTACTTAATCAACAACTCAATATCCATACGTAGTTTGTTTCATGACTTTTGAAATTTCTTTGACTAAAATGATAATAATAATCAAATTGCATTATATAAACGTAAATTAACTACTGTAATTATGAAGACAAGATGAACATATAAAGACATTTTGTCTTAATCAAATTCCTACGCATTTAAATAGATATTAGATGAATACTTGTAGGTAGCAATGAAAATTTACAACAACATGTAGTTGTAAAAGTAGTAAAAAGTTATGTGTTATAAACGAAAAATAATAAAAATTTGAGGATTTGAGAATTAAACATATTGTTTTCAAACCCGGTTTCGATCAAAGAACTTGTCAAATTACATCGGGTATTATATTTTCAAAACTCGATTAGACCTAACGATTTAAAGTGATTTGGTTTAATCTGGTTGAACCGATAAATCGTAAACATAATGTTTGTAAAAAAAAGCGGGTTGGACCCATGGTAAAACCAGTTGAATTCGTAACCCGGTGGTCGAGTTACTTGTTAAAGTCGATTGAAGACCTGGTTTTCAAAACATTGATTGTGTACTTTCCAGTTATGTGTAATACTTTTCTAAACTTATTATCAAACCTATTTATACATTTTAAGTTTTCTGTTTTTCTACACTTAAAAAAAGGAGTAAAACAACAACAACAACGATACTCAATCCCGCATCGGCAGGGTATGAGGAAGGTAAGATCTAAATAGATAATGCCCTTACTTTTAGGCAAACCCGCGAGTAAAAAACTGCTTTCAAGTAGATCCGGCTAGGAGATTTGAAGGGGGAGAAGAGATAAAGATAATTTTGCAACATCCGTTCTTGTTAACAGGAGTCGGAGTTCCAATTTCATAGAGGCTTAAAACAAGAGGATCCATTTCCCTTTTTTATTCATTTTAGTAATGGAGTCTCTTCATCTTTCGTTTTCAAGAATCATAGACACAAGTTTGTTCGCTGGCATTAAACTAGATTCTTCGACAACTTTATCACATTTGTTCTACGTGGGTGATGCTATCTTCATTGGTGATTGATTGTTGAAATTATGGCAATCTTTCAAGGTTACCTGTTTTTGTTCTTTGTTTGTTTCCTTTGTGTAAATAGGTACATAGTTTAAGGACCATTTATGCTTATGTTGCTTTCTAGCTTGCTGGACTCTGGTTGGACTCTCTCTTGGATGTTGGGCTTGTTGTGTCTGGACCGTAGTGTTTTGGTTATAATACCCTAGCTTACACAGAGCTATGGTTAGCACACTCATATTATTATCACACAATTGTGTGTTTTGTGCTCTCTCTCTCTCTCTCTCTCTCTCTCTACAGCCATTGTTGTTATTCTTGGGAGGTTATTCATCTTGTTCTTTTCTTAGTGTTTGAGTGATTATTTTATGTGAGGGAGATCGGATCAACCTAGTTAGGACGATCTCAGTATTTCCATTTGTAATCGTTCGATTAGCACTCGTTTGAGGACTAATCTTTATCTTTCTGTTTTTTGTACTTTTGAATCTTGAATAGATATCGCAAAAGGGAGGTTGGTTGTGTGATAATCTTGGTATTCATGTTATTTGTCTCATCTATTAACATGTTATCTTAGCCTGGTTCCTAGATCTGGTCTTGTGTATCACACTCACCTGTTTTCTATGATATATGTTCATTCATTTGCCAGAAACTTAAATTAGGGTTTCACAAACCCTAATCTAATTTTTGGGGCTTTTGTGTTCTATTGCTCTTTCTTGGTGTTCCTGACTCTCTGGAAGTTTGTATTAGTGGTGTCATTGTTTTCCTTGGAAAATAATTTAGGTTTTTCACAAAACCTAATTTTATTTTTTGGGGATCGTTGCTCTTAAGTGCACAGGAAGCTTCTACTGGTGGTGCCGTTGATTATTTGGGTGGTGCCGTTGAGTTTCTTGAAAGTAAAAATTAGGGTTTCTTCAAAACCCTATTTTTATATTTTTGGGAATCTCTGTTTTTTGGTGTTTTGGAAGCTGGATTTGTGGTATCGTCGCTTTTTTTGGTGGTGTCATTATTGTTGGTGAATATTTGATTCAATTAAAATTAGGGTTTTCAAAACCCTAATTTCAATTTTAGGGGTTCTTTGTTTCTTGTTCACCCATCCTCTAGACTAAGTGAATCTAGATATTGGGTGTTTGATGTTACAGCACTATAAGTCCTTCGTTCATTTTCCCCCTTATCTATCTCTTGGTTACTTTTGTGAGTTATTGTTGCTAAGTGTGTGGGTGCAAACGGATTCGGTTAACACCTTGACCCTCCAGCCTTGACTGGTGTGGATACCTGCTCTAGATAATCCTAGTCCACAGCTTGCATTTCTGGTAGCTCATATTCTGAGTGTTTTTTCATTTATATTGCTTGTTATTCTCTGCTTTATTATATCTTGCTTTCTCTTGTTATACTTACTTGGGCTGCTCTCTTGTCTGCTTATCTTTGTTTAGCTCTATATTTGCTTGCTGTTGTTATTTGTTTTTAATCTAAGGCATGAGTGGTATACCACCTCCACCTCCACCTCCTGGTGGTAATGGAGGGAATGGTGGTGATAGGGGTGCCCTTGAAACCACCAGTACTCTAGTTTCCCTTATCAGCAACTTGGATGTTGGTAATCCACTCTATATTCTAGTAGTGATAATAGTAGTTCTGTTCTTGTTCCTTTCAAATTGCTGGGTACTGAAAACTATAGAATGTGGAACAATGCTATGAGACTTGCTTTGCAAGCTAGAAACAAATATGCTCTTGTTGATGGTTCTTGTTTAAGAGAATCTTATAATGATGATGTTTTGTGTGCCCAATGGGGTAGATGTAATGCTATGGTTCTTATTTGGATTATGAATGTTGTCTCTAATGATGTGTACATAGGTCTTGTTTACTCTGAAAATGTTGCTACTGTGTGGAAAGATCTAAATGAAACTTATGATAAGGTTGATGGTTCTATTGTCTATAACTTGCTTAAAAATATTGGTAGTGTTAAACAAGGGGTAAGTACCTTATTTGATTATTATCAGAGATTGAAATCTCTTTGGAGAGAGTTTGATGATGTTTCTAAAATCCCTAGATGTGTTTGTGATGTTAAATATTCCTGTTATGCTAGCACTGAGTTGGCTCTGCATCAGCAGATCATGAGGCTTATGCTGTTTCTAATGGGGCTTGATGAATGCTATCAGCTTGTTAGAACTGTACTTCTCACTAGGGATCCTCTTCCTAATGTGAAGGAGGCCTATGTCACTATATCTAGAGAGGAATCCCATAGGGGTGTTCCTGAGAACTCTGATCATACTAAGGCAAAAATAAATTCCACCTCTTTTGCTGCTAAGACCTTTAATCAAAATAGAAGGGGTACCTCCAATACTCCTTATAGACCTTCTTACAAAGGCAATGGGTCCAAAAGTTACATGGGTCCAAAAGTTACATGTGTCCCAACCCGAATCTTTTGTGCACTCATTGTAGTAAAATTGGCCACACTATTGATAGGTGTTTTGAATTGGTTGGTTACCATGCTGGTTATAAAAGGGGGGTAATACTCAAAGGCAAACTGGTTTTAAGTCTAATTTTAATGCTAATTGTGATGTTAAAGCTGGACAGGCTTCCACCTTTAATTCCCCAAATTCTTTTACCACTGAGCAAATGTAGAAACTCCTTAATTTGATCAATTACTCCTTTGGCAACACTCAGTCCAATATAGCAGGTATATATTCTTTCTTAAATGCTAATGTTTGGTTTAGTATTAATTTCTCTAAGTTTTTATGGTAATTCCAAATTTTCTGTTAAAACCATAACTCTAGGATGGATCATTGACTCTGGGGCTAACCAACATCTTACCACCTCCACTATGGGAATGTGTAATGTTGTAGATATATCTAATCTCAACATCTCTGTTGGTCACCCCAATGGCATTGTTTCCACTATTAGTCACATTGGTGATCTCAAGCTCTCTAATAATGTTGTTCTCCATGATGTGTTAGTTGTGCCTGGATACTGTGTTAGCTTACTATCTGTTAAAAAACTTTTTAAAGATAGCAAATTGTTTGTTAGTTTTTACAAAGATAAGTGTTATATTCAGGACTTGGACAAGGGGACCATTCTGGGGACTGATAGTGAATATGGGGGGCTCTACTTATATGATGACCTTAAGACTCAGATTTTAGGTACTGCTAACTCTGCCATGACCTTTAACATCTCTAAAGACCTCTGGCACTGTAGAACTGGTCATCCCTATGACCAAGTCCTAAATGCTCTCAAGCCTGACCTTCACTTATCCAAAAACACCACCATCTCTATCTGTGAAACTTGTCATAGGGCTTGTAAAACCCGTATACTTTTACCATGAACAGTACACTGAGTAAACGTATGTACAAACTAAAAATTTCCTTTTATAGCACGAACACGTGTCATGAATATTAATTAGAGAAATTATGTACGTGTTATTACAGGATAAGTTTTAGTACGTGATATTACACGATAATTATTAACCATAATAATTATAATCACGAACATGAAATCATGAGCGTTAAATCACGAACATATAATTACATACGTATTTATTATAACACGGTTAATATCGTTTATGTCCAAGTATTTATGTATAACACGAACAATTAATTATAACATAACACGAAAACACTATCGTATCAACACGTAAAATATTGGACACGAAAAACATTCGGGTTTCCCTTGTGGGCCCCACATAGCCGCGAACACCAAGAGCAAGGGAGGGCCCAAGCCCAACTTGATTTTTACCAAATATGGGAAAAGGAAACACAGACTTTTCATTCTTTAGATTTTACAAAAAAATTAAAAACCCTAGCCTTTGTCTCTCTCCTTGCCGCCGGCTATAGCAACACCAAAGGAGGTGTTGATTGATCTTGGTGGTTAAAAACAAGTGCTTGTGTTCGTGTTATTAGTTTTCAATTGTTTCACGCATTCGATATATCATTCAATCCTTTTTCTTTTATTCTTTTTATTAGATCAAGAACACATGAACATGGGATTTATAAAAACAAGTAATTAAACATGTTAGAATCATGGGTTAAATAAAAGAATGGAAAAAGATCGGGTTTGGGGTTGGTTTTGGTTTGGCCGACGCATGAACCGAGAGCCATGGGCTGTGGTCCTTGTAACACCACCAACCGAGACCTCAAGGTCTCGGTGTGGTTTTGGGTGTCTCGGCAGCAAGAAGAAAGGGACCCCGACTTAAGTCGGGGTACCGTTTGGTTTGTGTTGGGTCTTGGCAGCAGCAACAACACCACCGGCTAACTGCCGATGGCTATTTTTGGTCTAGCAGGGGCAACACACGGCAGCAGCAGGGGACCACCGGCTAACTGCCGGTGGGAACTTGCTGAGGTCATTGGCTAGCAGAGGCAGGCAGGGGCAAACCACCGGCTTAAGCCGGTGGCTAAAATGAACCAGCAGTGGCAACCGGCTGAGCCGGTTTGCCACTGTTAAGGGGGTGTTTGTTTGGTCTGGTTTAAGGGAGAATTCTATCCGGTTCACGATAGGTCTAAATTAAAATCACGGGTCCGGTTCACGACTAATTTTTTTACAAGTTATTATTTTTACAAGTTATATTATTTTAGCAAGAAAAATTAAATTAATTAAACATGACTAATAATTAATTTAATTAAACATGGACTTAGGTTATTATTATTTATGAAATAATACATGTTTTAATCTAAGTATTTTTTTTATTTAATTTAGACTATATTATTAATTAATTATTTAAAATATGGAATATAATTAATTAATAAACATGACTTAGGTTATACTTAATATAATATTAATACATGTTTAACCTAAGTATTTTATACACCTTAATTTAGTTAAATCATGCTTATATTTAATTAAATCGTATAACCTATAGTTTATTTAATTAACATGATATTATTAATAAACTATACTAATGACTACATGACTTATGATATTTAACCAGTAAACTTAAGCTTATATTATTAGCTTATTAATCCAGCTTATTTTTAAATATGGAAACTTTATATTTCGAGAAACTTACTATTTTTGGAAACTTTGTATTTTTAGAAACTAATCTATTTTTAGAAGCTAATCTATTTTTGGAAACTTTCTATTTTTGTAAACTTTCTATTTTTGGAAACTTTCTATTTTAGGAAAACTGCTATTATTAAAATGTTACTTATTATTACACAACAAGTATAATAATACAAGAATACAAGTAATACTTAACCAGAATACATAGAATACATGATAAGCACAACATAACATTAAAATCAGTAAAACAAGACAAGAACATATAAAACAAGCTAAGATGTGATATAATCAGTTACATACTCAGTAAACAGAATACTTATATATGTCCCCTATTTATGTAGCATTAGTGAGATAGGAGTAGGACTTTCATTCTTTCGTCTTCTTCGTTCACTGGAGACAAGGTACGGATTTCCCGTCCCTTTAGTATGGACACTCTTTCCTTATTAGGATTCTCCATTTGCAGCCAACTGTTTTCCCAGTATTTGTTTTATATGTTTGATTACTTATGTTAGTTTAAGAGCCTAAGCCATATATATGCATGACCAGTGTCACCTAGTTATGGAGGTGCCATTACCATAACACTGGAGGCACCAGTGTTATGACTTCCCCACGGCGGAGTGATTGCTCGTGGCGTCCCTTTTCAGTTTTGGCCATTATATTATATTATCATGTGGGGCGTATGGGCGCATCCTAGTTGCATGTTTTACCAGTATTATCGGAGTGAATGCTATGTGTGCCTTGCATCCTTCACTAGGAGTTGATCCCTCCTACCCAGACTATTTAATTAGAGACAACCCCTCTAATTGCATGACGAGCTCTCCCCTCCAAGTATTCATGCGCGGTGGAACCTCATGACCTATATGGGCTATTGGCTAATGAATACATATTTTACATAAAAACATAAGTCTTTTCAAACTATAAAACTAATTTTATGAACATGTTTCCAGGTTACTTAGGACTTATACATTTCCGCTGCTATTAGTCTTTATGCTTATGATATTCCATGCTATACTATATCCATTCACTGGGCGTTATGCTCAACCGTTTTCCTTTCATGTTCCCAAACGGCAGGTACTCAAGGGCGCTCGTAGAGTTTAAGCGTACATGCATATGGATTGGAAGCTATCTAGCCTTTTCTACTTTATGAATTTCATCATACTTTTGCTACTTATTTCTTTGGACATTGTTTAGTCTTTTTCCTTTACAGTACTTATGTTTGTGTGTGATGAGCTTATACTTGGACTACTGATGTTTGTTTCCGGTATTTCCATTCATGGTCATTTAATGTTTTTAAGACATTTACCTTGTATGCTTTGATGACACACCATAATCACGCGTGACATTTCATTTACCAAAATGGGACGTTACAATTATGGTATCATAGCCCAAGGTTTTGACCTGTAGTCTCTTAAAACACGACCTGTGATTAGTGGGTAGTCACCATGGTCTTCCTAGAACTGACAGTTTGTTTTCATGCATTTATATCATATGTCATTGTCGCAAGAATTTTGACTAAGTAATGGTTGGTACAGGACTGGCCGTATTTAGTCGCATGTGCTTTTATCTATCGTGTTGTTTTGATGAACCGACCCATAGGCGTTCATCTTCGTCATGTCATTTTGTTTAGGTGAACCGACCCAAAGGCGTTCACCCAAACCCATGTGATTTCATCATCATGCATTCATACAGTGTTTTCATGCATAAATTTTTTATCATGATTTATTGGCATAAATTTTTTTAATTTTTTTCATGTATATATATATTATTATGTTTTAATCAGTTTAATCATGCATTTTTTTATACTGTCAGATGTTCTCACACGCGAGCAGGAACAACTTAATGCAGCAGTTCAAGCTGCGATACAGGCCATGCTTCCTTAACCGAGGAATGAAATTAGGGCCGAGGTGCAAGCTGCCAACAATCAGCACCAGCACCAGCATCCTATTCCTCCTCCTCCTCCTCCAGCTACACTGATCACATGGTTGGAGCGTTTCAACAAGCAACGTCCTTGATCCTTCGAGAAGACTGACAGCCCCAATGAGGCTGAGAGCTGGCTAGCTCATACTGAGAAGATATTTGATGCAATGGGCTACGACCCTGTCTTCAAGGCAAGGTTGGCCTGTTACAAGTTTGAAGGTGACGTGCTTGGATGGTGGAAGTCAGTGAAACAGTCTAAGGGAGGCGACGATTGGGTGGTTGGCTTGACTTGGGCTCAGTTCAAGGAGTTAGTAATGGGACAGTTCTTCCCCAAGGCTGAGCAGGATAAGCTGAAGAGGGAGTACCACGGGATTAGGCAGAGAGCTGGGGAGAACAGCAACGAGTTCATGCAACGTTTTCTTCGTTTGGCTGGTTTTCTTGGCGCAGCAGCAGGTACTGCTGAAGAGCAAGCATACCACTTTTGTTGGGCTCTTCGTACATCGGTCGCTAATAATTTGGTGTGTGATACCTTCATCACGGTGGCGCAAGTAGCTGATGCAGCACGTAAGTTGGAGATGCTGCAAGAGAGGGACGAGTTTGGCGAGGCAGAGAGACCCGAGAAGAGGTATTTTTCGTCACTCAGCGGTGATCATTTTAATTCATTCAATACTATCCAAATATTTATCTTTCTCTATAAATTGCATCTTTCAGGCAGAAGACTAGGGACCGGTCTCAACCGGCTACTCAACCACAGCCTACTCAGCACAAGGGTAACGGTCAGACCCAAGACCGTTCTGCTTCGGACAGGCGTGGTGGTAATGACCATTACCGTAACAACTCTAGCAACTCCAACAGCAACAAGTCCCTAAAATTACTCATTTCTTATGGTACATGCTTATAATTCATAATTCTGACACTTCAACATCTTCTACCAGGAATCATGGCAACGGAAGGGAGCAGGACCGCAGAGGTTCATAACCCAACCGTACAGCTATCACTGGTATTATGTCTTACGATTTTCTTCGTTGTCTTATTTGTACCCATAAACCATGTCTCATGTATAATTTTCTAAACAAGCTCCTAACCAGCAAGGGCGCCTGTTGGAGGGCATACTCACCCTCTCTGCACTACCTGCAACCGTAGGCACCCAGAGTCATGTCACCGCGACAGCGATGCTTGCTTCAAGTGTGGCCTGACAGGTCATCGTATGAAGGACTGCGGCAAGGGTGAGATAAAGGGCACATCTAGACATGCCGACTCCAAGCTACCTCCTACTACTGGACGGGTGTACACGACCTCGCGTGATCAGGCCAACAAGTCTACAGGTACCATCACTAGAATCTTGTATATGTATGGTCAAGCTACATGTGTTTTATTTGACACGGGTGCTACTCATTCGGCCATTTATACTGCTTATTCCAAGAATGTTAGGATATCCCCTATGCCATTAGAGAATGTATTAAACATTTCCACGCCCTTAAGAGACTCTGTACGCATAACCCATGGGTACAAGAGTCTTCCCCTCAAATTTGACGATAAGATTCTCCCAGTTGACGCACTTCCATTAAACATGTGCGATTTCGACATGATATTAGGCATGGACTGGCTATCCAAACATCATGCCACCATTGACTGCCATTCATATCGGGTCATCTTCGATGATGTAAATGCACCATAGTACATTCACAACGGTTTCATACCCGGAAGGTCTATACAAATAATTTCAACCTTACAAGCACGTGCACTACTGTCACATATACAAATAATTTCAACCTTACAAGCACGTGCACTACTGTCACATGGTTGCGAGGGATATCTTGCTACTGTTCATGATTTAGATGCTGAATCTCCATCTATCCAGAATCAGTCAATCGTGTCAGAATTCCCAAACGTGTTTCCAGAAGAACTTCCGGGCATACCACCTGCTCATGAAGTGGAATTTAATATTGAGCTCATCCTAGGAGTTGAGCCAATTTCTAAGGCTCCTTACCGCATGGCTCCCATAGAGCTAAAGAAGTTAAGGGAACAACTGCAGGAACTGTTGGAACGCGGTTTCATCCGACCTAGTGCTTGTCTATGGGGCGCACCGGTCCTATTCGTAAAGAAGAAGGACGACAATATGCGTCTCTGCATAGATTATCGTGAGCTTAACAAGATCACCATCAGGAATAGATATCCGTTACCACGCGTTGAAGATCTGTTTGACCAACTCCAAGGGGCCAAACATTTCTCCAAGATTGATTTGAGGTCGGGCTATCATCAGGTACGGGTTAAAGAGCAGGACATCGCCAAGACTACTTTCCATACACGTTATGGGCACTACGAATTTGTAGTCATGCCATTTGGCCTTACCAATGCTCCAGCTGTTTTCATGGACTTGATGAACCGTATCTTCCATGAGTTTCTGGACAAGTTCGTCATTATCTTCATTGACGACATTCTAGTTTTCTCTAAGTCAAAGAAGGAACACGAAGACCATCTTCGTACTGTATTACAGATACTTCGCCAAAAGCAGCTATATTATATCAGCATAAGGAATAACCATGGATCCAGCAAAGGTTGAGGCTATTACCAAGTGGCCAAGACCGACATCAGCGACTGAAGTTCGCAGTTTCCTAGGCTTAGCTGGATACTACCGTAGGTTCATAAAGAGATTTTCCCGTTTAGCACTGCCATTGACCAAACTGATGCAAAAAGGGGAGAAATTTGTCTAGACTGAATAAAGAGAGAAGAGCTTTGAAGACCTAAAGCAGAGGCTAGTATCTGCACCGATTCTTACTCTCACATCTGGTACAGGTGGATTTCAAATCTACAGTGATGCTTCAGGAAAGGGACTTGGCTGTGTTCTCACGCAACATGGGAAAGTGATTGCTTACGCATCACGGCAGCTTAAGCCTTATGAGGAGAACTACCCTACGCATGACTTGGAACTTGCAGCAGTCGTGTTTGCATTGAAGATATGGTGGCACTACTTGTATGGCGAATCATGTGATATCTTCACAAATCACAAGAGCCTGAAATACATCTTCACTCAACATGAACTAAACATGAGGCAGAGAAGATGGTTAGAGCTGTTGAAGGATTATGACATTAATTTGCAGTATTATTCCAGCAAGGCGAATGTAGTGGCATATGCTCTTAGTAGGAAGTTGGGTATGATCAACGACATCAAGATAGAGGAAGAGATAATAAGAGACTTGGAGCGACTAGATATTGAAATCATGGTACGTGGACAGCACGGTTACTGGGCTAATCTTTGAGTGGAACCTGAGTTACTCTCTAAGGTCAAGGAAGCTCAGAAGGATGATGGTGAAATTTGGGCAATCATACAGAACTTGGAGCAACAGACGGAGTTTCGGTTGGATGACGATGGTATCTTATGGCAGGGCACCAGACTTTGTGTTCCTGATGATCTTACACTCAGGGAAGTGTTATAGGCTGAAACTCATAGCTCCCCATTCTCCATTCATCCTGGTTCGACCAAGATGTACCATGATATCAAGTAGTACTTTTTGTGGAGTGGTATGAAACAAGATGTTGCTACTTACGTTTCTAAATGTCTTAACTGCCAGCAAGTTAAGATTGAGCATCAACGGTCTAGTTGTCTACTACAACTGTTAGACATTCCAGAGTGGAAGTGGGACAAGATCACTATGGATTTTGTTACCGGTCTTCCGCAGACAAAGAGGAAGCATGATGCGATTTGGGTTATCGTTGATCGACTTACTAAGTCAGCTCATTTCTTACCGACCCGCAAGGATGATCTGGTTAGCAAACTCGCCGATACTTACAAGAAGGAGATCATGAGACTTCATGGTGCTCCATCCAGTATCATCTCGGACAGAGATCCTTGGTTTACTTCGCGAGTTGGAGAAGTCTGCAGAAAGCTTAGGGTACCAAACTTAAGCTTAGGACGGCTTTTCATCCTCAAACAGACGGATAATCGGAGCGAACCATACAAATATTGGAAGACATGCTTCAAGCATGTGCATTGGAGTGGACATGATATTGGGATGATTATATCTGCTTGGTAAAGTTTGCATACAACAGCAGTTGGCACGCCAACATTAAGTGTGCACCGTTTGAGATGTTGTATGGCAGAAAGTGTCGTGCTCCAATCTGCTGGGATCATCTTCGTGAGCGAAACTTGAAGGACCAGAGATGATAGATTTGACCAACGAGAAGGTCGTTGTAGCTAAGGCAAAATTACAAGAAGCTCGCGCACGTCAGAAGAGTTATACCGACAAGCATCGTAGGGACTTACATTTTAACGTGGGATATCATGTCTTTCTTAAGGTATCACCGGCACGTGGTGTTAGACGTTTTGGAATCAAAGGAAAGCTCAGTCCTCGATTCATCGGACCGTTTGATATCATCGAGAGAGTCGGTGAAGTATCTTACCGTTTAGCGTTACCTCCGCAGCTTTCTCACGTTCATGACGTTTTCCATGTGTCCTTACTTAGAGGGTACAATTATCATCCCCTTCACACGGTTCAGTATCCACTGGATTAGATTCGTGAAGATCTTACCTTTATAGAGGAACCCGAGCGAGTTCTTGACAGACAAGAACGAATCATGAGGAAGAAGACGATTCCATTCGTCAAAATCCTTTGGAGGGATCATACCGAGCGGGAAGCCACTTGGGAAACAGTGGAGTCTATCCGGGCTTCTTACCCTCATTTCAAGTTTTGAATTCGGGTATGTTCCTCTTTTAGTTTACATTATCTATAATTCGGGGACGAATTATTCTTTTTAGGAGGGAAGAGTTGTAAAACCCGCATACTTTTACCATGAACTGTACACTTAGGAAACGTATGTACAAACTAAAATTTTCCTTTTATAGCACGAACACGTGTCACGAATATTAATTACAAAAATTACGTACGTGTTATTACACGATAAGTATTAAGTACGTGATATTACACGATAATTATTAACCATAATAATTATAATCACGAACATGAATTTATGAGCGTTAAATCACGAACATATAATTACGTACGCATTTATTATAACACGGTTAATATCGTTTATGTCCAAGTATTTATGTATAACACGAACAATTAATTATAACATAACACGAAAACACTAGCGTATAACATGTAAAATATTGGACACAGAAAACATTTGGGTTTCCCTTGTGGGCCCCACATAGCCGCGGACACCAAGAGCAAGGGAGGGCCCAAGCCAACTTGATTTTTACCAAATATGGGAAAAGGAAACACAGACTTTTCATTCTTTAGATTTTACAAAAAAAATTAAAAACCCTAGCCTTTGTCTCTCCCCTTGCCGCCGGCTATATAGCAACACCAAAGGAGGTGTTGATTGATCTTGATGATTAACAACAAGTGCTTGTGTTCGTGTTATTAGTTTTCAATTGTTTTACGCATTCGGTATATCCTTCAATCCTTTTTCTTTTATTCTTTTTATTAGATCAAGAACACATGAACATGGGGTTTATAAAAACAAGTAATTAAACATGTTAGAATCATAGGTTATATAAAAGAATGGAAAAAGATCAGGTTTGGGGTTGGTTTTGGTTTGGCTGACGCATGAACCGAGAGCCATGGGCTCTCGGTGGTCCTTGCAACACCACCAACCAAGACCTCAAGGTCTCGGTGTGGTTTTGGGTGTCTCAGCAGCAAGAGAAAAGGGACCCCGACTTAAGTCGGGGTACCGTTTGGTTTGTGTTGGGTCTCGGCAGCAGTAACAACACCACCGGCTAACTGCCGGTGGCTGTTTTTGGTCTAGCAGGGGGAACGCACGGCAGCAGCAGGGGACCACCGGCTAACTGCCGGTGGGAACTTGCTGAGGTCAGTGGCTAGCTAAGGCATGCAGGGGTAAACCACCGGCTTAAGCCGGTGGCAAAAATGAACCATCACTGGTACCCGGCTGAGTTGGTTCGCCACTGTTAAGGGGGTGTTTGTTTTGTCCGGTTCAAGGGGGAATTCGATCCGGTTCACGATAGGTCTAAATTAAAATCACGGGTCCGGTTCACGACTAATTTTTTTACAAGTTATTATTTTTACAAGTTATATTGTTTTAGCAAGAAAAATTAAATTAATTAAACATGACTAATAATTAATTTAATTAAACATGGGCTTAGGTTATCATTATTTTTGAATACATGTTTTAATCTAAGTATTTTTATTTATTTAATTTAGACTATAGTATTAATTAATTATTTAAAACATGGAATATAATTAATTAATAAAACATGACTTAGATTATATTTAATATAATATTAATAAAAGTTTAACATAAGTATTTTATACACCTTAATTTAATTAAATCATGCTTATATTTAATTAAATCGTATAACCTATAGTTTATTTAATTAACATGATATTATTAAATCATGCTTATATTTAATTAAATCGTATAACCTATAGTTTATTTAATTAAGCTTTATATTATTAGCTTATTAAACCAGCTTATTTCTAAATTTGGAAATTTTCTATTTCAGGAAACTTACTATTTTTAGAAACTTTCTATTTTTATAAACTAATCTATTTTTAGAAGCTAATCTATTTTTGGAAACTTTCTATTTTAGAAACTTTTTTTGGAAACTTCCTATTTTAGGAAAATTGCTATTTTTAGAAAGTTACTTATTATTACACAACAATTATAATAATACAAGAATACAAGTAATACTTAACCAGAATACATAGAATACATGATAAACACAACATAACATTAAAATCAATAAAACAAGACAAGAACATATAAAACAAGCTAAGATGTAATATAATCAGTTACGTACTCAGTAAACAGAATACTTATACATGTCCCCTATTAATGTAGCATTAGTGATATCGGAGTAGGACTTTCATTCTTTTGTATTCTTCGTTCACTGGAGACAAGGTACGGATTTCCCGTCCCTTCAGTATGGACATTCTTTCCTTATTAGGATTCCCCGTTTGCAGCCAATTGTTTTCCCAGTATTTTTTTATATGTTTGATTACTTATGTTAGTTTAAGAGCCTAAGCCATATACATGCATGACCAGTGTCACCTAGTTATGGAGGTACCATAACCATAACACTAGAGGCACCAGTGTTATGACTTCCTCACGACAGAGTGATTGCTCGTGGCGTCCCTTTTCAGTTTTGGCCATTATATTATATTATCATGTGGGACGTATGGGTGCATCCTAGTTACATGTTTTACCAGTATTATCAGAGTGAATGCGATGTGTGCCTTGCATCCTTCACTAGGAGTTGATCCCTCCCACCCAGACTATTTAATTAGAGGCAACCCCTCTAATTACATGACGAGGTCTCCCCTCCAAGTATTAATCCACGGTGAAACCTCATGACCTATATGGTATATTGGCTAATGAATACAGATTTTAGATAAAACATAAGTCTTTTCAAACTATAAAACCAGTTTTATGAACATGTTTCCTGGTTACTTAGGACTTATACATTTCCGCTGCTATGAGTCTTTTATGCTTATGATATTCCATGCTATACTTGTATATCCGTTCACTGGGCGTTATGCTCAACCATTTTCATTTCATGTTCCCAAATGGCAGGTACTCAAGGGCGCTCGTAGACTTTAAGCGTACGTGCATATGGATTGGAAGCTATCTAGCCTTCTCTACTTTATGCATTTCATCATACTTTTGCTACTTATTTCTTTGGACATTGTTTAGTCTTTTTCCTTTACAGTACTTATGTTTGTGTGTGATGAGCTTATACTTGTACTACCGATATTTGTTTCCGGTATTTCCATTCATGGGCATTTAATGTTTTTAAGACATTTACGTTGTATGTTTTGATGACACGCCATAATCACGCGTGACATTTCATTTACCAAAATGGGGTGTTACAGGGCTAAACAAACAAGGGAACCATTTCCATTGAATGGTCACAAATCCAGTCAACTTGGTGACCTTGTTCACATGGATTTGTGAGGCCCATACAAGGTTCAAAGTAAGGAAGGGTATAGGTACTTCCTTACCATTGTTGATGATTACTCTAGAGCTGTGTGGACTTATCTTTTGAAAACTAAGGATGAATTCTTTACTAGTTAACTCATTTCACAAACCTCATTAAAAATCAGTTTAACTCTAAAATCAAGATCTTTAGATTTGATAATGGCACTGAGTTTGTTAACAACAAAGTTCACACTATGCTCTCTACTATGGGTATCATTCATCAGACCTCTTGTCCTCACACCCCTCAACAAAATGGTATTGCTGAAAGGAAACATAGACACCTTCTTAATGTTGCTAGGAGTCTTATGTTTCAAGGAGGGATTCCTATTCATTTTTGGTCTGAATGCATCCTAACTGCTGTATATTTAATTAACAGGCTCCCCTCTTTTGTATTAAATGGTAGATCCCCCTATGAATTGCTCTATAAGGAAAAACCTAATCTCTCTCACTTAAAGTATTTTGGTTGTCTATGTTTTTCTACTTGTCTGAATAACAGTGATAAACTCACATCTAGAGCTGAAAAATGTGTTTTGATTGGTTACTCTTCTCTTAAAAAGGCTTATAAACTCTTTAGTTTGGATAATATAAGATTCTTGTTTTTAAGAGATGTGGGGTTCTATGAAACTTTTTTCCCTTTTAAGATGAAAAATAATACTGGAAATGATTTGGCAGATGTAGTTGTTACAAGTGATGCTGAACTTTTGTCCTTTTTTGATAATCAAACAACTAAAAGTCCATATGACGATGAGAGAGCAACACCTAGTGTGGAAGGTAGTGATCACTCTACTAATGAGGAAGCCTTTGTGCAACCTCAAGAGGAGAACACTGCAACCACTATGAAAGTCCCTAATCAATGCGAGAAACCCTAATCTTAACTTAATCAACACAAGGTATTACTTTTCAAACGTAATCTTATTATTGTATAATAAAGAATTACAAGTGTTATGGATAACACCGTTTGATGACAATGTGTTGTGCACACTTTGAACAACAATAACCTTAACTTATGAATACAGTCGTAGCTGTTTGATTCACTAAGTTACACGCACTAATGATCTTGATATTGCAAAGTGTTGAATCTTAATGCAAGGTTACACATCCTATTTATAGTGTTACGAGTTTGACTTGAATAGTACTTGATGTCGACTACACAACTTTTACAAGTTCCCACATCAGTCACATGATGTCCTTCTATTCTTGGTAGTCTTCCATTATGCTTTAAGGAATAGTTGTCCAAAACAGTTTCCTTATTCTTCATATTCTCGAACACACAAATGGCATGTCCAAAGTGTGCTGAGAGTTATCAGGGTATTGCCACCCCTGTTAACTCTCAACCCCTCAGAGTCCCTAATACATCTTGGCTGTTATCCATCACAGCCAAGGAGTATGTCTTCAGGTAATCTTCGACTTCCCTGACAATGTCTCTGACATGGACTCCTCTGAGGTTGCTCACAGAGATTCGGATCTCTGTGAGTCTTGTGAAACTTGCCTGCCTCCTAGGCACAGGCAAGGGACTATCTATCAGCCTAATTATGTTTAAATCAATGAACAGGGAATCTAACAAGTTTAGATTCCCAACAATCTCCCCCTATTTAAACATAAATAGTGCTAGATCTAACTAAGTTAAGGTAAGTGAGTTTAACAGCTTCTTCTTACACATAACAGATCTAAACAAACATACCTCATGATTTTATTAAGACTTAAAGAAAAATTACAAGTTCATTACATAAGTTAAATAAAAGATGAAGGTAAAAGGGCTGATACTTTCTTCAATAGTCATCATTTTTGATTCTTTCTTCAGCTTCGGCCACATCTAATCTGTTATCAATTTCATCCTGCAAAGTCTTTGCAAACTTCTTGGAATACTCAGAGTTGATCTTGAGACACTTCTTGTGACAGAGCAGCTGAATAGTTGAAGCCAGGCATAGCTCATCTTCCCTCTGAAAAGCATATTGGCAGGCTTTGTTCATAAACGCCATTCCTCTTTCAGGCACTGAGTAAGTCTGACCATCAACAGGGCCAACTATACCATTAGGAAGGATCAGATCCCTGTGCATACCATCCACACGAACATCTTCAGTAACAAAAGTTTCATCAATGATTTGGGAAATTCTTCTTCTTTTGTTGCCTGTCTTTGGGGGTCCTTGTTCGAAAAGCTGTGGTGGGGGATCAATCTTGAGTTTGGCAGCTGTTTCCTTGATCCAGTTAAACTTAGCCTTAAGAGTTTTAAGCAGAAGGAAATTCGCCTGTCCAGACTTTTTTGCAGCTAAGGCTTCGAGTTCAAACCATTCTGATAACCCAAGTGTTTTTAGCCTGAAGTTGTCAAACACATCCATATTCCCCGTTTGATTATCCCTCCATAAGATCATCTGTGGAGTGTTTGTGGACTTGTGAATGGTGTATCTAAACTTGGTTATCTTGCCAGCAGCATACCTGTTGTTTACGCAGGCATCATAGTCAGCTTTGACTTTCTTTAGGGCCTCAGCGCGTTTAAGTTCCATTTCCCTCAACCTTTGTTTTTGTTTTTCTTTTTCAGGTGGTGTCATCTTCCTCAGAGTGGCTTCATTTAATTCTTTGGCTGCCTTGAGCTCACTCAGTCTTTTGAATTCTTCAGCCTGTTGCTCTATTTCTTCAGGCGTTAGAGGTCTCTCATCAGAAGGTGTAAAGGTTGAAAATTGGGAAAGGTCTGTTGTGGATCCTCCTGTCTCTAGCATCGCAGCTATCTTCTTAAGTTTGGTGTCATCAGTATCCACCAAAACTATCTCTTTACCTTTCTTTGAGACAGAGGACTCCACACTTATGTTTTTCAAATCATCAGCTCTTTTGAGGAACGCTGTCTGAGCTTGATTTTGAATAGATTTTGGTAGGGAGCTCACAGTGAATTTAAGCTTCTTGGCTGCTGGTTCATCCTCATCCTCAGGCTTGCTGATGTTAACTAGGATCATGGATTTAGATGAGTCAGCTCCATCTTGTGTCTGTTGCTCCCCCTGAGTCTGGTCCTCATCATCAGATACTTTGACTGGTGTGATGACTTGAAGAGGAACAGGTGTTGTTGAAGGATTTGCTGAAGATGAGCCTTGTTCAGCAGATGCAAGGCTGAGTTTAGTAGTCTTCTCCCCCTTACGTTCATCCTTACTTCTAAGATTCGTGGATGAACGTGCCTGAAATCTTCTTGCAATCTGCTCCACAGAGGCAGCCATGGCACGCTGTCTCTTTCTTGATGCCCTGGCAATCTTCAGCAATAAGTTGGCATTGGCATTGGTATTTGCCTGAACTCGCCTGACAATAAAACCAGCATGGTTGTATTGCCTGTTGCGTACTGCATTGAAGTGCCTGTTAATGTTGGTTTCTTGTTCTTGGAACAATGCAGGGACAACTGAGTCAATGGCATTCTTGATTCTTGTCGAGAGATGACTTAGTCCTTGAGCCACACCTTTTCTTGTACCCTCCTGAATAGGCTCAGTGACAGCCTCAGACACAGCCTTCTTTATTATACCTGGAAAGGTGACAGTAAAATTGTGCATCTCTGACTTGATCACGTCCAACTTTCTTGACAAGCGCTCAATATCAGACTGATGGTGTACCGGCTGAAGATTCTTGATATTGAGGCTTTGTTGAGCAAAATCATCCTCCCTTGGAATTAAGTCGAAGTTAGTCTGGGTAGGATGATCAAATAAAAGGAATTCAGCTGTTGGATCATATATTGGTCTTTGAAGGACTGTTGTTGCAGATGTAGCAGAGTTTTGTGTGTCAACAGCTTCCTTAAGAGGAGAAGTCTTGTCATCTTCTTTAGGAGGAGAGGCTGACAGCTGGTCATCCTCATCTTCTTCCTCTTCCTCATCAAACATTCCCTCAGGGAATTCATCCTCAGGCATGGGTTCAAACTCAGCGACATAATCTTCTACAGAAAGCATTTCGTCATCAGCATTGAGCACAAGTTCTTCTTCAATCTGAATGTCCTGAGTAGTTGTTTCAGCCTCCTTTTCATGTACCTGAGGTTCTTTGACTGGCTGTACAATTTCAGCCTGCAAGTTTGTTGAAATTAGTAACAGGGAAAATATAAAGTGAATGGTCGCCATTTCGCTGTCCCAGAGAGGCTGAGGGTGATTACTCAGCCACTCCAAAGGATAAATCCTTGGGATTCTTTTAAGTGTGAATGAAGTGTGGTTAATGGTCGCCATTCGCTGCCCCTAGGAAAGCTGAGTGTGATTATTCAGCCCCCCCAAAAGGTAAAAACCTTTGGGACTCTTTTGATTGTGAAACATATGTTGTTTAATGATCGCCATTTCGCTGCCCCTAGGAAAGCTGAGTGTGATTATTCAGCCCCCCCAAAAGGTAAAACCTTTGGGACTCTTTTAAGAGTGAAACATATGTTGTTGTAGGTCGCCTGTTACGCTGCCCCTAGGAGAGCTGAGGGTGATGATTCAGCTCCCCCTGAAAGGATAAATCCTTTGGGACTCTTTTAATGAGGGAACCAAGAGGCTGTGTGAAGTACAGCCATCAAGGTTGAGACATTAATGTATTCAGGTTGTTGTTAGCCTGAATACTGTCTAGAGGGTTCAGGGTCATCGGGGTGCTTTATAAACACAAATGAATCACTCCCTGGTGCAAAGACAGAGTGTACAGAAGTCTTAAAGAATTCTAAGTGAAATGACAGACTTCTATGGGTCGAGGATTACCCTAACTTCACCACTCTCTCCTACAGATAAATGAGAGTGGTTGCTTGTGAACCTCTAAAAATGTACACTGATTACCTGTGAGATATCAGCTTGGTTTGGCTGGTTTCCTGTAGTCTCTGCTGACCTAGAGACACTAGACGCCTGTTGTTTGTCAGCCAAAGATTCTGTATCCACAAGAGTATCTGGACCAGAGGCGGTTTCAATCTTCTTTTCCTTGGCCTTGCTAACAGCTTTAGGTTGGGAAGAAGAGGGGATTTTCTTCTTCTTTGGCTGTTGGCCAGAAGAAGCCTTGGACTTGGTAGTGTGCTGCCCAGAGGTCAAAGACGTAGACTTGCCAGCGACACTAGAAGTATTCACCTTCTCAGAGGAAGGGAGCAAGGGCTTCTCAGCGTTGGGTACCTGGTTAGCAACGTTCAGCATGTGAGCGGTCACAGGGAAATCCTCAGCTCCTATCTCCTTGTAAATGGCGCCTGTGATGCGATAGGGCTTCAGGGTTGTCAAGGCCTTGTTATGGTAGTTTTCTCCCAGCAAACTCTCAAAGATCAGGGACAAATAACGCACGTAACAGATGTTCTTTTCCCTGACCTGATTCCTTCCCTTTAGTTGTTCTACCAGGTTAGAGAAAAGAAGGCTTCCAACGTCAACATCAGCTCCCCAAATTAATCCATATGCAATAGTCTGATGTTTGAACGACATTTGATCTTGTGATCCCTGCATGCCTCCCAGGGACTTCACAATGTGGGTGAAGAGGACACGCCACATAGGAGAGAAATACTTGATCTTCAGAGGTGCTTTAGCAAGGATATCAGCTGGTGAGAGGGCAGGGTTAATGTCATGACAGGGTTTGAGTGTGGCCAAAGCTTCCTTGACAGCCTTTTTGTCAACTGACTTTAGGCATGCATCTCCATGTTTAAGTCCGGCCACACTGGCAAAATCAGCAAGGGAAAAGGCAAAGGGATGTTCATTGCAAGAAAGGCTAAAGGTAATGGTGTCTTCTTCAACTTCAGCAGAATACCAGAATTCCCTAAGGTATTCTTGGTAAAAGGTGGAAGGAGATTTGGTGAAGGCTTCGTTTAGGTCACAATTCTGCATGAAATTTACCAGATCCGAGTAGGTGTTGTTGGGTGCCTTGATCCATCCAATAGCGTTGTTTGAGGCGATGATGCTCTCGTTGATCTCGAAGTTCACATTGGAGGCTTTTGGTACGGGAAACGCCATTGATTTAAGGTTGAAGGTGAATGAAAATGGCGGATGGTTGAGAGAGATAAGAGTTTTAGAGAGAGAAAATGATTTTGAGAATGGTGGTGGGTGAGAAGAGAAAGAAGACAATATATAATCAAACTTGAGTGAACAGTTATTCAACCGTATTAAATGCAAAAAGCGAAAATGACTGCTCAAGTGGGTCCCATTGACCTTTCAAAAAATTTGTCTCCTCGTTATCCGAAACTTAAATGATTAAAAAATGTGAGAATGTTTTTCGCATTTACTTGGAATGCAACTACCTAGTTACATGTGAAAAACATTTAATAAAACATTTAATATAGAATCAATCATTTAATGAACACATTTAATATCAAGCCACAGGTTTTGAGATATTGAGCATCCCTAACTCAGCAACTAGCCTGTTGAACGTAGGTTCAGCCAAAGGCTTTGTAAAGATATCAGCTAGTTGCAGCTCAGTGGGCACAAAATGCAGCTCAATATCTCCCTTCATAATATGATCCCTGATAAAATGATACCTGATATCAATGTGTTTGGTACGAGAGTGAAGAACAGGGTTGTTGGATATGGCAATGGCGCTGGTGTTGTCACAAAAGATTGGCACTTTGTCATACAAGATTTCATAGTCAGCCAATTGACTTTTCATCCAGAGCACCTGAGCACAACAGCTGGCTGCAGCGACATATTCAGCTTCAGCTGAAGACATAGCCACAGAGTTTTGCTTCTTAGCACTCCATCCAACCAATTTTCCTCCTAGGATTTGACAGCTGCCTGAAGTACTTTTCCTGTCAATACAGCATCCAGCATAATCTGAATCTGAATAGGCCTTGAGATCAAAGCCTGATTCCTTTGGATACCATAGTCCTAGGGATGGTGTTCCTTTGAGATACCTGAAAATTCTCTTAACAGCCACTAGATGGGATTCTTTTGGGTTAGCTTGGTACCTTGCACAGAGACATGTGGAGAATTGGATATCTGGACGACTGGCTGTTAAATACATCAGTGACCCAATCATGCCTCTATATAAAGTCTCATTGACAGAGACCCCTGACTCATCAGGGCCCAAGTTGTTGGGTGGAAGCATGGGGCATTTCACTGAAGCACAATCAGCCAAGTCATATTTTTTAAGTAAATCCTTAACATACTTTTCTTGACAAATGGAAATTCCCTTAGGACATTGTTTAATTTGAAAACCCAAAAAGTAAGTTAATTCACCCATCATACTCATCTCATATTTCTTGGTCATTAATTTAGCAAAACGTTTACTAAGATTGACATTTGTTGACCCAAAGATGATATCATCCACATAAATCTGCACAATGATGAAATCACTCTTGTCCTTGAAGGTAAAGAGTGTTTTATCAATAGAACCCCTGACAAATTTGTTTTCAGATAAGAAATTTGAAAGAGTTTCATACCATGCTCTTGGAGCTTGTTTCAGACCATACATAGCTTTGTGAAGTCTGTACACATGGCTGGGAAACTCGCTGCTCTCAAATCCTTCAGGTTGAGCAACATAGACTTCCTCAGCCAAATCACCATTGAGGAAGGCACTCTTTACATCCATCTGATAGACAGTGATGTTCATATAGGCAGCATAAGCAAGAAAGATTCTGATGGCTTCAAGTCTAGCAACAGGGGCAAAAGTTTCATCATAATCAATTCCTTCAGTCTGAGAGTATCCCTGTGCTACCAATCTTGCCTTGTTCCTGATGATGTTCCCAATTTCATCCATCTTGTTTCTATATATCCATCTAGTGCCTGTGATATTCTTTCCAGGTGGAGCTGGCACTAGTGTCCAAACTTTGTTCCTTTTGAACTGATTGATTTCTTCTTGCATAGCAGCTACCCATCCATCTTCTACCAGAGCCTCAGCAACTCTTTTAGGTTCAATTTGAGAAAGAAATTCAGCAAATAGACATTCATTGGCTGAGGCTGACTTAGAGTCTTGGATTCGCTGTCTGGTTGTGACCCCTGCATTTGGTTCCCCAATAATGTTGACAAGAAGAATGTGTTGATCTCTTGACCACTTATTTTGAGGAGCTGGAGTTTCAAGAACAGGGGTACTTGAGGGCACAGCTGGAATAATTTGAATCTCATCCTGCTGACTAGGAGGACTTTCTTCAAAAACTACTTCAGTGTCTGAGTCTTCTTCAGCCACATCAAGGGAAGCAATTTCATTATCAGCAGGGGCAACTTCAGAGTTTTGAAGAATTGGTGAGTCATTAATATCATGAGAAGGACCATCAGAGATTTGAGGTTCTTCTTCATCAAGTCCCTGAGAGGTAGGAACTTCTATGTTGTGAGTAGACAGAGGATCAAAAGCAGGAACATAAGGAGTGAGAGTGTTGGAGTGGTGATGACTGGTAGGTCTGGGTTCTGTGAACTCATCACTTGGGAAAGAAATATTTTCATTAAAATCTACTTCATCACCCTCTGTTCCTGTTCTCTGTATGACTTCATCATCTTCATTAAATCTGACATGGAAAGTTTCTTCTACTTCTTGTCTTCTGATGTTGAATACTCTGAAGGCTTTGGCTGTTGGAGAGTATCCCAAAAAGAATCCATCATCAGCCTTTTCATCAAACTTTCCAAGTTTATCCCTGTAGTTATAAATAAACACAGGGCATCCAAACACATGAAAATAGCTGACGTCTGGAGATCTTTTTCTGAAAACTTCATAGGAGGTTTTGCCATGTCTTTTGACAATGATTGATCTGTTTTGAGTATAGCAGGCAGTGTGTACAGCTTCTCCCCAAAATTGCTTTGGTAAAGCTGCACCATTTAACATAGTTCTTGCTGCTTCAATCAGAGTCCTGTTTCTTCTTTCAGCCACACCATTTTGTTCAGGAGTGCCAGCTGAAGAGAAGTTCTGTGAAATTCCTTTTTCATCACAAAATGATTCAAGTTGATGATTCTTGAATTCTGTACCATTATCACTTCTTAGAGCTTTGACTCTAACATCATTCATATTTTCCACTTGTCTGATGAAGGACATGATGGCATCAGCTGCATCACTTTTCCTTCTGAGGAAGAACACCCATGTATATCTTGAAAATTCATCAACTATGACCAAGGTGTATTTGTTGTGATTAATGGTTTGAGGTTTGACAGGCCCAAACAAGTCCATGTGAAGGAGATGTAAGCACTTGTCAATAGAGAATGATTGCCTAGTCTTGAATGAAGACCTGTGATGTTTTCCTTTGACACAGGCAGAACAAGTTTTGTCTTTGGAAAACATTACTGAAGGTAGACCAGCAACCAAGTTTTGAGTGGCTATCTTATTGATGTTCTTGAAGTTGAGATGAGACAGTCTTTTGTGCCACAGCCAGTTGACACTTTCAGATGCTTTGGCAAGAAAACAATTTGAGCTGTCTTCAGAGCACACAACCATGTTGATGACATAAACATCTCTCCTTCTAGGTGCAACCAGCACAACATCATTATTTTTGTTGAATATGGTTCCCTGAGTCTTAGTAAACAAAACCTTATAATCAGCATCACATAACTGGCTGATGCTAATAAGATTGTGCTTAAGACCATTCACATATGCAACCCTGGTAAATGTGATCCCATTGCAATTCACTGAGCCATATCCTTCTGTGTCACCTGAAGAGTTATCTCCAAACACCACTTTGGGACCTGGCTCCTTTGAGTATCTGTGCAGGTATTGTTGAATCCCTGTCATGTGTCTAGAACAGCCACTATCTAGATACCATACCGATTCCTTGAGATATTTCTGCACAGATACATAGAAACAGATTAGTTCCTATGGTGAACCCACTTTCCAGTGGGTTCCCTGAATTGCTTGTTAGCAACTCTTGTGTTCCTGAAAAACTTTTGGCGTTGGGATGGACAGTTCATTGTTTCATGGTTATAACTCCCACAGATATCACACCCAGGGAAGTCACCACACTCGTCTGAGTGATGGTCTGTGAACCCACAGAATTTACAGGGAGGATAAGAATTGTAATTTCCCTGTTGTCTTTTGGAACTCTGTGGTCTGTCCCTAGAGGGTGTCTTAGCTCTTTTAGCTGCCATGTGTCTGTCATGATCTAAGGTTGAGTGGTGAGAATTTTTACAAACATTGCAATAAGGTTTGATTAATCTTTCCCCTTTGGGTTCACCTAGGACTGACTTAGGTTCATGAGAAGTAGAGCATTCAGCGGAAGGCTTAATGTGTTGTTTCAAGAGTTCTACTTCTTTCATAAGAGACAACAGGCGATCTTCAGTGGTGGGGTCAACCTTATTCACAGCCTTAGTAGAAACAGGCTTAAAAGCTACTTGTTTACCAGTTGGTTTAGCAGGCACACGAAAAACTTTAGCTGGAGGATTCTCAATATCTATCTTAAGTTCATCCTTAGCAGATCTAGAAGAACTGCTAGGTTCAACTCCAGAGAGTTTGGGCAAGGGTGGAAGCTCAGCCACATCTTCAGAGACAGGGTCATTGGTCAAAGAGGTGTCTGACATATGAATAGTCTCTGTAGATTTAAAGACAATGTCTTTGGGTTTGGTGATAATCCTCAGCTTTTTATGTTTAGCAGTTATATCCCTGTTTAAGTCAGCAGGCACTTCATCCCTAAGCAATTCATCTATAGTAAACCTAGCACACAGCCATTTTTCAATAACTTTGTTTAATTCAGTGACTTGGTCATTTAAAGCTATGTTTTTCAAGGTTAATCTAGCTACTTCATTTTGCAGGGATATTTTCTCTAAGTTAACCCGCCTGAGAGTATCACATTCAGCCTTAGCATTAATCATTTCAGTTTTAACAGAGTGAAACTTGTCAAGTAGGTTCTTCCTTTGTTCCTCAACAAAGTGCAAGTCAACAATGGTGTAATCAAGAACATGCTTACGTTCATCACAATCAGACATAGAAAGAAGCCTGTGTACCTTTTTCATTGTGATGTCGACCCATTGTCCTGATCTTGCATCACCTTTTCCAACAGCTGGTTCATCATCAGCTATTGCCATAAAAGCCCTGACCCTTGTGGTGTCTTCTTCATCTGAAGTCAATGGTTCATCATTCCAATCATAGGTTTCAGCAACCAACCCTTTCTCAGCCTTTTTCTCACCACCTTTCTTTTTGGACATAGCTTCAATCTTCAAATTCATCTGTTCTAACTCAGCTTTAAGTGCCTTGTACTTATTTTTGTAATCTTTCTTCTCAGTGTCTGAAGAATTGGATTGAGATGAGTTGTTATTTTGTTTGAATTTGTAGGGTTTGGATGAAGATGATGGATAAGATGGTGAGGATGTTTTGGTGGAAGGACATTCTTTTTGAAAATGTCCAAGCTTTCCACAGGCAAAACATGTTTCTTTTGACCTGTCAGTTGGTTTGCTAGCTGATCCTACTCTTCCAGATCTTTTGTAGTATCTACTTTGGTTGGCTAGCAGTGCTCTTTCATGAAATTCTGCATTGAGGTCAGACAAGAACTCTTGGCTGCTACGGGTATCTTCTTCCATATCAGAATCGCTGTCAAGAGGATGTGTTGCAGAGATCAAAGCTTTGGAAGATGCTCCTTGGACTACAAATCTTTCAGTCTCTGATTTGTAGATAGTATCGATCAGCCCTTCTTCATAATTGTACTTTCCATAAAGCTGAGCAAGGGTATCATTTTTGATTGAGTTGTTAGCTCTCTGAGTCTGATTCATGCTCAGCCACTTTCTTGGAAGGCTGTTGACAAAAGTGGCATTGATCTCAGCTTGACCAATAGTAACATCATTCATAGCGAGGTCATTTAGAAGAATCTTCAGCCTAGTATAGGTTTGCTGAACTTTTTCACCTTCAAGAGACTTAAAGGCATTAAACTGAAGTCTGAGTGCCTGAATTTTTGTCTCTCTTGTTTCAGATGGTCCTTCATGGCCGAGAATGAGGTCTGTCCACATCTGTTTAGCTGTGGGACACTGAATGACAGACTTCATGATATGCTTTGGAAGACAGGAAATTATGATGCTTTTGAGACGTTTATCTTGGTTTGCTAATTTCCTATCAACAGCGGTCCATTGTTTGACAGGCTTGGGAAGAGGGTTTTCTTCAGTAGAAGTGAGTGCCATGGGAATATATGGACCATTTTCTAAAATTTCTAAGAGAAAAGGTTCAAGTCCATCAAGGTATACAAGAAACTGACTCTTCCAACTGGCAAAGTCTTCTTCATCAAAGACTGGTACACTGGTTACGTGTGATCCACCTCTTGAGTCAAGAAGTTGGGGTAGATCATCATCATTTGGTGGGGCGGTAAGTCTTGGTGAAGATGGGTTTCTGGAAGGTGAGTGTGGGCTAGAGGTTTCCGGCATGGTGGATCTTGATTATAAAACGGAGAACGATGTTTCTTGGTGGTTTTAATATCAAACACCGCTCTGATACCAATTGAAAGTCCCTAATCAATGCGAGAAACCCTAATCTTAACTTAATCAACACAAGGTATTACTTTTCAAACGTAATCTTATTATTGTATAATAAAGAATTACAAGTGTTATGGATAACACCGTTTGATGACAATGTGTTGTGCACACTTTGAACAACAATAACCTTAACTTATGAATACAGTCGTAGCTGTTTGATTCACTAAGTTACACGCACTAATGATCTTGATATTGCAAAGTGTTGAATCTTAATGCAAGGTTACACATCCTATTTATAGTGTTACGAGTTTGACTTGAATAGTACTTGATGTCGACTACACAACTTTTACAAGTTCCCACATCAGTCACATGATGTCCTTCTATTCTTGGTAGTCTTCCATTATGCTTTAAGGAACAGTTGTCCAAAACAGTTTCCTTATTCTTCATATTCTCGAACACACAAATGGCATGTCCAAAGTGTGCTGAGAGTTATCAGGGTATTGCCACCCCTGTTAACTCTCAACCCCTCAGAGTCCCTAATACATCTTGGCTGTTATCCATCACAGCCAAGGAGTATGTCTTCAGGTAATCTTCGACTTCCCTGACAATGTCTCTGACATGGACTCCTCTGAGGTTGCTCACAGAGATTCGGATCTCTGTGAGTCTTGTGAAACTTGCCTGCCTCCTAGGCACAGGCAAGGGACTATCTATCAGCCTAATTATGTTTAAATCAATGAACAGGGAATCTAACAAGTTTAGATTCCCAACACACTATAGGTGAAAACCAGCAATCCTGCTCTGAGGGAAATAGTGATAACATTCATTGTTATGTCATTCCTATAAAGCAAAGTGGGGTCATTAATGAAGAAGTAGGTGAGCCTTTCATTAGGAAGTCTTCTAGACCTTCTAAACTACCTGTTAAGCTTAATGATTTTATTCTTGATAGCAAACTTAAATATGGAATTGAGAAACATGTTAATTATTCTAGACTTAGCACTACCAACTTCTGTTTTACTACAACCCTAAGCCAATCCTTTGAGCCTTCCACTTATTATGAGGCTGTCAAGGATAGTAGATGGGTTGTATCTATGAACAATGAGATTGAGGCTCTCTTGAGAAACAATATTTGGACCATATGTGATTTACCCTTGGGTAGGAAAGCCATCAATAACAAATGGGTCTATAAGATTAAATATAAATCTTCTGGTATTGTCGATAAGTTTAAGGCCAAAGTTGTTGCTAAAAGGTACAGTCAAAAGGAAGGCATTGACTTTGATGAAACCTTCAGCCCTATTGTCAAAATGGTTACTGTTTGATGCCTCATTAGTATTGTTTTTCTAATGATTGGCCTTTTTTTCAACTTGATGTCAACAATGCCTTCCTTTATGGTGATTTGGATGAGGATATATATATGACTATACCTTTGGGCTTTAACTATCATGACCAGAACAAGGTGTGTACGTTAAATAAAGCTCTCTATGGACTTAAGCAAGCCCCAAGACAGTGGAATGCCAAACTTACCATTGTCTTGGTTGAGCATGGCTTTGTCCAAAGCAAACATGATTACTCTCTCTACATCAAACAAACTGACAACATTTTTGTTTCTCTTCTTGTTTATGTTGATGATTTTATCATCACAGGTAATTGCATTAAGGAAATTGAGAACTTTAAATGTTTCCTTAAGACCAAATTCATGATACAAGACCTTGCTTTGATGAAATATGTCTTGGGAATTGAAATTATTGAAAATGGTAATGGTATTCGCTTGACTCAAAGAAAATATTGTCTTGAACTTATCTATGAATTTGGTCTGTTGGCTGCTAAACCACTAACAACTCCTTTACCTAAAAATTGTGTGCTTGTTGTTGATGAAAGTGAGAGTGATAAGTTTCTCAACAATATCTTTGAGTATCAAAGACTCTTAGGGAGGCTTATTTATCTTACCTATACCAGACCTGATATTTCCTATGTTGTTCATTGTCCTAGTCAGCATATGCATGCCCCTTTGCAGTCCCATCTTAAAATTGCCTTGAGAGATATCAGATACCTTAAAAACTCTCTTGGTACTGGTATTCAGTTTTACAAGGACCTCATTGAGAGTACGATAACGCCCAAATCTAACATGTTTGGGAGCGTTATCTGTACTATTCTACATGTATATTAGTTATTTCTATAATGCTTTTGTGCATGTTTATGTCAAAATACGTTTGCAAGTCTTTGTGTAGCCAATTGCAGGAATAAAGTATAAAGCAATGCAAATGTGAAGATTAGTACGAGTACGAAGATTTATAGTCAAGTCCAAGACCCGTATACGAGTTACAAGCCTTTGAATATTTATTTAAGGTATAAGAATTAGTGTTTTCAAGAAGTATACAAGTCAATCAGCATGGAAGTTGCCACTGGCGGAATCCAAAGTTGCCACCAACATTTCTGAAAGTTGCCACTGGCGGAATCAAAGTTGTCACCTACTTTTATGTTGGCAGATTTTTCTCTATATTCATGCAATTGTTGAAGCTTCTAAGAGTACATACAAGAATACACATGATGGTTCTAGATTTCCTTTGGCTCCAAGCATAAGCCTATGACAACAAGCCAAGCATTGAAGTCCAAGCCTTGAATTTTCCAATAAATAAGACCCATGGGGTCACAACTTTCATATCTCTTCACATACACTTTCATTACTTTTCTTTAATCTTTCATAACCATCAATAAACTCTCTCAACCTTTTCCAAAATGCCATTCCCGGATTTGAGCAAGGTGGTGCAAGAAAAGTCACTTTCGGAGCTCGAAAATCAAAGTTAACCTCAAACTCTTAGGGATCATTACCCTAACCATTAACACTATATTTCCACTTTGTAAGACTCTCGATTATGACTTATAAGACTATTATTTCTGAGTTTATTTCATTGTTCATTATGAGTAGCTAAATCTAATTCTACACTTGGTAGGATGATGTTTGTGGTATGAAGTAGTGGTTATGATCGTGATATATGTTTATTTTAATTTCAAGATTTCGTTTGAACCATTGGTACTTATGTTTCATGTGACAATTGTTGTCAAAACTTAATTTGTTGCTAAAGACTTCATAGGTCAAAAGGGTTATTTTCTGTCAACATGTCATAGCTGGTTTGTCTATGATTTGCTATCTTTTGTATTGACCATTTCTTAGGAAGTTTTGATTATCAAGAAACATAATTATAAGTGTTAGCAAATTCGTGAAACGACCGTGAATCGAATGAGTTGAAATTGGATTAAGTCTTGAATTGAGTGATTGAGTCTAAAGCTTGTTTTCTTTAACCAAAGTCTTGACGAGGATTGAAGCTTTTGAAAACAATAGATTGGACTAACCATCTAATTATCATAATCATATATGTTGAATGTGTCATCACAATCATACCAAAACGAATGCCCAAACTAGTCTTTACCAAGTGTTGCCTTTAATCTTATTGTTAATCTCATCAAATTACTTGTTATTTATTTGTCTAAAATTGCTACAATCAAAAGATTATAGTAGATTTGACCATGGGTTTTTCAAATCCCCGTGAATGATCTCAGTATTACCAAAAAAAGCTATACACAAACGAAAGGGTCATACTTGCCCCTGCGTTTTTAGTCATTCAGGTAATTCGTATTTAGAAATTTAAAACTTTGTTCCAATCCAATACACACACGAAGGACACGCATCAAGTTTTTGGCACCACTGTCGGGGATTTGATTGTGTTCTTAGTTCCAAAATCATCCTATAATCAAACCCATTGTAGCATTTCTTGTTGCCAAAAATCCAAAAAATCCAAAAAGCAAAAAGTAAAAAAAATCAACTTTTCCATAGGAGCCATTTTTCCGACCGGCAAAATCCGTTGCCGACCGGAAACATCACCACAGAAGTACTTTTTCCGCCCGACAGACTATTTTGCCGACCGGTAAAGCCCCAAGATCCTACATCTGCCACCAGCAGAAATATTGTGCCGCCGACAACTGTTCCAACTTTTTCCACAGAAGCGATTTTGCCGACCGACAAGACCTTTTTCCGACCGTCAAGCCCTTTTGCCGACCGGGAAACCTTAATCTCTTAAACAAAATTATGTTTTTATATCGTTTGGTATATTTAATTTCTTATCTACTTATTTTCCTATTAGTAATCTTTTGTTTGTTTTTATTTTTGTTACTTCTTATCTTTTTCAAAAGTGTTTCAAGACTTGAATAAACACCCATTTTTCCGGTCAAGAACCACTTAGCCCATACACCGCCCCGAACGTCTTATTCATCAATCTCGAAAGAAAAACCGCAAGAAGCAACCCTTTGTTTCTTCCAAAAACCAAAATCCAAAAACCGAATTCCAAAAACCGAAAACCCACCATTTGATAATCTCTTAGACACACTTATTGTCTATAACCCATTTAACGATCTACTATTTCCAACAGCCGACCATCAATCCATGTGGGCCGTCAACCGAGTAGTAGCACCTACCCCCGGGGCTGGAATTGTTCAAGTTGAGCTTGGAGAAAACTTCACCGTGAAAGGTCATCACCTTTCAATGATCAAAGACCGCCAATTCGACGACCGTGCTCGGGCCTATCCGCATAAGCACATAGCCGAATTCATAGAGCTATGTGGCATGTTTCGATATGGATCGACGTCAATGTAGACGCTATTAAACTCAAATTCTTTCCATCAACTCTATCCGGAAATGCAAGAGTTTGGTATAATGAGTTGACACTCGATACTATAGAAACATGAGAACAAATTAGAACCGCTTTTGTTAGCCGTTTCTTTCCACCCGCCATATACGAAAGACTCGTGGGAGAAATCCGAGGTTTCGCCCAAATTCCAAATGAGACACTCATTGATTCATGGAACCGAATGAAAGACCTACTTCGTAGTTGTCATGGACATGGTTTATTAAAAGGAACCATCATCCAAATCTTTTATCATGGCCTCAATGAACCGACTCAAGCAATCCTTGACGCCGGTGGACTCTTTCTTTATAAGACTCCCAACGAAGCATACCAATTGCTCGAGGACCGAGTTCTCTTGAAACTCGATTGGTCCAAAGATAACCGTTCCAAACCTTTTAAGAAAACCGTTGCTTTCCTTGAAAGTAGCGAAAATTCCAAACTAATGGAAAAGATGGACGCTCTCACATCTAAATTCGAATCGCAATTCAAAACTATCAAAGATGAAATAAAAGAGATGCGAGGAAAATGTACTCTTTGTGGAGGACCACACCCATCTACGGAGTGTGATGAAACACCGATAAGGGAACCACCGCAAGAAGCAAAACTGCGCCCAAGGATACCAAGGAGGATACCGAGGAGGTGGTTATCGAGATAACTACTACGGTAGAAACTCCGGAACTTGGCGTGAGTACCCCAAAAATGAACATTGTAACTCACAAACTCATGAGAACGATAATTCTGTTCCATCAAACGAAAAGAAACCCGAAGAATCAAGCCTAGAGAAAACGTTGATAGCTTTCATAAAATCTCAAAAAGCAACAAACACGTTCATTAAGAACCACCTCTTCGATCTCAAACCAACGTTTAAAGAGGATAAAGACACCATACCGCCTCTATCAATGATCTCGAAACCAAGTTTGGTCGAATCACCGACCAACTAGCCAATCGACCGGTTGGTTCGCTACCGAGAAACACTCAAACAAACCCAAAACCATCTATGGATAAATCATACAGCCCACCCTCTTCCCGTAATGAACAAGTGAATGCCGTATTCACAAGGAGTGGGCTGACTTATGATCCACCACCAAACCCAAATGTCAATACTTCCACTTTCGCCGATGAAAGTGAAGATGAAGCCGATGAGCTCGAGAAGGAAGAAGCCGTTTCTCCTTCCAAACCTAAAACAAAACAATCTGCACCCATACCATCACCAACACCAACACCAAAGGCGTATACACCCAAAATTCCATATCCTCAACGCCTAAGAAAAGAAAAGATGGAGGCTCGTAATGCCATATTCTTAAAAATGATCAAAGAAGTTAAGATCAACGTTCCCCTTTGATGATATCTTAACCGGCATGCACAACTATGGGAAGTTTCTCAAAGATCTTGTGAGCAATCATAGCAAAATGGAGCAAATCTCTGCTGCATTTTTGAACGAAGAATGTTCTGCAGCCTTGCATAGCAAACTTCCACCAAAGCTCGGAGATCCGGGAAGCTTTCTCATACCATGCATGCTAGCCAACGATTTTTAATGTCACGCCTTGGCCGATCTAGGCGCAAGTATCAATCTTATGCCATACTCATTATACAAGAATCTTTCAAATAATACTTTGAAACCTACAATTATGAGTATACGTTTGGCTAACCATACATACCAATATCCTATTGGGATATCCGAGAACATGCATTTTCAAGTTGGCAAATTCATATGTCCTGTCTACTTCGTGATCCTTGAAATAGAGGAAGATCGTCAAGTCCCTCTCATTTTAGGACGACCATTCTTGCACACCGCCGATGCTATCATTCGTGTGAAGAATAAAGAACTCAACCTTGGAGTTGGTGACGACCGAGTCACATACTTAGTCGACAAGGCTATGCAACATTCCCATTCTAATGATGACACATGCTTCCGCGTAGATGTTATCGATGAAGTAACAAAAGAAGAATTAGATGCATTGCTTGATGACGACGCACCATTCCAAACAACTTCAGAAATGATTAGCATACCGATCGTGATCGTGAATTCGAAGAATTCATGGCCCTTTATTTTGAAGTAACTCTCGAAGAAGAGGAAAACAAAACCTTCGAAGTTTTGCCTTCGAAATCGAACTTTGTAGTTCCCAAATATATTCAAGACCCACCGACGGATCTTGAATTGAAACCTCTTCTCGAACATCCCGAGTACGCTTATCTAGAGAAGGATTCACTCCTTCCGGTGATTATCTCACTCGCACTTAAAGAAGATGAGAAGAAACGTCTTGTTATCATGCTTAAAAACCATAAATAAGTGTTTGCTTAGAGAACATCCGATATACCGGGTATTAGCCCGTATTTTTGCTAACACAAAATCAATCTTGAAGACGATGCCAAACCCGTTATTGAGAGGCAACGTCGACATAACCCAAATATGATGGAGGTTGTAAAAACCGAAATACTCAGACTTTTTGAGGCAGGAATCATCTATGACATAGAAGATAGTCCTTGGGTTAGTCCTATATATTGCGTTCCTAAGAAAGGGGGAATGACTGTTGTGACCAACGAACATAACAAACTTGTACCTACAAGAACCGTTACCGGTTGGCGTGTGTGTATTGATTACCACAAATTGAATGATGCCACACGAAAAGATCATTTTCCTCTACCCTTCCTGGACCAAATGTTGGAAAGACTTGCGGGGAACAAATTCTTTTGTTTTCTCGATGCCATTTTCGGATATTTCCAAATACCTATTGAACCATCCGATCAAGACGAGACCACCTTTACGTTTCCTTTTGGAACGTTTGCTTATAGGCGTATACCATTTGGTCTTTGCAATGTACCTGCGGCTTTTCAAAGGTGTATGATCATGATCTTTCAAGACATGCTTGAAGTATCCATGGAAGTTTTCATGGATGATTTTTCAGTCTTCGGAAACTCATTCGAGTTTTGCCTTTTTAATCTTGAGCACATGCTCATCCGATTCAAGCAAGCTCATCTTGTGCTCAATTGGGAGAAATGTCACGTTATGGTGACTAAAGGAATTGTGCTTGGACACAAAGTCTCCAGAGCCGGATTGGAGGTAGACAAGGCCAAGATCGAAGTGATATCCAAATTACCACCGCCCACTAACGTTAAAGCCGTTAGAAGTTTTCTAGGTCATGCGGGATTCTACCGCCGATTTATAAAGGACTTTTCCAAAATCGCTAGACCTATGACCAAACTCCTTGAAAAAGATATAGTCTTTGATTTCGACGAAGAATGCATAATGGCATTCGACAAGCTAAAAGACAAGTTGACGAATGCACCGATCATGGTTTCACCGGATTGGTCGCGGCCGTTTGAACTTATGTGTAATGCAGCGATTTCGCCGTGGGAGCCGTATTAGGACAACACGAAGGAAATCATTTCCGTCCTATACACTTCGCGAGCAAAACTCTAAATAGCGCGCAACTCAACTACACAATCACCGAGAAAAAACTACTTGTCGTATTTTTTGCTTTCGACAAATTTCGATCCTTTCTCATGTTGTCGAAAACAATTGTATTCCCCGATCATTCCACGTTGAAATACTTATTCTCTAAACAAGATGCTAAGCCGCGTCTTATTAGATGGATTTTGCTACTCCAAAAATTTGACAACAAAATTCAAAATAAGAAAGGATCAGAAAACGTCGTAGCCGATCATTTGTCCTGACTTGAAAATCCAAACATGGAAGAGTTAAAGGATGAAGATATCGATGATTATTTTCCCGATGAAACTCTTATGAAAATCTCTATGGATGAATCTCCGTGGTTTGTAGATTTTTCAAATTACCTCGTTGGTAGAATTCTAAGAAAAGGTTTAACCTATCACAAACGATGTAAATTCTTTTTCGATCTTAAACACTATTTCTAGGAAGATCCCTATCTTTTTAAGGTATGCCCCGATGGCATGATTAGGAGATGTGTTTATGGTGCGAAAACAAGAAAGGTCCTTGATGAATGTCATCATGGCCCTACTGAGGGACATTATGGTCCTTCCACCAGCGTGAAAAAATTCTTTGATGTTGGTTTCTATTGGCCAACAATTTTTAAGGAGGCTCATACTCTAGTGGAAAATTGTGATGCTTGCCAACGTACTGGTAGCCTCTCACGAAGATATGAGATGCCTCAAAACAGCATCCAAGTTAGCGAAATATTTGACGTATGAGGAATTTATTTCATGGGACCCTTTCCTAAATCCCATAAGTTCGAATATATCTTAGTCGCCATTGATTACGTGTCCAAATGGGCAGAAGCCGAGGCTTTACCCATGAATGATGCACGAGCCGTAATCAATTTTCTGAAAAAGATTTTCTTTCGTTATGGAATGCCGAAAGCTTTAACTAGCGATCGAGGTTCCCATTTTTGTAACAAACAAATAGAGAACTTAAAACGTTATGGAGTCACCTATCGCTTTGCCACCGCGTATCATCCACAAACGAGTGGACAAGTTGAAAATACCAACAGAGCCTTAAAACGAATACTCGAAAAAATGGTTAAGGACAATCCTTCCGTCTGGTTAAGGAAACTTGACGATGCTCTGTGGGCATTCCAAACAGCTTATAAAGCACCAATTGGCACAACACTTATCGTTTCTTGTACGGTAAAACATGCCATTTTCCCTTCTAAATTGAGCACCGTGCTTATTGGGCATTGAGAAGTTGTAATCCCGATCTCAAGGTCGTTGGATAAAACAGATTCTTGCAATTGCATGAACTCGATGAATTAATATTCCAAGCCTATGAGAATTCTAAATTCTACAAAGTGCGTACCAAAGCTTATCATGACAAGAAACTTCGAATCTGAAAAGAATTCAAGAAAGGTGATAAAGTTCTCTTGTTTAACATGTGATATAAATTCAAAGCTCCAAAGCTTAAACAAAAGTGGTACGGTCCTTTTATAGTTAAACATTGATACCCATCCGGTTATGTTGACTTATATGACAAGAATGGAGGAAGCTTCATTGTTAATGGACACCGTGTTAAACTATATCATGATGAGTGGAGTGAACATTTTCCACTCGATAAAAATAACGAAAACTAAAAAGAAGTACGAGTCAGGTTGATGACTCAATAATAAACTAAGCGCTTGTCGGGAGGCAACCCATGTGTTTTAAATTTTCATTTTTAAGTGTGATTTTCTTTTTGAATAAATTCATTCTTACACCCCACAATTTTTAACCAATGTTTTGCTTAAGTGTGAGGGGGTGTAGCATGTGTCACTTTTATAAAAAAAACCTATAAAAACAAAAAATAGAGTGTTTTTGTATTTTTGTGTGTTTTATCTTTTTGTAGGTACCGCAAGTTGTAGACGAAGACAAGACTCATGTGTATTCTTTATGATGCATGATATGCCCGTGATTATGGTTTTTCTCTTATTCACTAACCTTTTTTCTGTTTCATCACATTGAGGACAATGCTAAACTTAAGTGTGAGGGGGTTCTAGGAAAATCGAGAAAAAGATGCTTAATTGCCATATTTTTGGGCTATTTTTAAATTTTGTTCTTGTTTGCCCTCGTAAATAAAAAGTTTCAAGAAAAATGTATATAAATAATTAAAAAATTATCCAATCGGTAAGTTTTGAAGATTTGAGATATATTTTTGTGTCAATCCTACGCAAGTCAAAGTCTCATATAATAGTACAAGAAAAATCCAAAAAATTAGGAGAAAGTTGCAAGTTCCATGTTTGTCAATACAACAAGAACTTTGCAAGTAGTTGATTCGTGGCTAGCAGTTTTAGCCAAAAAAAGAAAAGAAAAAAAAGAATGAAAAAGTCAAAAAGACAAATAAATAGCCAATGAGCTATAATATTATGAAGTTGAAGGAAGAAGAAGAAATAAAAGGTATCGATTAGCCAATGTGCTAAGTCGTGATACATGTTGCTTCAGTTCATATGTTGATAGTGTAGTATAGTTAGAAATAAAAGACTTTCTAGACTTTTATGGGTATTGACTTTATATCTCAATTTTTCAACCTTAAAAACTTATGCCGATGAGTTTTATCTTATACTTGTACTTGGTAGATTTGCATCGAGTTTTTATAAAATACATGTACCTTCGGATTTAATTTTCTTTTCTTTTTTGTTCGAGGGCAAGAAAAACTTAAGTTTGAGGGGATTTGATAACGCCCAAATCCAACATGTTTTAGGAGTGTTATCCGTACTATTGTACATGTATATTGGTTATTTCTATAATGCTTTTGTGCATGTTTATGCCAAAATGTGTTTGCAAGTCTTTGTGTATCCAATTGGAGGAATAAAGTATAAAGCAATGCAAATGTGAAGATTAGTACGAGTACGAAGAATCCTAGTTAAGTTCAAGACCCGTGTACGAGTTACAAGCCTTTGAAAATTTATTTCAGGTACAAGAAGTAGTGTTTTCAATAAATATACAAGTCACTCAGCATGAACGTTGCCACCGGCAGAATCCAAAGTTGCCACCAACATTTCTGAAAGTTGCCACTGGCGGAATCAAAGTTGCCACCTACTTTTATGTTGGCAGATTTTTGTCTACATTCATGCAATTGTTGAAGCTTCTAAGAGTGCATACAAGAATACACATGAAGGTTCTAGATTTCCTTTGGCTCCAAGCATAAGCCTTTGCCAACAAACCAAGCATTAAAGTCCAAGCCTGGAATATTACAATGAATAAGACACATGGGGTCACAACTTTCATATCTCTGCACATACACTTTCATTACTTTTCATTACTCTTTCATAACCATCAAATAAACTCTCTCAACCTTGTCCAAAACTCCATTCCCGGATTTGAGCAAGGTGGTGCAAGAAAAGTCACTTTCGGAGCTCGAAAAGCAAAGTTAACATCACGAAACTCTTAGGGATAATTACCCTAACCATTAGCACTATACTTCCACTTTGTAAGACTCTCAATTATGACTTATAAGACTATTATTTCTGAGTTTATTTCATTGTTCTTTATGAGTAGCTAAATCTAATTCTACACTTGGTAGGATGATGTTTATGGTATGAAGTAGTGGTTGTGATTATGATTTATGTTTATTTCAATTTCAAGCTTTCCTTTGAACCATTGGTATTTATGTTTCATGTGACAATTGTTGTCAAAACTTAATTTATTGGTAATGATTTCATAGGTCGAAAGGGTTAGTTTCTATCAACAAGTCATAGCCGGTTTGTCTATGATTGGCTATCTTTTGTATTGACCATTTCTTAAGAAGTTTTGATTATCAAGAAACATAATTATAAGTGTTAGAAAATTCGTGAAACGACCATGAATCGAATGAGTTGAAATTGGATTAAGTCTTGAATTGAGTGATTGAGTTTAAAGCTTGTTTTCTTTAACCAAAGTCTTGACGAGGATTGAAGCTTTTGAAAACAATAGCTTGGGTTAACCATCTAATTATCATAATCATATATGTTGAATGTGTCATCACAATCATACCACAACGAATGCCCAAACTAGTCTTTACCAAGTGTCGCCTTTAATCTTATTGTTAATCTCATCAAATTACTTGTTATTTATTTATCTACAATTGCTATAATCAAAAGATTATAGTAGATTTTTGAATGATCATAGGTTTTCCAAATCCCTGTGAACGATCTCGGTATTACCACAAAAAAGCTATACACAAACGAAAGGGTCATACTTTCCCGTGCATTTTTAGTCATTCCGGCAATTCGTGTTTCTAAATTTAAAACTTGTTCCAATCCAATACACACACGAAGGACACACATCAAAGCATCTTGTTTTACTGATGCTCATTAGGATAAATGTCTTTAGACAAGAAAGTCTATTTCTGGGTATTGTGTCTTCTTGGGCAGGTCTCATGTTTGTTGGAAGATCAAGAAACAACCTACTATTTCTAGATCCTCTGCTGAGGCTGAATACAGGTGTATGGCTAGTGCCACTTGTGAAGTTATTTGGATTACCAATCTTTTGGGTGATCTCAGAATTAGGAACTTGTTTCCTATGAATCTATATAGTGATAGCAGCTCTGCTATACAGATTGCTGCCAATCTTGTTTTTCACGAAAGAACCAAACACTTTGAGGTTGATGTTCATCTGATAAAGGAAAATGTTCAAGATGGCGTCATTAAGACCATCAAGGTTGCATCAGCTAATCAAACAGCTGACATTTTTACAAAAGCTAATGGTATATCACAAAATATGAAGCTCTGCAAGCAGTTGAAGCTTGTGAACATGTTTGGCAAGTAACATGCACCTTTTTACCCCTTGTCAGATTGAGGAAGGGCGTTGAAATTATGGCAATCTTTCAAGGTTATTTGTTCTTGTTCTTTGTTTGTTTCCTTTGTGTAAACAGGTACATAGTTCAGGGACCATTATGCTTATGTTGTTTTCTAGCTTTTTGGACTCTGGTTGGGCTCTCTCTTGGATGTTGGGCTTGTTGTGTCTTGCTGGGATTTTTTGACCGTTGGTGTTTTTGTTATAATACCCTAGCTCACATAGAGCTAGGGTTAGCACACTCATATTATTATCACACAACTGTGTGTTTTGTGCTCTCTCTCTGCAGCCATGTATCAGGAGCCATGGCTCATATTATTAGCACACTCATGAGACATGGCTCCTGAGACATGGCTCCTGAGACATGGCTCCTAAGACATGGCTCCTGAGACATATCTCAGGATCGACTTACTAAGTCAACTTATTTCTTACCGATCCGCAAGGAAGATTCGGTCAGTAAACTCGCCGATACTTACAAGAAGGAGACCATGAGACTTCATGGTGCTCCATCTAGCATCGTCTCAGACAGAGATCCTCGTTTCACTTCGCGATTTTGGAGGAGTCTACAGAAAGCTTGGGGGTACAAAACTTAAGCTTAGCACGGCTTTCCATCCTCAGACAGACGGACAATCGGAGCGAACGATTCAGACATTGGAAGACATGTTGAGGTCATGTGCGTTGGAAAGGACGGGAGATTGGGACGATTCCATCTGTTTGGTAGAGTTTGCATACATCAACAGTTGGCATGAAAGTATTAAGTGTGCTCCATTCGAGATGTGGTATGGCAGAAAGTGTCGCGCCCCAATTTGCTGAGATCAGGTTGGTGAGCGAACACTTGAAGGACCAAAACTGATAGAGTTGACCAACGAGAAGGTCGCAGTAGCGCATAAATTGCAAGAAGCACGGTCACGTCATAAGAGTTATGCCGACAAGCATCGTAGGTACTTACATTTTAACGTAGGAGATCACGTCTTCCTTAAGGTATCGCCGGCACGTGGTGTTAGACGTTTTGGAATCAAAGGGAAGCTCAATCTTCGATTCATCGGACCGTTTGATGTCATTGAGCGAGTCGGTGAGTATCTTATCGTTTAGCGTTACCTTCGCAGCTTTCTCATGTTCACAATGTTTTCCATGTGTCCTTACTAAGATGGTACAAGTATCATTCCCTTCACATGGTTCAGAATCCACTGGAACAGATTCGTGAAGATCTTACCTTCATAGAGGAACCCGAACGAGTTTTTGACAAGAAAGAACGAGTCATCAGGAGGAAGACGATTCCATTCGTCAAAATCCTTTGGAGGGATCATACCGAGCGGGAAGCCACTTGGGAAACAGAGGAGTCTATCCGGGCTTCTTACCCTCATTTCATATTTTGAATTCGGGTATGTTCCTCTTTTCCAGTTTACGTTATCTATAATTCGGGGACGAATTATTCTTTTTAGGGGGGAAGAGTTGTAAAACCCGCATGCTTTTACCATGAACAGTACACTTATAATCGTACGTACGTGATTAAAACTTTTCTTTTATAACATGTTTATCTTTCACGAATGTTAAGTACAAGTATTACGTATGTGTTATTACACGGTAAGTATTTAATACATATTAAGAAACGATAATTATTATCCACAATAATTATAATCACGAATATGAAATCATCAACGTAAATAATCACGAACATATTATTATGTATTTACGTAATTATTATTACGACTACGTACAAGTATATATTATAACACGAATAATTAATAATAAAGTCACGTAAAAACGAGCACGAGAACACGTAACATTTTAGAACACGAAAACATCGGGTTTCCCCTTGTGGGCCCCACATACCCGCGGACACAAGATAAGAAAAGGGCCAAGCCCACTTTAATTTTGCTAAAATAGGAAAAAGGGAAAACATGTTTTCATATTACAGAAGATTTAGAAAAGAACAAAACCCTAGCCCCTTTTCTCCTTCCCTTTTTGCCGCCGGTTTTAAACACACCAAGGAGAGGTGTGTGTTGATTTTTGGTGATTTAATTCAAGTGGAATCGTTCGTGTTATCGTTCTCCTTTTTGTTTCACGCATTGGTAATTCTTAAACCTTTTTCTTTTAATGCTTTTATTAATTAAGAACACATGAAATCATGGTTTTGTTAAAAACTATTAATCAAACATGTTAATTAAATCATGAGAGTTAATAACATGGTGGTTTTTGGGTGGTTTAGTTCGGCCGACACACACAAACCGAGAGCCGAAGCTCTCGGTGTCTCTCGTGTGACCACAGCCGAGACCTTCGGGTCTTGGTGTTGTCTTCGTGGTTCGGCAGCAGGGTGAAACAAGGGACCCCGACGTGAGTCGGAGTGGCCTTGTGGTTTTTGGGGGTCTCGGCTGAAAACAAACAAGCACCACTGGCCTAAGCCGGTGGCTAAACTAACCAAGCAGGGGAAACACGAGCCGCGGCAAGGGGAACCACCGGCTAACCGCCGGTGGGAACTTCGCATGGGCAGCGGCTAGCCGAGAACAAAGGGAACCACCGGCTTAAGCCGGTGGCACATTTTTACACAAACAGTGGCAACCGGCCAAGCCGGTTCGCCACTGTTAAGGGGGTGTTTGTTCGGTCCGGTTCAAGGGTAAACACGGTCCGGTTCACGACATGTCTAAACTATACACACGGGTCTGGTTCACGACTTAATTTTACAAGTTATTTATTTTTACAAGTTTAATTATTTACAAGCTAATTAAATTAATTTAACATGTTATACAATTAATTTAATTAAGACATGACTTAGGTTTATTATTAATAATACATGATTTTAACCTAAGTATTTTATTATTAAATTGAGACTATAGTAATTAATTAATTATTAAAACATGGCATATAATTAATTAATTTCCATGACTTAGGTTATATTAATAATAAATATTAATATATGTTTTAACCTAAGTATTTTATACACTTTAATTTAATTAAATCATGCTATATTTAATTAAATCGCATAACATATAGTTTATTTAATTTACATGTATTAATTAATAAACTATACTATTAATCACATGACTTAGAATATTAATCAGTAAAACTTAAGCTTATCTTATTAGCTTAAAAATCCAGCTTATTTCTATTTATGGAAACTTTCTATTTTTTTAGAAACTTATTTATTTTAAGCAGCTAATCTATTTATGGAAACTTTCTATTTTTAGAAACTTATTTATTTTAAGCAGCTATTCTATTTTTGACAACTTTCTATTTTTGGAAACTTTCTATTTTTGGAAACTTTCTATTTTAGGAAACCTGCTATTTTTAGAAAGTTACTTATTATTACATAACAAGTATAATAATACAAGAAATACAAGTAATACTTAATCAGAATATATTCAGAATACATGATAAACACAGCATAACGTTAAAATAAGTAAAACAAGACATGAACATGTAAAACAAGCTAAGACATGATATAAAACCAGCTACGTACACAGTAATCAGAACACTTATACACGTATATTATTTATGTAGCACTAGTGATATTGAAGTAGGACTCTCTTCCGTTCGTCTTCTTCGTTCACTGGACATATGGTACGGATTTTCCGTCCTTTCAGTAGGGACATTCGTTCCTTATTAGGATCTCCGTATGCAACCAACTGTTTTCCCAGTATATGTTTTATATGTTTTGATTGCTTATGTTTAAATAAATGCCTAAGCCATATACATGCATGACCAGTTTCACCAAGTTATGGAGGTACCATAACCATAACACTAGAGGCACCAGTGTTATGACTTCACTACGGCAGAGTGATAGCTCGTGGCGTCCCTGTCAGCTTTTGGCCATATTATTATATTATCATGTGGGCCATATGGGTGCATCCTAGATTACATGTTTTTACATATATTAATCAGTTTTAGCAAGACCTCATCACATGATTGCCCCTAGTTTCTCTAAGAATAGTTCAATGAACACATCTAGAACTAGTTCAACTAATGTGCACCATGATTTTGGTCAAAGGGAAGCTATTCAAAAGACACATGTAAGAGATAGCAGTGTCCAACCTAGTCAAATGTCTTCCAGATTACCCAACACTGCTAACCGTAGCATGACGTCTCCTAGGAGCATCGATCAATCATCTAGGAACTACTCGGACATTAAATATGCTACTTGTAAAACATGTAGAAAATGTGTCTTTACGGCAAATCATGACTCCTGTATCAAGAAACTACTTAATGAGGTGAACTCCCGTGCTAGAATTAAGTCCCAGTGGATAGCTAAAGTCAACACCCTTTGGTAAAGTTTGGCGCCCCACTGGTAGAAATTTCACTCTTGTAGGAAACGAGTGCCCTTTAACTAGGATAGTCTCCGATTCTACTAAGTCTACTAGGGAGGAAACTGATAAAGATGATACTTCACTTAAGCCTAAACTTAAGGTTTTCTATAAAAGGAAACGTTTGCCAGCCAAGACTAGTGAATCATCTACTCAGGTCGCTTCTGACACAAGTAAAGCCAACTGTGAACCCCCACGTGCTTCTATAATTGATATCGCTAACCTATGTCAAAGTATACAAACTCCTAATGAGAATGCAGGTACCCAAGTTGATGTTCCAAAAGAACGAAGCGGTCCAATCATTGTATACCGTTCAACTAAGGACACTCTCAGAGTTTGGTTGCTGAAGAAGCAGATATCAGAGAAACTAGTATCTCAGGGGATTCATGGTTAAAGCTCACAAGGACTTACAGTCACATAACAGACTGTAACTCGATCTCAAAAGACAGGAAAGTTCATCCCGATGATGACTTATCCTAAAAACGAGAAATTAATTTTTCTCGGGCATGAGCTTACATAAAAAACATTCCAAGTTTTTAAGCTCATGCACAATGGCTCCTCGTTAAATGACAGACGACGACCCGGACTTCAGAGACAGGGAAGTTTATCTACGCAACGATAACTTACCCTCTTAACAAGAAATTAAGTTTTCTTGGACACGAGCTTATACTAAAAACCATTCAAAGGTTTTAAGCTCGTGTATATGGTTTATCATTAAATATCAGATGGTAACCCGTGCTTCAAAGAAAGGAGAGTTTATCGCCGATGATAAACTTATCCTAACAACGAGAAATTAAGTTTTCTCGGGCATGAGCTAATATTAAAAACATTCGAAGTTTTTAAGCTCATGCACAATGACTTACAGTTAAATGTCAGACTGTAACTCGAACTTCAAATAAAGGAAAGATTATCTTTTATGATAACTTATCCTCATAACGAGAAATTAACATTTCTCGGTCATGAGCTTGTATTAAAACATTCAAAGTTTTAAGCTCAGAAAGGAAAGTGTATCTTTTAAATAAGAGAACTTTTCCATACAACGAGAAATTAACCTTTCTCGGTCATGAGCTTTCCGTTAAAACAGTCAAAGTTTTCAAGCTCATGAAAACGACTTCTAAGTAAATGTCAGCTTAGGACTCGTTCTTCAGATAAAAGGAAAGTTTATCGCCGATGATAAACTTATCCTTAACAACGGGAAGTTCACAACTTCTCGGACTTGAGCTCGCTTTTAAGATATTCAACATCTTAAGCTCAAGTAATTGTTTTTTCAAAACTTTGAACACAATTTTTCAAGAATTTCTCAAAAGATTTTTCTAAATCTTTCAAAATTGTGTGTTCAAAAACGTTTTGATAAAACGAGCATGTCTTCTGGAATCGATAATATTTACGAACCTAGAAATGTCATTCAATAATGACACGAGGTTGTAAATAAAGTTCGAGCAGAAGTTTAAAAGATTTAAAACATGCTCCATATGGTTTGCTATTATTTCAGATAGCAACCCGCTTTTCATAATCAAGTCAAGCATTTCACCGGAAAGCTTTGACTCAACAACGGGAATTAATTTTCTCAGGGACGTGACGAGGTGACCAACATTCGTGAACAAGAACCATGTGAAGCTTTCATATGATGTTCTCCATAATTCAGGTTCTACCTCGTAAATTGTTAATCTTGTGAATTCATTATCATATATGATCTTTGCACGTGATAAATACCTTACACTTGTGTTTAAAAGGTATTTAATTTACGTTTCAAGTACACCCTCATTTATTTGAGGGGGAGCTTGTGTAATTTATGAAGATAATTGGATTTGCATTTTTCTTCCCAAATTTTCTTAAAATGCTATTAAATCAATTGATATTAAAAACATCGATTGGGTTAATATTTTTAATATGGGGGAGAAAATGTGATTTAATATGGGAAATGATTAATCACAAATGGTTTGACTTAACGTGCTGGCTCATCCCGACATGTGCGAAATGTTTTCGAATATCGTGGCATTTGTTAAGGGGGAGCAAAATGGATTTGCACTTCAAAATGGATTTCATGGTGACATATACTTACCCGCAACCCATTTATTTCACGACGATGAAGATTGTGGTGACATAAGGATGGTAGGATAGGTTAAAGTCCAATGATTTCTCTAGAACCGGAGGAATCTTCCCAAGGACATTCCATAGCTAGAAATAGTAGTCCTTAGGAAAGATGGAGAAAGACTGTGAATGTAGCTGAATGCCGACCAAGTACTTAAGTTAGCACTGGAACAATCACAACAAGGTGCTAGTGATGACGTATTGGTAAGCATTGAAGGGGTTGAAGAATGAAAAAGAATTGTAAAGATAAAGGGTGTAAAGAAAGAAGCCCTCCTTACAACTTAGGTAGAAACCGGGTCAATACATATGCTATTAAGATCATTGTTTAATGATTCTTAATATTGAAGACAGACATCATGGACCCAGTGATGCAATGCACAACCCATCCCAGCTAACTCAGATATCTCTCAAAAGATATTTGTTTTAATCACACGGAGACAACGCATTATCTATTGATTTATTCACTCCGAATAAATTGGTATTGAAAAGGTGGCACTCCTCTCCAGCCTCCGATCACTAAAAATCCAAAATGCACGATCGAGTCTAGAGCCATTTGAGATCATCAATTATCTCATTAGGACACACTTTCATATTTCCTTGCTTCTTCACACACTGTGAAAAGTAAGAAAGATCTTAAGAGTCCTACGCAAAATCTTCATGATCTTGCCTGAACATCCGAGTAATACGAAAGTATCTACAATGAAGATGGAAATCCTTCTTGAGCGAATATCAAAAAGCTCATGGTAGGTGACTTGTGCGATTCTTTATGAATCAAACTTGTGATAACTGGAAAGCAACAATGGTTTAATTCTTAAATGAATTTAAACACGTTCCAGGCCTCTACGCATTATCATATGATCTTGCCAGAACACTCAGAGTGACTCTTTATTGATCACAGTGACGAGTGGAAATCCTTCTAGTGTTAACATCAAACAGCACTTGGTAGGTAACTTGCAAGATTCTATATGAATCAAGCTAGTGACAACTGGAAAGCAACGATGGTGCGGTTCTTAATTGAACTTCACTTGTTCCAGGAACATGAATTGACGGCTTCAAATCATGCGGATAATATTATTCAAATGATTCACTCTTTACGTTCGCAGTCAGCTTTGGACGGTCGAGTAAAGAGAACGGGTTTACCCGCGAAATCTTGTCAAGGAGGTTCTTTATTGAAACTACCTGCCACAAGTACGATATTTAATATCGTCCAACGGTCTTCACCGACCGGAGGTAAAATGCTACCGAATTAGAATGAAATGTTCAAGGCCATTTCATCCGTGTATATTGTTTGTTGCTAACTGTCTTATGCAGCGTAACAAGAAGGTGGCATTGCGGTGTATAATCCAGAAGAAGTCATCACCACATGCTTATACTACATACAATTAGTACTTCAACAAATTCAAGAAAGCCTGAAGGTCAAGTCTTCCGCTGTATCAAACTCTGAAGCTTTCAAGAATTTAAAAGTATAAGTATGTGGAACATGAAGTCACGAAGAGGCAAATATCACAAGTGAAGAATGCACAAGGTCAAGGCAAGGAAACATGCTCAAGACTAAAGTCAAAGATCACATCAAGCATATTCACAAGAACAAGATCGAAGACTCAAGCATAGATGCTAGGTTTAAGATTTTGTAAAAAGATGTGACCTCCCTTAGGGGGAGATTGTTGGAAATACGTTTTTCCCAATAAAGTCTCGGTCACATCTTAGTTAGCATAGATCACGAGATATAGACTATTTAGAACTTTGTAACTTGGAGCGACCTCCCTTAGGGGGAAATTGTTGGAAATACGTTTTACGTATTTATGAAGGATCGGTCGCTCCATCGATAATTATGTAATGGGCTCGTGATCTATTTAGCTTATGTATAGTCCATATAGCCCACATGTAGGGTGGGCTATATATATATCCCCTCCTAGCATGTTAGGAGGGGTTGTTGAATGTTTCTCACTTTCATTTTATTGAAATAACACATAGTTTTCTCTCTCTTTCTCTCTCTAACTTTCTCTCTCTAGAAATCATCAACCCCTTCATAGATTCATAGGTTATCAATATTCTACACCTTGCATCCTTCACAAGGAGCTGATCCCTCCTACCCAAACCTTATATTAATTAGAGACAACCACTCTAATTGCATGACGAGGTCACCCCTCCATGTATTCATGCACGTTGATATTTCATGACCTATATTGGCTAATGGTAAACATGTTAAACAGTTTTCATAAGATAAACATAAGGCTTTTCAAACTATAAAACCAGTTTTACTAATTTATACCAGGTTTTCTAGGACTTAATCAATTCCGCTGCTATATGTTGTATATGCTTATGTTATTCATTCTATGCTTGTATATACATGCACTGATCGTTATGCTCAGCCGTTTTCCTTTCATGTTCCCAAAACGGCAGGTACTCAGGGACGCTCGTAGACTTTAAGCGTACGTACATATGGATTGGAAGCTTTCTAGCCTTCATTACTTTACGCATTTTTTCATACTTTTTGCTACTCATTTCCATGGACATTGTTTAGTCCTTTTCATTTACAGTACTTATGTTTGTGTGTGATGATCTTCACTTTGGGGTACCGATGTTTGTTTTCGGTATTTCCTTTATGGTCATGTAATGTTTAAGACATTTATCCTTGTATGCTTTGATGGCACGCCATAATCACGCGTGACATTCCATTTACCAAAATAGGGTGTTACAATTATGGTATCAGAGCACAAACTCTTGAGACATGGCTCCTAAGACATGGCTCCTGAGACAAACACACATATTATTATCACATATATTATTAGCACACTCATATTATTATCACACAACTGTATGTTTTCATAAGTTTACTGACCATGGCTCTTGAGACATGGCTCCTAAGACATGGCTCCTGAGACATGGCTCCTGAGACAAGGAGCCATTTCTTGTTATGCGTATGTTTTCACATGGAGCCATGTCTTGTTATGGAGACATGGCTCCTAAGACATGGCTCCTTGTTATGCGTATGTTAACTTCATTTTCTTGTTACGGGCTCCTGAGACATGGCTCCTGAGACATGGCTCCTGAGACATGGCTCCTGAGACATGAAAAGTAAGTTACTATGTCTTTATGTCAAGTATGTTTTCATAAGTTACTATGTCTTTCTGTCAAGTATGTTTTCATACGAAGGCTAGAAATGCTAGAAATGCATGAAATGCGTGAAATGGCTCCATAACAAAGCCCCATTCTTGTTATACCCTCTCAGTTGTCTCTTGTTACGACCCATGACAAGGAGCCATGCGGCTTTGTTATAAAAGGTCCATCCATATTATTATTTGTAGTTCTATTTGTTTTAGTGCAAGGCTTTGTTATTCTGTGTTACTTGTGACATTAATACTTCGCTTTTGGCTAGGTATGAAAATATTATCGTCCGAATCTTTTCGAATTGAAAACCGGTCTTAAGTGCGACTCAATCGTCTTTTGGTGGATCAAGAGAATGGTTTGGTTTGTTTGTTTTTAACTAATAGCAAGTAATTAAAGTGTCGTTGAGTAAAATGTAAGAATAAAGATTAATATTTAAAATGACGAATAAAAATAAATGATTGCAAACTAAAAGGTAACAATGGAAAAGTACTAGTACACTTAATAAGAATTAACACTAGGAAAACTTTCTAAGAATAAAAACTTAGTCAAAAAGTACTATAAGAAAGTAAGAACGGAGCACACCAAAACAAACCAAAAGAGGCCCTGATCGGAATATTTTCCGATCGGTGGATCGGAATATGGGAATGGAGGTTGTCGGAATATGAGAAAATAAGGGGTGTAATCGAAATATCAATGAAGCTACAATCGGAATGAGCAAAGATCATCCAAATCGGAATGTGTAGAAAATGCACTCAATAGGAATAATACAAGTGGGAGTGATCGGAAAACGTTGGCTGCAAATCGGAACCACCAAAACCCTTTTCCGATTTGATCAATCGGAAAGAGGGAAATGTTACTGCTCGGAAAAGGGACCAATCGGAAAGGGGTTTTAAACCCTTTCCTAAAATTGTGGAAATCGGAAAAGCTAGGTAATAAGCTAAATTTATAAGCTAATACCCGAAACTTAACAATCCAAATACTTAACCGAATCAAATAAGCACTTTAATCAACTTATCTAACTCGAAATCCAACAACTTTTTAGATTAAACAATAAAAACATAAACTTTTTAAGGAAGATTTTTATAAAGTAAATAAGCTAATCATAAAAATAAGCCAATAAGCACAAAAGTCTTAAAGTTTAATCAAATGAAAACTTATAAAATGATCAAAAGATTAACTTTTTAAGCACGAAATCATTAAGAACAACACGGATCTATTGATAATCGCACCAAAATTAATCTTAAATCAAAGAAAAGTAGAATGAGAATAAGAATTAAAAGCTAAAAATAGAACTTTGATTAATAAAAATAAGCAATACAAAGTGTTTAATCTTGAAAGATTAAAAGAAAAAGATGAACTTTAGTGAGAGAAAGTTTAAGACTTTCTCTCTCTAAAACTAGAGAAAACTAAGAAAAAGTGAAAACTAGCTAAAAACTATCTAACTACTCTCCTAATGACTATTAGGAGGGTATTTATAGGGAAGGTGGAAGGAGTGCATGTGTTGCATCTTCTTTCTTGCTTTCTTCACGTTTTCTCGACTCGACTTTAATTCTTCGTCTTTGTCGTCTCGGGATTTGAACTTGTCTTTTTAATTTTCTTCTTCTATTAGACTTAAGTTCTTCGACTTCGTTAAAACTTCCGTCTTTAGACTTTTTCTTCGATAAATCTTCAAAATAGGTCTTGGACTTCCGTTCTTCTTGCACTCTTGATCTTTTGACTTCGTCTTTTCCCGTTTTCTTCGATAAAAGCCCGTGAAAGCCCGTGTTTTCTTCCTTTTTCATATTTTGGTCCTAAAACACAATAAAAACATAAACCACGCATAATTCCGACTTTTACGACATAAATCACACGTTTTGGTCTTGTTATTATTGGAAATAAGTGGTAAAAGGATAAGTGTTTTCACACTTATTAAATCCCCTACACTTGACCATTGCAATGCCCTCATGCAATGCATTAATTTTAAAGCACGGTTTACATTTTCCATCTTAAATAACCCACCTTGGCCTTTATTAAATACTAAATATAAAAGATAGAAATAAGTAAAGAAATTAAAAACTTACATTGGGTTTTGGCGGCCATGAACATTTATCATCCTCAAGTTTCACGTTCCTCATACCAAGCTTAAAAACGAGATCATTGTTATTATAAGTTAGCAAACTACCACGAACTCATGTTGGCCAATTATTCACTTAGACTCCCTTATTCCTAGGTGTGTCTCTTATATTTTATTTTTGTCTTGAATGATCACGAGGATGCATTGTTTGACTTATTTCGATAGTTATTTAGTCCGAAAATAAAGTGAACGATTTAATCAATAGTTAGCTAAAGGACCAAATCTTTTAAAACTGCTTCTCGGGACCTCATAAAGTTCATATCTTGGCATAACTCGCTTCGCGATTTGAGACCTTTCTTGGACCGATATTTGGCAGGGACTTCATACTTCGAATCTTGAGAGACGTTCTAGAAATAATGGTCTTCTCTTCATAATAGAAATTTCTTCACTTGAAGTTTTGAGAGATTCTTCATCTTTGGACCACGACTTCTTCATTTTTCTCCAATCTTTATTTTGGACTTTGATATACAACGATCCGCCTCCTTTTAGGACTTGGATCTATTTATCCTCATACCTTGTTAGGGTCTTTTCGGATAGACTTCTCCATGACTTTTGGGGAGTTCTTGCTTTTCGTCGTGTGTCTTGATCCTTCATATAGATTTTCGATAAATGATTCTTCACATCACTTTTGGATCTTTAGCAACAAAATGTAGCCCTCATGCCTTGTTAGGGCCTTTTCGGACTCGCCAATCTTCGCATCCCGCTTCAATAAGTTATGCCTTGGCTATGAACTCTAATCCGTAACGAGCAACTTTTAAACGATCTGGGGCTAGAAGCTAAGTAACCTTTTAAATCGTACAACCTTATTTATTGCAAATAAACTTATTAACAAGCGGAGGGAGAATAGGCTTATAATTAACTTACATAAATTCACGAAAGAATACCGAACTTATAATTGACTCTATCATCTCTCGTTCTCCACAATTTAAAATCTCAAGGAATGAGACTCGTGGATGCTTAGCCTATTAAATCAAAGTTTTGGGTTTTCGAGTCGCCTATAGGATCTTGCAAATTCTTAGACTTTTTCAAGTTTTAGAAATCGCATTTTAAAGTTCCCTTGATAAACGACTCTCTAGGATCAATTATAGGAACTTGCGAAAAGATCTTGTTCTTAACCCGTGAGAGTTAAGACTTTCGCGTTTTATAGCTCCCTATATAAAAGCCTAGCAAAACTTTACTTAAACATGTTAAGGATACTAGCTAGAGTAAACTTAGGCAAGTAAACTCGGGTTGAGTCAAAATGTTCACGACTAAGAAAAATTTAAAACCACTTTATTAAAAATTTATTCTAGCAAAGGAAACATAACAAAGGCAAATACAACTATACAACTAGGCCAAAATAGATTAAAAATTTTGAAAAATGTCGAAAAATCAAATTTTCCGGTTAAAATGAGGGCAATTTCGTGGAAAAGACCACTTACTTCGATAGAAGTTCCCCCTACACTTGAGATAAACATTGTCCTTAATGTTTAAGCATGTGGGAGTAAACTCCCCTACACTTATGACATTGTGCACTTTGTTTAAATCTTGCTAAGGAAAGGACAACTAAAGTGAATTCAATGTGAACATATAAAATATGAAATATTGAATCACAAGAGTTTAGGATAGAACCGGGAAGATAGGAACACGGTCTCATGGTTCGTCAAAAGTCATCAAGATACTCTCTTTGAAGCTTTAATCCCTGCACAGCACAAGAAACAAGACAACAAACATATGCGGGGCTCCCCCTACACTTATTATGAAAGCAGTAAAGGATAGAACACGGGTTGCCTCCCGAGAAGCGCTTGTTTTTGTTCACCGAGTCATGAGCCTGACTCGACCCAATTTTAGTTCATGGGGAACGTGGTGAGGGATGGAATCATCTCTTGAGAGATGTCCTCACCAAAATATAGATTCAGACGTTGGCCATTCACCTTGAAATTGGGCCCATTCGGCTGAGAAAGCTCAATGGTCCCATACGGAAAGACTTTGGCGACGGTGAATGGACCAGACCAGCGGCTCTTCAACTTGCCAGAGAAGATCTTCAACCGAGAGTTAAAGAGTAAGACTTGATCACCAACATGGAACTCTCGGTTCTTGATTTTAGCATCATGAATGATCTTGGTCTTCTCCTTGTAGATCAACGAGTTCTCATAAGCTTCATTCCTCAGTTCATTTAGCTCGTTGAGTTGAATCTTGCGATGATCACCGGCTTTGTTGATGTCGAAGTTAGCCCACTTCAAGGCCCAGTGCGCCTTGTGTTCCAGCTCGATGGGGAGGTGGCAGGCTTTCCCGTACACAAGACGATAAGGTGTACAACCGCCACAGAGCATCATCTAACTTATCGGCCCACGCGGCGCGATGCTCTCCCACAGTACGCTCCAAAATTATCTTCAAGCCACGGTTGGAAATCTCGGCTTGCCCATTGGTTTGGGGATGATAGGCGGTGGAAAGACGGTGAGTGACACCATACTTTGCCATGACTCTTGCAAATTGATCGTTGCAAAAATGAGTCCCGCGGTCACTGATGATAGCACGAGGAACGCCAAATCGAGCGAAAAGATGCTTCAAAAAGTTCACAACCACCCTCGCATCATTCATAGGAAGAGCCTTAGCTTCAACCCATTTAGAAACGTAGTCGACGGTGACGAGGATGTACTTGTTCCCTTTGGAGGATGGAAATGGACCCATAAAGTCGATGCCCCATACATCAAAGTTTTCACATTCCTGTATGAAATTTTGAGGCATCTCATCCTTATATGTGATCTTGCCTTGGCGTTGGCAAGCATCACAATGCTTAACCATTTCGTGAGCATCACGATAAATGGTGGGCCAATAGAATCCAGAATCAAACACTTTCTTAGCGGTGTAGTTGGGACCAAAGTGACCACCGGTGGGTCCGTTGTGGCAAGCTTGGAGGATGTCAAAAGCTGCCGGTCCATCAACACATCGGCGAATAATCAGATCAGCACACTGTTTGAATAGATAAGGGTCATCCCAAAAGTAAGTCTTAACATCATTCAAGAACTTCTTCTTTTGTTGGGATGTTAACCCTTGGATGAGAATACCACCCGCTAAGTAGTTTGCAATGTCTGCAAACCACGGGGTGCCATCAAGATTGAGATTTATAGACATTAAGGTCTCAAGGGGGAAAGAGTCATTGATCTCTTTGTTCGGATGATCCCCTTGATATGGATCCTCAAGTCTGCTCAGATGATCCGCGACCAGGTTTTCGGCTCCCTTCTTGTCACAAATTTCAATGTTGAATTCTTGAAGGAGTAAAACCCAGTGAAGAAGTCTTGGCTTAGAATCGTTCTTAGTCATCAAGTACTTCAACGCGGAATGGTCCGTGTATACGATGGTGGTGGATAAAACAAGATAGGGGCGAAATTTCTCAAAAGCATAGACAACAGCTAAAAGCTCTTTTTCGGTTGTCGTATAATGCAATTGAGCCCCTGTCATTGTTTTGCTAGCATAGTGGATTGGTTGGAAGTGTTTATTCACTCTTTGGCCCAAAACCGCACCAATAGCAAAGTCGCTAGCATCGCACATCAATTCAAAAGGCAGCTCCCAGTTAGGGGTAACCAAGACCGGTGCCTTAGTTAGCTTATCCTTAAGAAGATTGAAGGCTTCGAGACACTCTTTAGAAAAGATAAAAGAAGTATCTTTTTCCAAGAGGTGGGTCATCGGGCGAGCGATTTTAGAAAAATCCTGAATGAATCGACGATAGAAGCCCGCATGACCCAGAAAACTTCTCACACCCTTCACGGTTGAAGGTGGAGGTAATTTGGCTATGACATCTACTTTAGCACGGTCGACTTCAAGACCGGCTTTAGAGATTTTGTGTCCTAGCACAATGCCTTCTTTTACCATAAAATGGCATTTTTCCCAATTCAGAACAAGGCGAGTATCTTCGCACCGCTTAAGCATACGTTCCAAATTGGCAAGGCAAGAAGAGAAGGAATCCCCAAAGACCGAGAAATCATCCATGAAGACTTCCATGGTTTGCTCAACCATGTCATGGAAGATAGCCAACATGCACCTTTGGAAAGTCCCGGGTGCATTGCATAAGCCAAAAGGCATTCTTTTATAAGCAAATGTGCCGTAGGGACAAGTGAATGTTGTCTTCTCTTGATCTTGGGGATCGATGGGTATTTGAAAATAACCCGAGAAACCATCAAGAAAGCAGTAATATTCATTACCCGCTAAACGTTCAAGCATTTGGTCCATAAAAGGTAGAGGGAAATGATCCTTTCTCGTGGCATCATTGAGTTTGCGGTAGTCTATACAAACTCTCCACCCAGTAACGAGACGGGTAGGAATCAACTCGTTGTTTGCATTGGGCACAACGGTAATTCCGCCTTTCTTAGGCACACAATGGACTGGACTAACCCATGGTGAATCCGAAATAGGGTAAATCATACCCGCATCAAGAAGTTTAATAACCTCTTTTTTGATGACTTCATGGATTTTAGGATTCACCCTTCGTTGGCTTTGAATTGTGGGCTTAAAGTCGTCCTCCATGAGAATTTTATGTGTGCAGAAGTGAGGATCAATTCCACGGATGTCGGAGATTTTCCAAGCGATAGCGCTTTTATGCTTCTTTAACACAGCGACAAGTCGGGCTTTTTCGTCTTTTTTCAGATCCTTTGCGATGATGACCGGTAGCTTCTCGTTGTCTTCCAGGAAAACGTACTCAAGATGAGGAGGTAGGTCCTTAAGGTCAAGAGTGGGAGGATTCTCAATAGATGGTGAAACTAACGATGGATCATCATTAGTCACCTCTTTAGGAGAAGGAGGAGACAACGGGTCCTCATTGAGAAGTCTCTCAATAGTACGAATGTCTTCATCCCAATTGGTGGACAAATTATCATACTTAATATCGAGAGGACCCAAGCTAGCTTCGAAATCATCCAAGTCACTTTCTCCAAAAGGAGTCAATGCTGGAGCAATTGAGGCAACGGTCTCAACATTGGGTAGAGAAGAAAGAGTACTTTTGCAAGCATCGTGAAAATGTTCTTCACAAGCCTCATCGAGAACATCAATAGCATTAACACTCTCATATGAATAAGGTTGCTTAGAAATCTTACCCATGTTGAAGACAATTTTATCGTCACCAACTCTCATGATTATTTCGCCTGCGGCTACATCAATGAGAGTGCGACCGGTCCTCAGAAATGGACGTCCAACGATTAATGGAACACGAGGATCCATCTCGTAGTCAACGACGACAAAATCCACCGGGAAGGTGAATTTATCAACGCCAACAAAGACATCTTCGGCTATCCCCACTGGATAAGCAACCGTACGGTTGGCTAATTCCAAAGTCATTTTGGTGGGGACTAGCTCGGGGAGAGATAATTGCTTCCAAACACTTAAAGGCATTAAGTTTATACTGGCACCTAGATCGGCTAGGGCCATGCAATTCTCTACTCCCGGGAAGTTGCAAGGAATCAAGAAGCGACCCGGATCACCAAGTTTGGTGGGCAATTTCCTTAAGAGCACTGCGGAGCAGTTCTCATTAAGTTGGGTCTGAGCGATGTCGAGAAGCTTTTCCTTATCACTTAGAAGATCTTTAAACATCTTAGCGTATTTGGGCATGTGAGCGAGAGCCTCGGCAAAGGAGATGTTAAAATTCAATTGTTTAAACATTTTTAGAAAGTTTGAAACCTAAATATCATCCTTGCTCTTTTGCTTCTCTTTCCGCAACCTTGAAGGATAAGG